>VDFB02373365.1:190773612-190823400 GCA_007258455.2 Sequoia sempervirens | reverse complement strand
AAATTAATAGTAGGAGATATATAACTATATAAAAACTTAAAAGGATTTAATACACATGATTGGAAAAAATAATGTAAGTAAGTTGGAATAATAGAATTTACTATCCTAGTAATTGATATGAAATGGTCTTGAAATTACATAAACATGTTAACAATGTATAGGAGTGTCCATAGGGATAAATATTGTAATTTGGAATGATAAAATAGTTTCACCGATTAAATGATGTGAAATGATCTTGAAATTGATTAGATATGTTAGCAATGTATAAGACTAGTCATAAAGATTCCACCTCTTGAACTATAAAGGAAGTTCCAAACCCAACAAGAGAATTTTTATTATTGTAGATTCATGAAAAATAGAAAAATGAGATAAAACAACTCCTTTCACCTAATAAATAACTAATTTATGATTATACATGGATTCTTGGTGTTGATATAGACTTCTTACAACAATTTGAACCTAAAAAAGATGTCATTTTAGGCCCAAAATTAATGAGTAAAAACCTAGTGGGTGATCTTGACCTTCCCTACTAGATTATAAGGTAGCCTTGAAATTATTGAGCATCATATATAGAAACCTTGGCATAGGAGGGTTTATTGATATAATATCTTAGAATTCTCTAAAATTTTGTAAAGAACTTTTCTTGATGATGTTGATCACTTCTTCCAATTAGTTTTTTCTTGAATATTCACATATTAAATTATATATTCTACGTACAAGACCATAAAATATGTAGGAAATCTTATAAAAACAAAGGTTAAGGGGGACTCTAGACCTTAGTTAGTCCCATTTTGGGCTTTCAATTGTGGATATATTGAAAATTTGATAAATAATAGGTCATTAATTTGATCTATGATAATAAATACGTCTAAATCAAAGCACGACCACTAAAACATATAATATTTTTATAAATGACAAATGGAAACAACACAAAGCTAGTGTGATGTGATAATAGATTTGATGATAGGATATTGTGATGTTTAGTTTCAATCCTAATGTTATTATTTTATACATCTCCATTAACCTTGGAATGATTACTTGGACATGTGGATGTTGTTGATATATATTATTGTTTTATTATAATTCACCTTATTAAATTGGAATATTAATTCTAATGGTATTCATGAACGAGATGGAGTTATTAGTGGTAATCACAATGGTATTTTTAGCACATACCTCAGCTTGGGCATGATAATTGAGTAGTGGAGCATCTTTTATGTTATTGGTGGGTCCCATATAATTTAGGTGGTGAATTAGGATGCCTACCTTGGGATATGGACCATTATGGAGAGTCTACAAGTTAGGATATCATCTATTATTGGTATAAACGTATTTTTTTCTATTTGTGGCCCATAGGAAGTTAATTTAACTATTCTCAAAAGTGCCTCTTTAGTTTGGATGTGTTTTTTTTTCATTTCACCATGTTTCAATGGTACATTATTTTAGAAGACTATTTGTGGTATTACTCTCCCTTTCCTCTCTAATTTGGAGCTATGTGTTAGCAGTTTCATATGAAATTATTTCATAGGTGCACAATTTCTACCAAAATACTATCACATTTAAGGGTGTTAGGGTGTTATACACACACACACATTCTATTCTTAAATATTGATACATTCTCAACCCTCTATTTTATGGTGGAGTTTATTCTTGAAAGAGTTTGTTTGTGTGCACATCAAGTATTATGTGTTGCAACTTCAAGGCTTTTTTTACTTTCTTATTTCTAATTTTAAACACTCACATGATATTTTATAGATAATCGATTATTGCATAGAAAAATATTTTGCACAATTTTTTTTAAATATCATAAATTCTCTTCAATGGTTTAACAATATTTTGTATGAGAGCTTGGCTCTATATAGAGGGGGACAACTTTTTGGAAGTGTTGAAGGACTTTTTTATAGTGGGTGCTTTTATTTTTAAGTGATTTTGTAGAATTGTGAAGGATTAAAAACCATAGCTTTTTCCTATCATTTACATATTGAAAAAAGTAATAGCAGCAAGTATGAGATGTGTAGGATAAAGATAAAAGATATTTTGGAAGAAAGAGATTAGTGGGTGCTAGTTGCAAATGAAAATAAGTCATCTATAATGTCTAATGAAAATTGGTTAAATTTGGATAAGAAGGAATGATGAACCATTTGGTTGTGTCTTGTGGGTTGTTTCCTTTTGAATGTCTCCAAGGATACCACCACATGCAACTTTATCAAGCTAAAAGTATAACCAATAAATTGTATATCAATTGATGGTTATATTATTTAAAAATGGAAGATGGTGATTTGATTAGAAATCATTTAAATTCATTTTATTTTATTTGAAGTTAGCTAGCTTTTGTTGATGTTAAGATGGAAAAATAAGATAAATATATCTTATCAATTCATTCTTTACTCAAATCTTAGGAAAATTAGTAACACGCAATCTTATATGCAATTAGCTACATCATTTGAATGATCAATTAGAACATAAATCATGTCTAGGAAATAAAAAAAGGTCTTAGGATAACATAGAAGGCCACCATGATTTCAAACTATGAGATCAACCAAAGCACAAGAGATCAACCAAAGCACAAGAATATTAAAAATAATGTAAGGTAAGAAGGAGATGAACACAAGGGAATGGGTTAGTTACAAAGGCACAAAAAAAATAAAAAATTAAGGATTTATTAGAGCACATACATTAACCATTAATTTTATTTCCACCCTTTATTTTTTATTGCATCTATGAATATTCCTAATTTTCAATATAACCTTCATTCTTTTCCACATATTAATATACCCTAATTAAAGAATATTTATATTGTGCTCAATATATAATTATTTATATAAAAAGGATTTACAGCAATAATTGACAAAATAAGCATAACCTACTAACTATTTGCTTATTGTCAATTAAAGTACGCAAATTTAGTTAAAATTTTTGAATTATACTAATTCAATAACTTTCCAACTAATATTTTTGAGTATTTGAACATTCTATCAATTCAATCTAGAAATGAAATATCTTCTTCTACATAATGGATTTGTCTTCACAGTTGAGAAGTTAAATATTCTTCTCTTGAGCTCATGTAAAAAGCATTATAGTTAGGAACTTCCTAACTTGAAATGGAGAAGAAATACAAATAAAAAGACTTCTTATTGAACAACTGTTTTTAAGTCAGTGTCATTCAAGATGAGACAATTTACTTGAAACATAAGATAAATTAATGAAAGCTTCCACATTTAAATAAGTAGTTTTAATATGATTATACATACAAGATCTATATGAAAATAATCGCAGAATCATTTTTATGTATAAATACTATTTCCAATAACTAAATTTGAATGCCATGATTTCAGTGGTTATTCTCAACATCCACCCCTATAACATACTGTTTCACACAACAGTAAAACACTAAACTGAAAATGCAACTACAAACTACTCCTAAAAATGTTAGTCAAGCGTGTTATCCAATCTCTGAGCACATAGATAAGACATTGACGTTTCAATTATTATTTTTTAATTGGATTAAAGCTTACAAGTAACAGTCACAAGTTTACTGGCAAGACGAGCAAGCACAGTGAAACAGCCATAACCAAACCCAGTTGTTGACAGCAAAATAGACAAAACTTAACACAGCTGAACAGTACTTACACATTTCAGTTTATCTTACACATTTTGATTTCCCTGCTTGGCCAGCGGTACAAGGCGAAATATCTTGATTATTACAAAAGAAAATGATCGTGGGCTGCTGCAGACACCGAGACACCCCGCAGTCAATCAGAAAATACTTGTCACAGACACCATATCATACTTTAACCATTAAAACTGTACACTTTAAATCTATCATTTCCCCAGCATTGCCGATGAATAATGTAAGAAAATGCTCTTGTCTGCATCAATTCACTTCATAAGTACTTTTGCATCTAGGAAGCTTTATTTCTTATTTCTTTGCGTAATTGATATACATACAGAATGTTGTACGCTGGTGGGGGCACACATCTGAAGTCTCAGCAAAACCTGCAGCAGATCGATTGTCTGTCATTTTAACGTGCAGCATTTAAACACGGTTCGTATCAAAGAAGAAAACAAACTTCACGGATTGCTTTTGGATTGCAAACAAATTCCTTGTATCACCTCTTCACCCATCGAATACGTAATATACCAGTCCGGACAATTTGTGCATGGGGAGTCCAATGTTGCAATTGGCATGCACACATTAATTTTTAAGTCGTAAATATATTTTTAATTCTTTAATTGTCTTAAATTAAGACAATAAAAAAAACTCTTTCTAAAATATATATTTTTATTTCCCTCTTCTTTTTCATTTTCCCTCCCTCAATATTAGACATGCATTTTCGACATACATTTTCCATTTTTATGAAACTTCTTCCTTTGAATAACTTGCACAGTAAACCACATCCATCCAGAACAAACACGTGAGAAGAATCAAAGAACAAAAACATAAGAACAGAGGCATGGAAAGAGGCACGCCACACTAGGCATAGGAAGAGGCATGCCACACCGGGCACAAGAACAATGAACAACACAGACAACGATCACGAAGCACAACAAATGAAGGTTTTCCAATAATGACAAGGGGTTTTTTAGAAAATCAAAGGGAAGGAAGCTTAGAGAAAGTCAAGAGTCCAGGATCTTGGGAAAACGACATCAATAAAGTTTCTATGAAGGGCCTTTCAGCAACAGACCAGGTATGCCCCACATTTTTGTCTTTTTTTTTGGTTTTTCATCTCTTTGCCTGGCATCAAATCTTGCAAGATTTATGTCGAAACAAGCACATATTTAAATAAAACAAGTTGTTATAGAAAGAAGTATCGTTTATCTTAGGGATTACAGGCATTATGGGGTTGGAGGTGTTAGGTGTTCCAATGTATCACAGTATGTTGGCTGTGGTCAAGTTATTGATTGTGATGGGGGCGTCCATGAATGCTCAGATTGTCATGAAATATCTCCCTATTTTTTTGCTTGTATCGAGCAGAGCATTTGTTGTTATAGCTTCAAACTTATACTCTGTCTCATTAACCTCCTATTCAGACTTCTACTCAGATGTGCAAATCCCTTTCTGGCATACATTCCTTTACTGACCTACCCAACTCTTTGTCTCTACATCCACCTATAGCCCAACGGTTATCTCACTTCTGATTTGCAATCACATTGCTTTCTTTGCACAAATTAAATCATTCAACTTAATGAATCTGCAGCCCCCCATTTATTCTCTGAAGCTTTTTAACGAGCAACTTTTTCTCCTTTCTAAACTGCCCGATTAAAACTCTCTTGGACCTTCCATTTGTTTCACCACTTCATATAAATGTGCACCCTCCTTTCTTAGATGCACTTAGTAGTTTTTTAAAAGAATATTAATCTTCGCAAGGGCCCGTAGCCTCATTCCTTTCTAGTAACTTATTACTTTTAAATATTTTTACATAGCCATATTACATGGCGTGAGTGGAGTTTACAACTTAATTTGCAGCCCTCCCTCTATGAATTTCTAACAGCCCTCTCTTTCTCTTCAAAACATCCATCCCAAAATAAAATTAGCATTTCAAGATGGTGCCTCTTCATTTCCTGCAAATATTTTGTTATCATAACTCTTTTAATTCCCTCCTATCGCGCCTATTCCCGTTCTCTTAATTCTTCTTCAAACCTTTGGCAGTTCTGAATAGGGAACTGTGTGATAAATGAAGGCCCATCTTCCCACCCAGTCCTTAACTTTCTGATTCCATCCTGCTCACATATAAACCAAACTCAGTGATAGGTCTTAAATCATGAAACAAACAAGACTTTATTTTTATTTTTCTAGAAACTCAGAAGTATCCAAAGGATTATATTCTAGAAATTTTTACCAGTGTATGGTAACATTGTATCTCACATGATTGGAAACATTGAATAGCATTGTGTCACCCTCTCTTGCATATATTGTTGGTCCTGGATACTTCCCATTCACTGTCACAATGGGCTTTGTGTGGCATAAACATGTATAATTCTTGAGTCTTATCTGTAGCACATGAATCACATAGAAACCATCAAAAAACAATGCTGGAATATGTGATATTAATCATAGAAATCAATTACATAAATTCACACCAACTTATAGTAAAGTTGTAATGCATGGTTTTTGCCTCGATAGTAACAGATAACATGACAATTATGAAAAAATAGAGCATTATAGTGATTGAGAGTACTGCCATCATTTCATTTCCTCTGTAGAAGAACTATGTATAGTTAGCTATACATCATGCAATCAGAGTAGTTTGAAGGATGGAATGCTTACATCTCTGACAACCCATATTTATACAAAGTCTCGCATTTGATAACTATGTTCTCATTGAGAAACTTCCAAAGGTAATATCTAAGTTGGTATAACATCAAAAGATTACTTTAGTCTCACACATGATCTAATTCACCCCATGTTTTGAATTTGATCTTCGCTATTAAAAAACAAAAAAAAAAAGATTTTGAACTAACTCCATTGAGTTTTGGTTGTTTACTTATTTGCATTGTAAGATATGAAAATTTTAGAGTAGAGTTTGGTAAGTCCAAAATGTGTCATGCCTAAGGGAGATGAATCAGAAGACATATATCCTAAGAATGCTTATACTGAGTGGGCCCTGAAAGATTTTCCACGTGGACAAGAATACCCTAATTAAAGAATATTTATATTGTGCTCAATATATCAATTATTTATATAAAAGGATTTACAACAATAATTGACAAAATAAACATAACCTACTAACTATTTGCTTATTGTCAATTAAAGTACCCAAATTTAGTTAAAATTTTTGAATTATACTAATTCAATAACTTTCCAACTAATATTTTTGAGTATTTGAACATTATATCAATTCAATTTAGAAATAAAATATCTTCTTCTACATAATGGATTTGTCTTCACAGTTGAAAAGTTAAATATTCTTCTCTTGAGCTCATGTAAAAGCATTATAGTTAGGAACTTCCTAACTTGAAATGGAGAAGAAATACAAATAAAAGACTTCTTATTGAACAACTATTTTTTAAGTCAGGGTCATTCAAGATGAAACAATTTACTTGGAACATAACATAAATTAATGGAAGCTTCCACATTTAAATAAGTAGTTTTAATATGATTATACATACAAGATCTATATGAAAATAATCGCAGAATCATTTTTATGTATAAATACTATTTCAATAACTAAATTTGAATGCCATGATTTCAGTGGTTATTCTCAACATCCACCCTATAACATACTGTCTCACACAACAGTAAAACACTAAACTGAAAATGCAAGTACAAACTACTCCTAAAATGTTAGTCAAGCGTGTTATCCAATCTCTGAGCACCTAGATAAGACATTGACGTTTCAATTATTATTTTTTAATTGGATTAAACCTTACAAGTAACAGTCACAAGTTTACTGGCAAGACGAGCAAGCACAGTGAAACAGCCATAACCAAACCCAGTTGTTGACAGCAAAATAGACAAAACTTAACACAGCTGAACAGTACTTACACATTCAGTTTATCTTACACATTTTGATTTCCCTGCTTGGCCAGCGGTACAAGGCGAAATATCTTGATTATTACAAAAGAAAATGATCGTGGGCTGCTGCAGACACCGAGACACCACGCAGTCAATCAGAAAATACTTGTCACAGACACCATATCATACTTTAACCATTAAAACTGTACACTTTAAATCTATCATTTCCCCAGCATTGCCGATGAATAATGTAAGAAAATGCTCTTGTCTGCATCAATTCACTTCATAACTACTTTTGCATCTAGGAAGCTTTATTTCTTATTTCTTTGCGTAATTGATATACATACAGAATGTTGTACGCTGGTGGGGGCACACATCTGAAGTCTCAGCAAAACCTGCAGCACATCGATTGTCTGTCATTTTAACGTGCAGTATTTAAACACGGTTCGTATCAAAGAAGAAAACAAACTTCACGGATTGCTTTTGGATTGCAAACAAATTCCTTGTATCACCTCTTCACCCATCAAATACGTAATATACCAGAGCGGACAATTTTGTGCATGTGGGAGTCCAACGTTGCAGTTGGCATGTGACGTACTACTGAAAATATACTTCAACTTCTTCGATTTCTTTGCTGGCATAAATTTCTTTTGTACTTGAGTCGTCCTTAACTCCCCAATTATCTAACCAAATAGGCCACGCAAATTTTATTACTGCCACACCACTTAGAAACCCTTTGTTGTATATTAACTCTGAATTATAGCACAAAAACCAACAAGAATTAACTATGCAGACATGCCTTTTACTTTTGTTCATATTTGCAAGATAAGCCCAAAAATAGGGTGATTGGTATGGCTCCAAGGAATTTATAACGTTAAAAAATTAGCAAACAAAATCACTAAGGTTTCCTATTATTTGACGAGCTTAATTATATTATTAGAGGCTAAAAACCATCTCTATGGATGCATTTCCAACGTCTTCCTTTCATTGACTAGGATGGACCTTCACATGACATTAAAAAACACTTAAATGTTTTTGCTAATATAAAACAAAATTTCTCTTATAGTGCATACCATATAGATGAACCCACCAATTTATATGGCATCTTGAATGACCTATTACATGATGATAATTGAAGAACCCTTATGTCTACTTAAGCAACCACATATTCGAAAGACAATGCAAACATAGAACTTAACAACATCACAAACTTAAAAACATATAGTAAGTTAGAAATAATATAACTATTGGGTTACCTATGGATAGGACAAAGATGATAAGTTTGTGAAATATGACACAATAAATAATACATACAAAAATAAATTTAATCAAAGTATCGTGATTAACATAAAATATGAATAAGGGGGAAAGCTTAACACATAATAGAAGTAAAGTTACATTTGTTGCAAGTCAATACATCATAATAGAATTTATGACATGAAAAAACACTACATAGAACTACACACTATCTAAATATAACTTAGATACAAAAATGGATTCAATAAAAAAAAATGTTATTGTCTTGTATCCCACCATTTAAATGTAACTTAGATACAAACTAGTAGTTGCATGCACAGGCATGCAACAATCAACCGATAGGGGTCCACCACAAATGGCTATTCAGTGGGAAACAAGATGGAAACTTTTTTTTGGAATGCAATGTGAAATATAAATAATCAATAATATTTACAATTTTTTGATTGAGTCGAGAAGGGGAAAGTGTGTTAATAAGAAAATATGAAATAACGTGAGGATAGTTCATATCTCATAGTCTATGGATGTGAGATTACAAACCATTTGCACAAAATGAGAAATCAATCTTTGCATTTCCACATAGAAAATTATTAGTTGAAAATTGATTATGAAAATGTAAAAAAAAAACATAGGTCATGTTGAACAAATCTTATTAGTTACAATGTATCCATTAATTTTAATTTTAAGCAAGTAAGCATCAATAACTTCTTTTTTATTAATATGTAATATTTAATAATTTTAGTTACAATAGTTATTTAAAATTGATTTTAATTAATAATCTTAGGAATATAGTAAATTAATTCTCAACAAATACAATTTTTTAATAAATTTATTCTTAAAAAATGACAATTGAAAAATTAAATAAAATATAAATTTTTGAATAATTCTTTTTTTAACAACAATAATTTATCTCCAAAATTTAAGGTATGAGATAATTTTATCTCTATTTTAGTTTTATATGTATTATACCTAGATGCACATCTATATTTGATATTTTTGTCTAGGTTAATCAAACAATTGATTGATTATTATTTAATTATGTTAAGATACATATGCATACAAATACATGGTTGAGTTGAAGTTGTGGATTAAATAATATTTATAAAAAGTATGGAACATTAAAGAATTCTCCTTTTTTAAAGAGTTATTACACATGCCTTTAATTAGTAATATGCAATAAAAAAGTATTCTTTAAAAAATTTAGTCGATAACTTTAGGCATGGCATATTTTTGAAAAAAGAAAGATGTTTAATATTCAATACTTTTTATAATTAGTATTTAGTCCATAATTTTGGAAATAAAAGCAATAGTATGCATGTGATTTATGGGTTACTAGTAGTAAAATAAAATGGAGACAAGTAGAAAGGATTCAAAAGTAGTCAATTACAAAGAAATTGAAAATAAAAATATAAGTTTTTTATGAATTGTCTCATAGTGCTATTAAAGACTAAGTCACACCATATTTGATCCAAAACAAATAAATAGGCCTCACGAAAAGAAGAATGTGATGACACAATACACATATTTTTGCATTGTTAGAATAAATGAATAAAAAATATGCCTTGTTTTGAGGTGACGTGACCAAAGTCTCAAGTGCTTCCCCACCACTTGCTATGACATTAGAAACATGTTATTATAGGCTATGTTTCTAGAAGCCAAGTGTATATAAGGATTTGTTTACAAATGTATCTATGTAACAAGAAATATATGGCGTTAAAATCAAAAGCACAAAACCCACGCTCGTTATCCTCCCTACCATTTTGGCATCATGGAGCCTTGTGGACTCTAGCCAAACCCTCGAGCAAGAAAAGTATGAAATGTCCACGGGAAATTTCATGGAGTTCCATCATGCATCACACAATAACAAAGTTGGGGAAAATCTGGTGTTTTCATATATATGATCTGTCATATTGTAGTGTTTTCTCTACTGTGGTAACTTTGTAAAAAATAGGTATCATGATTTTTGATTGATTTTGCATGCTTTACAGATAAGAGGGGTATGTTAGTGTCAATGAAGCATAAAAGTCTAAGTATATGTAAAATCAATATAGACAATTTGAAACTGAAAATAATCAAGAATTGCTTCATCGAATCTATTATTGATCATGGAAAAGTTGTACTTACATGTATTGATGGTATTTAAACAAGCGAGCAACATTGATCGAGTAGTTGGAGCACTAAAGAATTTGAAATAGACAATTTACAATACACTATTTTTTTTGGATGTCTATTGTATTTGTGCAACATTATAAAGGAAATAATATAGATCTACAATAGAAGAGGTTAGCATTATCTGTTGTAAATAGAAAGAGATAAAATGGAACATTTTGAATACATGTTGGAATAAATTAGAGTGTATAATAACTATAAAGGTGTATCTAACTTCACAAACATATATATCGGTATAGATTTTCTTTGCAAGTGATTATATTTGCATTGCATGGCTAAGATGTATATGCAGAAATGTGTTTGTGAAACATGGCCACATATAACAACCAATAACCAAAAAGGAAAAAAATGTAGCCATGCATGAAATGAATACCAAGCCAACCATGACATTGCAAATGGTTTAGTTAATTGGAGCAACATACACCATTGTCATGTGCTTATAGGGATAAATAATGTGATGCAAACAAGAAATTATTTGTCCTCTCGCAAGCACATGGAAATGGTGTGTGGTTGTCCTCCACAATCACATAAACCACAATCTACAATGGCTATGAAAGGGGAAATCTTAAATGGAATTTTTTTTGTGGGAATACAATCATACATTTGACTTCAAAAAGGATAGTCTACTCTACCCATTGCATTTATGCATGTGTGTACAGTTATCTTTTCAACTTATTTAAAAGACTATTTACATATAGTTGTTTATGAAGATGGGAATTTTCCCTAAAGTTATAAAAACATTTATATTATGCAATTCTAAATGCATTTATATAAAAAATACAATTGCAACCTAAGGAATCATATAGTAAGGATGGTCATCGAATTGACAAGCCAACTATTAAATAGTCTCGAAACTGTTACATAATGAACAGTTTCCTTTGCGGAACTGGAAAAAAGAATACCATAAAACATATTGATACAAGACAAAAAATCTATGTAACAGTTGGCTTGTCAATTCAAAATTCAAGCTACATTATTTGGCACTAAATATTACAGGCAAAATAGACAAATTGTGAAAGAACTATTAGAAAATTACTTAAGAATCATAGGTAAATGCCAACTATTACATAGATTGCTTGTCTTGTATCAATATTTTTCATGATATTCTCTTTTTCTCATTTATTTGAAGGTGCATGTAATAGGTTGTTCATTGTCATAGTTTACGTCTTGTATTCTTCATATCCTTACCCAAGAATTTTCTATCGGGTTTTTTTGCTAGCCCAGCCATGAATAGGATTTCTTGGCGTCATAATCCAATAATCATTGATGGTCGGAAGTAATTTTCCCAGGGTTGTCTATGATGACATGTATTTTTCTAATTACATGGGATGGCAGTGGTGGAGCTGGCTGAGTTGAGACGTGGAAGCAAAATGTTAAGTGATTGCTCGTGTGAGGGTTAATGCATCCTAGCATTGTTGTACGATGGCACAAGAGGAAGTAAATGCAATATTCAATGTTACAATGTGGGAAAGTATATTGTTTTTGGTTGAATTCTTGAACGAGCCACTGTGGTGTTGGTTTGATAGTAGAGTATTGGAAAAGTCATCGCTTGCATCTTCGTTTGATAGTAGGTTGGAGGGTTTTAACACTGATATGCTTCGAAATGTGCAAGAAAATATATTGATTAAGTTGCATTGTCAAAAGAGCCATTGTGGTCTTGGTTTCATAGCATACTATACTAAAAAAAAATTCCTTTAGCTTGGTTCTCATTTCATACACGACTACATTTTTTTCCTTTTTGGTTATTGGTAGTTATTTGTGCCCATGTTTCATAAACACATTTTTGCATATACATCTTAGCCATGCAATGCAAATATAAGCACTTGCAAAACAAAATATATACCAATATATATATGTTTGTGAAGTTAGATACACCTTTTTAGTTATTATATAGTCTTCTATAGTGTGCGGAATCAAGTTTTGTGGATGGGTCTCCAGTTCAAACAAATGAGAAAAAAAGAATATCATGAAACATATTGATACAAGATTCAAGCTACGTTCTTTGGTAATAAATATTGAAGACAAGTAGAGAAATTGTATAAGAGGTGTTAGAATGATTAATTTATTGTTCATATCTTTTACTCTCTACTTATTATTCCTTGTTATATTTTTGTATCTTTGGCTTTATACCCATTTTGGAGACTTCAAAGAGATTATGGCTCTATATGGATGGAGAAATTACAGTTGAATCTTATTTCTTTCATCAAAAAATATGGTCAGGGTTAGTAATTTGTTCTTCCTTCATTTATTGTTTGTAGTTATCTCTATACATCTTTGGTGTTATAGCCATTAACATAGGAGCAATTGTAGATTAACATAGGAGTGATTGCATATATATAGAGAGAGGGTTAGTATGAAAGCATAAACATTTTGGAGTTAAAATTAGTTTAGTGGTTGTTAAATGTTGTTCTAATAGCTCTTTTACAATTTCTCTATTTTTCTATAATATTTAGTGCCAAATAATGTAGCTCGAATTTTCAATTAAGTCTATGGAATTATACCCATTTTGCATAGGCTATTGCTACCCATTGGCTTTACGAGTTCTATTTAATGTGGGTTTATTGCCAAAGAATGTAGCTCAAATTTTGTATTGACAAGTCAACTCTTACATAGATTGCTTCTCTTGTATCAATATGTTTAATGTGGGTTTTCAATCATCTTTAATTTACCTATGATTCTTAAGAGTTTTTCTAATAGTGCTTTTACAATTTCTCTATTTTGTCTATAACATTTAGTGCCAAATAATGTAGCTTGAATTTTGAATTGACAAGCCAACTATTACATAGATTGCTTGTGTTGTATCAATATCCACTTCCCCATAACGAATTGTTCATTATTGTAGTTCACCTCTTCTATTCTCCATGCTCTTAAGTTCTTTTTAATGTGGGTTTTTAATCATCTATCCTTTTATTGTGATTATTGTCTTTCTAATTGTATAAGAGGTATTAGAATGACACTTATTTTCCACTAAATATTATAGAAAAAAATCACATTAAATAGAACATTAAAATATGGAGTATAGAAGAGGAAAACTACGATAATGAATAGTTAGTTATGGGGAACTGAAAAAAAAGAATACAATTAAGAATAGTGTGTTATCAGGAACGTCAAATAGATGAGGGAAAATAAATATCGTGAAACATATTGATAGAAGACATATAACATGTTCCATCCAAACAAAATAACCATGAGAACTAATAGTTTGTTATAAGGAGCTTCAAACAGATGAGGAAAAAAGAGTATCATGAAATATATTGGTACAAGACAAGCAGTCTATGTAACAGTTGCAAGAGGTATTAGAATAACACTTTAGAATCACATGTAAAGTACAGATGAACGGAAACCTTTGGAATGCTTTCAATTTTTTTAGTTTGTGTATGTTTTTCTAGCTCTCTTAAAGTTCTATTTAATGTGGGTTTTCGATCATCTATCATTTACCTATGATTCTTAAGTGTTTTTCTAACAACTCTTTTACAATTTCTCAAATGGAAAATGATCTAAAACACATTTTAAATAGAACTTTAACATATGGAGAATAGAAGGTGTAAACCATAGCTATGATCAATTTCTTATACAAAGATTCTACTATACAAAATGCGTATAGCACCAAAGATGGATAGAGATAACAAGAAACAATAACCAGAGGCCAAAAAATATACACGGACCCAAAAAAAACCAGTTGAAAGGTACAGGTCAATGTTATGTTTGATGAAGAATACAAGAGCTAAACTATGACAACGAAAAACTTGTTACAATCAGCTTCAAAGAGATGAGGAAAAGATAATATCATGAAACATATTGATACAAGACAAGAAACCTATGTAACAGTTGGTATTTACCTATCGACTATTTGTTTGAAATTTTCACTGGGGTTTTCGTCAACCTAGTCGTGAATGGAATTTCTCGACACCTCTAGATAATATTTTCCATAAGCTAAAAAGGTAACTATAGAAACATGGAAAAATGTAATGTGTACAATAGAATATGTTTATTGTAGTCAAGTGCATGTATGTATATATATAGCAACAAATATAAGGAGCCTATCTAGCCATGCAGCAAGAAAAGGGTTGAATGTATAACTCAGAAAAATATAAATTTATAAAAAAAACCTTGTTTATGCTTACAACTATGGTCATCTTTCAAGTACCAATTGTCCCACATATGGGCTTCATATCTCCTTGTCCATCTATGCTTGCATTGAGCCCAACATCATATTACTACAAAGCAATATTTTATTTTAATATATCAAAATATATGTATCTAGTTAGATGTGTATGGAACAGAAAAAAGACATTGCAAAATAACTTACAACAACAAAAGGAGGCCAAATGTTGTAGATTGTGGAGCACAATAGTTGTAAAACTGTCCAATCTAGTATCTAACGAAGGTGGATGGCAAGATTTTTCACTAGTCTACTATCAAAACAACACCACAGTGCCTCATTTCACAATGTAAGCAAAAAGATATACATCCTCATACTACAATAGTGAATATTGCATTTAATCCCTTCTATGCCCTCATGCAACAATGCCAGGATGCATCAACCCTCACGTGAGCAAATACTTACCATTCTATTTTTTTTGATCGAGGTAACCAACTCCACCACTGCCAACCCACGTGGTCAACAAACTCCACCGTCATTGTAAATAGGCCCAGGAAAACCATCGCAAACTACATGTAGTTTTATCATATATTAGACAAAAAATGCAATGTAGAAAATACTATATACTTCTAAATGCAATATACAAGAAGAGTGAAACAGTGAAATTCTCAAAAGAGAATTTTGTCGATTAATAGTTGCCAACTATTTGAATCAAATAAAACTAATTGAAAAGCTAACAAGAACACATAAGAATATGTGGAAGCAAAGCATGAAGGAAAAATGAAAAAACTCAGGGTATATAGGCATAGAAAATGGAAAATAGAACATAGTTGCAAAATTTTAAACTTATTAGTCAAATGGAACACAATTTTTCTGAAAATATTTCTAGAGTATGTGCATATATAGTTTAATATACTGTAATGTTCAAAACATGTTACTTGAATTATAGAACTTTAGGCCTCTACTTATTGTTGGTTGGTATCTTTATGCATATTTGACACTTAATGTTGTTTATATCTACATATATATCAATTTGTAATAGTTGCAACTATATGTTTAGAGTATTGCATGTTAAAATCAGTTGAAAGAGAATTGTAGGTATCCTAATAAATAATTGACATAATAGAATTTAAAAAAACTTGGAAAAAAATGGATAGGTGGAATATACATAAGAGTGTATTCTTCTAAATTTCATATACAAAAAGTATGAAATGATGAAATGTTGAAAGGAGAAGTGGGCAGATTAATATTTATGGGTGCATATTTGCATAGTGAATTTAACATAAATTGTATTGTTGAAGGTATAGAAGATAGTAAACAGGAAGAAAATTATCTTTAATGTGCAAGGCTGAAGAGGTTGGAAAGAACTGAATAAATAGGAGAAATTTAATGTGGCAGTAAAACACAGAGTATATAGGCACAAAAAATGGAAAACAGAGCATAGGTACATAATTTAAAACTAATGAGTCAAATACAACACAATATTCTTCAAAATGTTTATAGAATAGTTGAATATATATTTTAATAGACTAAAATGATAAAAACATGCCACTAACTTGTACAAGTTTTTCCCTCTGCTTATTGTTTCCTAGTATCTCTATGCATCTTTGGCATTATACCCATTTTGTAGGTTATTACTTGGTATGTTTTTATAAAATTTAACTTAAAATCCTTTAGAAGAGGATGGTATACGGTGTGGAGGCAATGTGAGAATAAATATTTTAGAGCCTTTTTCATAATTCAGAACACGAAGCGGGGATGGAAGCATTTGGTGGGGGCTAGAGCTATTCCAAACGTGCCTCTTTGTTGTGATGTTGAGCAGTGTATTTGTTGTTTCTTAGTCTAGAGTATCTCTCAAATGAGAATGTTGGATCAATGTGGAGTCTATCAATTGATTTAACACGAGAGATAGCTATAAAAGTCAATCCCTACCTTTCTTTGTTGCCTATGTTTATCATTGATCTGTCTAATGTTAAGCCTTGTGCTTTATGTGTTGTGATTTCCCATGCCATGGTGAGTGGAATTTTTGTTCGACTACCTCAGGTTATAGCTAGGATGGGGATGTCTCTTGGGTTTTGTGGGTCTCATGGTGGGCCAATGTAATTTTGGAAGTAGACAACAACATAGTCAGGAGGATTTGGCAGTTTGCAATGTGCATTGTACACAATAGATGTAACAAGACCAAGGGATCCATTGACTAGGCGAGCTTGAATCCACAAATTTGTTGTTAGCATCACCTATTCACCAACACAAAGCAGCAATTCTGGGAGAATCCGGTCATCATCTCCATAATCAGATGTCTTTTGTTGTGCTACTCAAGTAGTGCTAATGGCTATGGGAAGGTTTAATTGTTTGATCATTTTTTTATTGTGGAATGCAACTAAGTCATTTGTGGCAAACACATGTGTTGCAACATCAAATTGTTCTCTTTCTGTGGCTGAGAGAATTTTATTTGTTTGTGGGTCTTCCCATTCATCATGGAGAGCCTCACCATTTCTTATATGGAGAAGGATTGCCCAAAACTTTTGTTGGGAAGGACTATCTCCTTGTTGGTGGGAAATAGTGTCCAATGTTACTAAGACTGTGAAAGTATGCCATAAGGCTACAAGTGATGAGCATGAAGCATAAATAGGAGTATCCATGATCAGAAAAAACTGGGCAAGATCACCAAGGATGATAGAAACACTACCAAACGGTTTCCTTTGGTTATTGGGGAATGCTTGGTGCAACCGGCTATCTATTTTGAGCAGCAACTTCAGGCCTAGAAAACTCATTTCATCTATCAAAATGTATTGAATATATTTAAGTTTTTCATGGAATATTGTCAATGGTTGGCCTTGCAAAGGATTCATATCCTTTATGAGAATGCAGAGGCCTATATGGATTGTGGAGGCACATATGTTGTAGGTAGCAACACCTGTAGGGGCCAATGTGAGTAGCGGGCTATTGCATCTAGTAACTTAGAGGCAATTATTTGTTGTCTTATACAATTTATCAAAAAGAATTTGTCAGTGCCAATTGTGCCTTGAATGATCATGCAAAGAGGGCCTTTAGGGGAAGGCTACATGTGATGGGATTCGATGATTTGAAGAGCTAGTTGTTGTTTTGGTGAAAGTTGGTGGGCTAATGTATTTATAGGTAAGAATTGTATCATAGCTTTCTCACATTGTTCCTTGGCCGATGGGATGAACTAAAAATAAATATTATGAATTTTTTTAGGCACAAGGTTTGTATTCCATGAATGGTTCATATCAAAGTCTTGCCTACCCAATAGCTAGAGTTGATTTATACTAAAGTTAGTAGTAGCACCAAGCTGAGAGAAAACTTCCCATTCATATTCATCCATAGAAGGTTGATGGTTCAAATCATCACTATCACTGCCATGGTGTTCTTCAATCATGGATGTAGCTAGAATTCTATGAACATGCACATCAAGGATGACAACCAATTATTTTTTAAAAATTCCTATTTGGTATTATGTATTGTTTGGAAAGACCTATATCTATCTGTATGTTTCAAAAAGGCTTGTATAACATAAGTTTAGTCTAACAAAATATCTCAAATATTTATGTATCTTCAAGGGGAATAGTCTTGAACAATGGGTAGACAAAGAAAGTTGCAGGCTGGTGTCTCAATTTCCATTTATCCTTTTTTCATTGCTCTAAATGTACATATATAAGCAAACCGAGTCAATTAGGGATACAACACCCAACTCTGGAGGCCTTTGCATATAGAAATGAATATAATTTGTTGGCAGGCCTTCATCAACATCATATTGATTCATACAAAACCATGTCTTTTTTCCAACATTCAAGTGAACATATTGTCAACTTGAAGTGACAAGGAGCAATTTTGGTAACAAATGGCATGTCTCCTATGCAAAGATGTCATGCTCCACAATAATGTTCATCATGGATTTTTGATATGTAAGTAGTGCTCTAGCCTCAACTATATTTATATTTGCAAGTCTTTTCAACATATCAAGGTAATTTTCTGATTTCTTCTTAGATTTAGCTACATATTTAGAGATATAATTTAATACAATTTTACTAGAAATAACTAGCTGGCAGTCAACATTGGCATGCTAGATTGCAAGAATGGGTGGGCAATGAATATTTAGGTGATCATCATTTCTTATTGGCTTGTAGGATTTGTTAGACTCAGCATCAAATTTCAATGTAGAGGTAAGTTGTTGTTGCCAAGGTGCTTTATACCAGCATTGTAAATGCTCTTCTTTTTTCCTTAAACAACAATATTCAAAGCATTTTGTGTTCCTTTTAATTGTATTTAGCAACTCTTCATAATCTATGATTGGATCACTCGAAAGAATCTAGCTTGTGGAAAGTAAGCATAGATTTTCTTCAAAACAACGATACATTATGAGCAATCTTTGTGCAGGGCAATGTGGATTCCAAGCTGAAACATATCTATCAAAAAAGTCCCTTGCCATGGTAACATCATGGTGATTGGACCTATCAAGAGTGTCCATGTTCGAGGCTTCTAGAAGCCATAAAAAACCATGCACATGTGTAGAGCCATGATGTTTCCATTCATATCTATACCAATAATCTTTTGCATGCAAAATATTTTCAATCACCTCTTCACAAAAAATCAAAAATATATGATGCAGATATAAAGATGTTATATGTGGATTTTTAATAACACTATCTATCAACATCTTTGTTAAAGGATCCATCACCAAACGAGCCACCGAAGAGAACATTTTGTAGATTAGGCCATTTTTTGTTTTCACAACTCAAAGTGAAAAAAATGGTAGGTGTCCCAAGTTTTTCAATCATTGTAGATAGTTGGGCCTTACAAGAGTTCCAAAATGAGTGAGTCCCACGCAACAATGCACCAAAACGCATCAGTTGCTCCACTGTCTAGTCATCAGGAGCAACTTGAAGCCATTCATGCAATGTAGACAAAGACTTTAGGATTTTGTTTGGAAAATCCACTTTGAAGAACATGGAAACATTTTTTTGACTGTGATGTCTCATTATCAAGTTGTAGAGGAAATACCTTAACCTGACATGTTTTCCAAATCTGTGGTAAAAATATTTCATTAAGTGGAGGGCATATTCATGCAAGTGAATTTGACCATTCCTTGGTTGAAGGGGAAGTGTTTCTCTATTGGGGAACAAAGTTGGGAAATCCATTGTAAATAAACCTTCAGTGTTGTATTCATTAACAAGAGAAGAGCTAATTTTAGGCCAACACATGATATTCTGCTTCTTTTTTTCAATTTGTAATACATATTTGATTGCTTGGAGATCTCATGTAGCATTTGGAAAGAAAGGGATGAATGATGAAAAGGTTGAAGATTCATTTTCATGTTCAACAACATTTGTTGAGCCATTTGATGGCATCAACTCTTCATCTGAAACTTGCTCTATTGTATGCAAGAAATTGGAGACATCAACAACAACATCAAGTAACATATTAAGAGCCTCAACATCAATCTCAACATCATTTTATTATTTTTCATATTGAATTTTATATTTCAATGCATCCATGACATGATGTTTTTTAACATAACATTCATCATTTCCACCTTCAATGGTGGTTTTTCGTATGATCACAACCTCAAGGTCTTGCAACGCAACAAAAGTTTTGCAATGCTCGAGATATCTTGAGGAAAGCTTATCATGTGACCACTATATTTAAACCACCCTCCTCTAGTGTGGGACACTTGTAAAATTGGAACGACCCTAGCAATAAGCATTTCTTCAACCTATGTTAGCTTTTTTAGCAAGAATGGTTGTGGGCCTAGGTTCATGCCATTTGCAGAGCTAAAGTGTTGGGAGTTTTTTTAGATTAACATCTAGCACACGTGGTTGTTGAACTAGATACATGACTATGCAACCCAATGTATCTTTCTTTGCATATCTGACAAACAACAAGGTTCAATAGCGCATCTATGCAGCACTGGAACCATTTCACCAAAGAAAGGTAGAAATCATTGAATATTTCTTTGAGGTGTTGTTGGTGTGTTGGTGTAGCAGGGGGATTGATCTGAGATTGTATATTGAACATATCTTGTGACATTGATATTGGCATGTTTCTTTCCAAACTACCATCTACACTTTGGTAGCCTGGGTGAAGAAGACAATCTGGGGCAAAAGGAGTGACATTTACCATTGCCAATGGGTGCTATGAGGGAAGATTGGTAGTAGGCAGACCTGTAGGTGTGCTTGCTACAGTTGCCTTTGTTGCAATTATATTGTATGGTGCTTCGTGCAAATTTTCTCTATGTTTTCTATAGTACAAGTGGTTTTGTTGTTTTTTTTAGCCTTTTTTAATTTAGCAATTGATTGGACTGTTGAACTTGAATGTATTGGGACAACTTAGGAATATACATACAAGCTCAACCATATTAGCATATATGAATATACATGTATAACAATGGATATATTTAAAGTAGTAATTACACATAAGCATATAACAAAATATATGTCTATCCATGTGTATGTCAATGTATATCTATGGATGATCATAAAATGAATAGCATGGTTTGAACATTGGAATATATAAAAATATATATACAAGTATTCTACATGTTTTTGTGTTAACCATTTCCACTATTTCACTATTGTTATATCCCATGCTTAGAACAATAAAATATTGGATGCACGCAACCAATCCAAAGTTGTGCAGCTATGTTGCACTTTCCATTTTTTCTATGCCTATATACCCTAAGTTCTCCTTACCCATCAAATTATCTTTGGCCTATCTATTCGAAGTTTCCCACTAGTATTTTTTGTTAGGCTAGGCATGCAAAATATTCCTCATCACTGGCAATGAATATGTCTAGAAGGTCGACGATGAGTTTCCCAGGGTTGTTCACCACAACGGTCCATGGAGGTGGAGTTTGTTGACCACATGGGATGGTATTGCCTATATACCCTAAGTTTTCCTTACCCATCAAATTATCTTTGGCCTATCTATTTAGAGTTTCCCACCAGGATTTCCATTAGCATAGGCATGCAAAACATTCCTCATCACTGGCAATGAATATGTCTGGAAGGTTGGCGATGAGTTTCCTAGGGTTGTTCACCATGATGGTCCATGGAGGTGGAGTTTGTTGACCATGTCAGATGGTAGTGTTTAAGGTTTGGGCTGCCTAGATAGGTGAAAGCAAAGTGGAAAATTATTGCTTACGTTGTTGCACAATGGAAATGAACACAATAGGGGGAAGTATACTTTTTATACAATTTCTCTATTTGTCTATAATATTTAGTAGCAAAGAATGTAGCTTGAATTTTGAATTAGCAAGGAAGTTGTTATATACGCTGCTTGTCTTCTATCAATACTTGTCAATAAGAGCAATTGGATATATATATATATATATATATGTAGAGGGTCAATATGAAAGCATAAAGATATTCAAAATAAAATTAGTTTAGTAGCTGTAAAGGTATGTTCAATTTTGTGTCTTTTGTGGATGGGACATGTTATATTCTTTTTGTGAATGTAGTGTATATTTTTGAATGTTATACTACATAAACATACACATACAATTTCCCCTACATATATATATATTTTTTAAATGCACATTAACATAGGAGAAATTGCATATATATATATATATATATATGCAAAGGGTTAGTATGAAAGCATAAAGGTATTGAAGATAAAATTAGTGTAGTAGTTGTGAAGGTATGTTCAGTTTTTCATTTTGTGTGAATAGAACATGTTATATGTTCTTTGTGAAAAATGTGTTTATAGATTATCGTAATTCACCTCTTCTATTCTCCATATTTTAAAGTTTTGTTTAATGTGGGTTTTTGATCATTTGTCATTTTCCTATGATTCTTAAGTGTTTTTTCTAATAGCTCTTTTACTATTTCCCAATTTTTCTATAATATTTAGTACCAAATAATGTAGCTTCAATCAGGTGCAATATTGAAGTTATCTGTTTTCTTTGCATCCTTCTCAACTTTACATATACATATACATACA
The DNA here is from genome assembly GCA_007258455.2 of Sequoia sempervirens. Classification (NCBI taxonomy): domain Eukaryota; kingdom Viridiplantae; phylum Streptophyta; class Pinopsida; order Cupressales; family Cupressaceae; genus Sequoia; species Sequoia sempervirens. The sequence goes on along the minus strand of VDFB02373365.1, from coordinate 190,800,457 downwards.
TATACACATACACATACACATACACATACATATACATATACATATACATACACATACACATATACATATACATATACATACATATACATACATTTACATATATACATATACATATACATGCATATGCATATACATATACATATACATACATATACATACATATACATATGGGAAAGTGAATCAAGATGGGTAGCCAATTTGTGGACAACTTTTTTAAAAAGTTATGAAAACTCATACTGCGAGCATGTTATGGCTTGGTGTTCCAAACTTGAGGCTCGGTCAAAAAAAGCACATAACATGAGTGCATTATAACGTGAGCATGTTATGACCTATTAAAACCAAAAAAATAGTAAAAAAAATTCATTCTTGCATTTCGACTGTGTTTTTCTTTTTCCCGTGGCCCAAACCCCCATTTTTTGCACTTGTATTCTAGGAGGAGGTATTATGCAAAAATATTAATCAATGGTTGTTATTTCATTGTGAGGATGCCACCACATCAATGAGGAGGTGTGATAGGTAAGAATTGTTTGATTTTTGTTTTGAATTTTTTAGTTTTAGGTTGAATTTTTTAGTTTTAGGTTGTATTTGATATTTATTTTTTTGAATTTATAGGAGATGCAAGTCAACCTACAAATCCTCAAAATCTTCAACAAAAAAATCAACCACAACAAAAACCTCCTCCACTAATCCCTCAACACCCTCCTGGCATGCTCTGAAAAATTTAATGAGTGAAATTGAGAACAACAAAAAACAACTTGAGGATTTAATTAGTAGGTTGAGCAATACAAATGGTTCAACTGCAAAAAGAATGACCCTGGCAACTTCATTGAAAGATATGTTAACAAATGTAGATTCAATTAGCAAACAAATAAAAAGATGGCAAGATAAGAAGCAGGCATCTAGGGCTTATTATGCAGATAAGTTATCATATAAAGATGTAAAGGATTTAAAAATTACAAAAGGTGATTTGTGCTCCTTATTCACTAACCCACACACACATCAAAATCTTACCCTCAATGTGAAGAGGTTTCCTATTCATTGGTGCCACCATCAATAGATTAGGAACTTTTTTTATGATAGGTGGTACATGGTTTTTGATTACCCACCATGCAAAAATTGTGAAGTCTCATAGTATTTCCTTAGGAAACTATACTATGAGTTCATATTGAATAAAATCCCAAATTATTTTGATATGAGGGACTTCTAGGGGAGAGGTGGGGGGTCAGCTCAGGATAGACCCAATACATAGTCAGATCCTATGCAGCAAGGGAGACGACCTCTCGCTAGGCCACCTCATGAGCACATTGTTATCCCTTCCATTGTAAAGGAGAGTGTCAGTGTAGAGACATTGTAGGTGATCAACACTTTGACCCAAAGTTTCATCGAGCATGCTAGCCCTATTCTACAACACCATCTAGGGGAGTCTTCAAGTGGTGGCCTTTGAACCCATGTGTTTCAATCTTGTGGGGCGACTTGTTAATATGACCCCTCCAACACTCAGGAGGTTGCTACATAGGATCCGTCTACAACTATGGAGATGGAGAGGGTAGCTAACATTTTGCATGATGCATATGGCATTGATTCTCAAGTAAAAGTTAGCATGTTCATTGAATTTAATTTATTAAAATTTGATTTTGAAATGCAAGATAATTAACTAATTTAGTTTTATGATTTTAATAAAATTGCAAGGTCACAGTGTTGAGATTGGATACACTGGCCCTCCACCTACTTTTTTCTGTAGTACAACTATTAGTGGGGTATGTCACTAGTAAACAATTATAAATTTATTACATGCTAATAGCATTGTTTTATGAATGGTATTTTAATATGTGATTTTGGATGTTGAATAGGCTAATATTGGAGTTTTTGAGGGAACACCTCCTAGTACCAATGGATTTACTCAAACCTACTCACAGGTAATAGAATAAAGAGTCTAACTAATGATTTTTATTTAATAGATTTGTGTTGTTTATATTCATATTGTTGATTACGTTGCATTGCACATCATTCAAACTCAAAGCATTACTCACATTCCATAACTAATAACTAGATGTTGATAAATGACAAAATTTCAACTACAATATAGTTGTTTAGAAAGTCAACATAAGCAGTGATACAATTACTTCACATAGCATAAGTAATAATTCTAGGAGTAGCTTCCAATTGCATTTTCTTGTCATGGCATTCCATGAGACCACTTTTTACTGCTCAGAATCTTTTCAAACAGTTCACTTTCTTCTCTATGCTATGGATGATTGGAAGGAATATATATGAAAGAATAATAGTAAGCAATAGCATAGACAAGGCAATGAGTTTTTTGGAAAAATACCTCAAAGAAATGTGGTCTCATGGTGATGTCCATCACCATGAGACCCAATTTCTTTGAGGCACTTTTTCAAATAGCTCACTGTCTTTTCTATGCTACCACATTTTCCATACATGTCTACCAAAGCATTTTATCAAATAGTTCATTTCCTCGCTGCTATGCTAAAAGCTTAAAAAGGTGTTTTCCAACAAACTATGGATGCTTGGAAAAAATCTATCAAAGCATAATAGTAAGAAATAGCATAGACATGGCAATTAGTAGTTTGAAAAAATGTAGTCTCATGGTGATGGAATGCCATTTCATCACCATGAGACCACATTTCTTCGAGGCATTTCTTCAAACAGCTCACCACCTTTTCTATGATACCACATTTTCCATACATCTAAACCAAAGAATTTTATCAAACTATGTGCTTCCTTGCCACTATGGCTAAAAGCCTAAAATAGGTGCTTTCCAAAAAACTATGGATGCATGGAAAAATTCTATCAAAGCATAATAGTAAGCAATAATACCATAGAGAAGGCAATGAACTGTCTAAAAAAATGCCTAAAAGAAATGCAGTCTTATGGCATGATGGAATGCCATGATGTGCATTTGTTTGTAATGGCATTCCATCACCACGAGACCCCATTTCTTTGAGGCATTTTTTCAAACAGTTCACTTCCTTCTCTATGCCACCACAGTTATCGTACATGTCTACGAAAGCATTTTATCAAACGCTTCACCTGGCTTGTTGTTATGGGTAAAATGCCTAAAAACATGTGCTTTTGAAAAAGATATGGATAGGGAAAATAGTAAGCATGATAGTCAAAAATATATAGTCTAATAAGTACTCAAAATTTTGTTCATTATCTCATACATTATAAGTCATGACGTGGATCACTATTGTAGTTTTTGTGATTGAATAATTTGTTGTTTTATTTTTAGATGTTGCAAGTGGAAACACCTCTGAATGTGATGAGGGAAATGGAGATTGGTGTTTCATATGCTATAGAATCCTTGATGGCTCTGACAGGGGAGGTAAGAGGAAAATTACTAAATTTCAATTTACATTCATTGTTATAGATGTTAGTGAAAAAGAAAACCATTATTGATTCATAGTTTAATTTTTGTTTGGATGGTTTATACAGGGCTTGAGCACACCTCAGCATGGTCGTGTGAATATTTCCCTTGTGGAGAGTGATCATGAGATGGTGGTAGGTGATTATTTTGTTAAATATATCATTTTTTATAATGTAATTTCTATATATTAATTTCTTTACTTCTTATTGTAACAGTTAAAACTTCACCAAGAACTAAACACTAGGAGGAGGAGCAGGAGCACTCCTCAAGTGTAGCACAAATGAGTGACAGACCTATCGCCATATGATTGACAAGCAAAGGGAAAGAGTTTATTTTGAGAGCCTGGAGAGAAATGACTTTTGATTCTAGAGCCCTATGTTGTATGCCTATATGGAATTTTTGTACATATTTTGTATTGGATATATTTGACATTGTATGCTTATATGGGTATGTGCAGGATCATGATGGGCCAAAAAGTGGCAATATTATGGGTATTTGTAGGGTATGTGGTTGATGACATTTTTTTTACCCAAAATTGATGAAACGAAAAGGGTTTTTAGAGGAGATTCTCAACTTTCCACCAATATAAATTATGCTTTAATTTGAATTTAATAAATAATTATTATTCATTTTCTATTAGAATTATGACTAAAGTCTTGATTGATAGGCTGATTGAAAAACATCTATAACTTTCAAAGATATCACATTTTTGAATCGAAACATGTGTCACATTCTATGCTTCACATACCATAAGATTAAAAAAAAAAAATTTTCATGAAGTTTTGACCAAGTTAAGGTGCATATGATTTTTATATTTTTAAAAGTTGTAATAAAAATTTATAATTAATTATTTTAAAAAAAATATGCGAACATGATTCCTCTACTTATATATAAAATATTATAAAAAATAAATTATCATTTTATTATGGTTATGGCTATTTTGTACCTATATTTTATACTTATATCGACATATATTGATGTATGCCTACATGGATATTTGGTTAATACAAATCTATATTATCGATGGTGTCCATATTTGCATTATAAATCCATGGTTCAATAGATGAGTTACGTGTTTTCAAGTGTATGCTTTACAACTTACGTGTATCCTTTGTGACTTATGTGTATTCCAATGTATACTTTGCGACTTATGTGTTTTCATGAGTATACCTTGTATTCATGCATATACTTTGTATTAATTTGTGTATACTATGTATTCATGTGCATTCTTCAAGGCTTATGTGTTTATGAGTACTTGTGCTTCCCTTATTCACATGTACATGCTTGACTTATTCATGTGTATACTTATTAATTGGTTAGCCCTAATATTGATCATTGTTGTCCTTCATAGTTTGTCTTGAATATTAATTGATTAATGCTAAACAACTTTATCTAAAAGAAAAAAAACACACTTTCAATTGGTATTCCATGAAATGATTCATAAAAAGATTCCAATATATTTAATCCTTTGATTGGAACAACTCAATTAAGAAAAGGATAAATAATCTTCACAACACTTGCAAAACATTATATTCAGAGTAGATGAAGTAGTTAACTTCTTGACACATTATCATAGAACATTTATCTTGATTAGTCTTTAAACATTTTCATAGCATAATCTTGATAGTGCAAAATGAATTGTTATGTTCTTGAACTGTCACCATATAAACACATCAAAATATTTATATGTCAATATTTTGCAATATTATTTATTGTTTATGAAATGGACTCGGGGGAAAGCATGTTATAATTTATAATACAAATAAGAAATGGACTCAACATTGTCCTAGACCCCCAAATAGGTCTATTTAACAAAGAAACATCCTCTCAATCACTATTCCAACTGAAAAACACCATTGAGCAGCATTTACTAGTCTATAAATCCACAAAATCCATAATTTTTAGAGCATTATTGGTCCTCTAACCCCACTATCCTCTAAACCCTCACTTTTCTCAAATTTCACTAGGGTTTATTGAAAACCCCATATTCAGACCTCATACAACCTCAAAACCTCTTCCAACACTCTTCATTCTACCTACACAAACTTAATTGACCACCAAATTATGTTGCCCCTTCACTTTACCCACTTTTACTCCCTCAAACCTCTCTTTTTTCATTCAAAACCCCTCTTTTCCCAACTAGGGCATCATGCCATAACATACTTTTGACCTTCGTTATCCTTGTAGACCTTTTGAACATGTCAAACAACACAACCTCACCCTATTTCCAACCTATTCTAACTTATTCTCAAGTAATTTCTTCTTTTCACCTCATCTAGCCTTACTTTTAAGGCCTAAATTTTGAATTTTCAAGAGAGGCAGTGTTAGTAATCTCTTCCAATGCTTTTACCAATGCTATTTTCTTATTCATACTTACATAATTGACTCAAATGACCCCACACTGACTCAAAACTAAAAGACAAATTTACAAAATGGCTTATCATGGCCTTATTTGACATTATCATGAATAAAACCAATGAACTAGACCTTCTCAATCAAATGGAGGAACAAGGTGCTCTACACCAATGATCATAAGCTTTTTGTGTGGAAAACTTGGACTTCTCAACCGTTGTGTGTATGTTTCTATTTTCAATTGTTTTGCATGCCATCATAAGGGATCAAGCCGGTTGAATGTAGCTCAGAGAAATTTTGCATGTTTGGGTGTGAAATAGGACCATTCCTAGTGTAAACCTACCTATTGGGACACATTTGAGTAGTTTTTTTGGTCACACAAATTGTAAAAAGAAAGTTGCACCACTTTGCAACTTTACAGTGCTTGCATTTGACATTTTTTTCATCAAGTGAAAACTAGACACCACAGGAAAATGACTTTGAGATAACAAAAATCAAGAGAGTTTATTGTAGAGGGGCCCAACATGATCTCATAGGCTCAAACGAAGAGTTCGTAAGCATCATGGTTTCCAAGTAATAGCCCATCAAATTTTACTTCCGTTTTGCACTTTGGACTTTGAAGGGATCAAATTGGTTGAATATAGCTCGGAGTGATTCCGTGTGTTTAGGTGCAAAAGAAGACCATTTCTAGTGTAAATGTACCCATCTAGATGCATTCGAATAATCTATAAGGTCACACAAGTTGTAGAACAAAAGTTACACCACTTTGCAACTTTCAACTACTTGCATTTGACAACTTTTCCCCAAGTGAAAATTCACCACCAATGAAAAATTCCTTTGAGATAGCAAAAAATGAGAGAGGTTATTGTATAAGGGCCCAACATGATCCTATAGGATAAGATGAGAATTTTCTAAGCATCATGATATTCGAGTAATAGCATGCTGAAGTTTGCACCATTTTGCACTTTGGACTCTTAAGGGATCGATCTGGTTGAACGTAGCTCAGAGCGATTCAGCGTGCTTGGGTGTGAAATAAGACCATGCCTAGTGTAAATATACCTATTCAAACACATTGGAATAGTTGGTGTGGTCATATGAGTTCCAAAATGAAAGTTGCACCACTTTGCAACTTTGCACTACTTGCATTTGACATTTTTTCCATCAGATGAAAATCCACCACCACTAGAAAACCACTCCACGATAGCAAAAACCAATAGAGGTTTTTGTAGAGGGGCCCAACATAATCACATAGGATTAGATGAGAATTTTCTAAGCATCATGGTATCCAAGTAACAACATATTGAATTTTGCATCCATTTTGCACTTTGGACTCTTAAGGGATTGATCTGGTTGAATGTAGCTCAGAGCGATTTTGCATGTTTTGGTATGAAAGAGGAATATTCCTAGCGTAAAAATACATATTCAGACATGTTGGAATAGTCTATGTGGTCACACAAGATGCAGAACAAAAGTTACAACACTTTGCAACTTTGCATTGTTTGCATTTGACATTTTTTCCATCAGGTGAAAATCCACCACCACAGGAAAACCACTCCTAGATAGCAAAAACTGAGAGTTTTTTGTAGAGGATCCCAACATAATCCCATAAGATCATATGACAAGATTCTAAGTGTCATGGTATTTGAGTAACAACATACTGAAGTTTGTAGCCATTTTGCACTTTGGACTCTTAAAGGATCGATTCGGTTGAAAGTAGCTCAGAACAATTCCGTGTGTTTGGGTGTAAAAGAGGATCATTCCTAGCATAAAAATATCTATTTGGATGGATTGGAATAGTTTGTGTAGTCACATGAGTTGTAGAACTAAATTTTCACCACTTTGCAACTTTGCATTGCTTGCATTTGACACTTTTTTCATCAGGTGAAAATCTGCCACCACGGGAAAACCATTCTGAGATAGCGAAAAAATGAGAGAATTTTTGTAGAGGGTCCCAATATGATCCCATAGGATCAGACACAAATTTTCTAAGCATCATGGTATCTGAGTAACAACATGCTAAAGTTTGCAGCCATTTTGTACTTTGGACTCTTAAGGGATCGATTAGGTTGAACATAATTCAGAGCGATTTTGCGTGTTTGGGTGTACAAGAGGACCATTCCTAGTGTAAACATTCCTATTCGGATGCATTGGAATAGTCCATGTGGTCACACAAATTGCAGAATGAAAGTTGCACCACTTTGCAACTTTGCATTGCTTGCATTTGACACTTTTTCCATCAAGTGAAAATCTGCTACCATGGGAAAACAACTCTGAGATAGAAAAAACCAAGAGAGGTTTTTGTAAAGGGTCCCAACATGATCTGATAGGATTAGATGAGAAGTTTCTAAGTATCATGGTATCTGAGTAATAGCATGCTGAAGTTTGCAGCCATTTTGCACTTTGGACTCTTAAGGGATCGATCTGGTTGAACATAGCTCAAAGCGATTCCGCATGTTTGGGTGTGAAAGAGGACCATGCCTAGCATAAGCATACATATTCAAACATGTTGGAATATTCTATGTGGTCACATGAGTCACAAAACAAAAGATGCACCACTTTAAAACTTTGCACTACTTGCATTTGACACTTTTTCCACCAAGTGAAAATATGCCACCATGGGAAAACCACTCTGAAATAGAAAAAACCAATAGATTTTTTTCTAGAGGGGCCCAGTGCAATCCCATAGGATCAGAGGAGAATTTTCTAAGCATCATGGTATCCAAGTAACAACATGTTGAAGTTTGCAGCCATTTTGCACTTTGGACTCTTAAGGGATCGATCCAGTTGAACATAGCTCAGAGAAATTTCACATGTTTGGGTGAAAAAGATGACCATTCCTAGCATAAACATACCCATTTGGATATTTTGGAATAGTTTGTGTGGTCACACGAGTTGCAGAACAAAAGTTACACCACTTTGCAACTTTGTACTGCTTGCATTTGACACTTTTTCCATCAAGTGAAAATCTAGCACCATGGGAAAACCACTCCAAGATAGTGAAAGCCAAGAGAGGTTTTTGTAGGGGGCCAACATGATCCCATAGGATCATAAAAGAATTTTCCAAGCATCATGGTATCTGAGTTGTTTCCCTTGTAGATTTTGATGGTAAAGAGCATGAAAATTGAGGTTTCACCCTAGGGCTTGATAAAATATTGCATGTAGAGGTTTGGTGATTGTCTTTTGAGTTTGTGTAGGTGATTTTAAGAAGTTCTAAGGAAGTAGCATGGTAAGGTCTAGAACCATTCCTTTCAATAAACCATCCTCATACTAGCATAAAATAAGGGTTTTGTGGTTTGGCATGGTGGAGTCAGTTTCTCCTGAGACAAATTGTAGATTTGAGGGTTTGGATACATGAGAATTGCTTCCCCAACAAGTTTAGGGGGTTGTTGAATGTTTAAAGGTATGTTCCTTTGTAAATTAGGCCTAGTTAGCGTAATTAAGATAGGGAAGAAGATCATTTTTTATGCACATGTTCCAATATAGTCACTATTGATTTTGAAGTACATGTTGTAACTCAATAATGGGTATCTAGATCAGTCATTTGTTTGTGAAGTCATTTGAGAAGTTATGATAAAATTGTTCTTAGTTCCTCAAATATGAGTTAAAAGACTTTAAAATACTTTCAAAAGTTACCTAACTCCTTGCTCTGAAGAAAAATAATCAACAATCAAAGTATAAGGTTTTTTACAATCTGCACAAGCTTGAAAGAAAAAAGGAAAAGTGTTGCAAATACAGAAAAGATCATCCTTTATTTACTAATTTTGCAAGTAATGCAAGTTTTTCATTTTTACACCAAATGACAAATTTTGTGCAATATCACTTCTCTAATAACCTGATGACTTGTTTGAGACTTTGAATACATTACATATGACCTTCACATGACCTTTCTCACATTGTTTACATTTGAAAATTCAAATTTTGCAAATTTTCCTATTGAAGGCATTTAGAGAACAAGATGCTCCTGCACCAAACATGAATTCCAAAATTTCAATATTTGAGTAAATCTCATTACAATGCCTTAGCTACTCCATTCTCACAAATCCTTTACAATTCCACTCATACATTTATGATTCTCTTTAAATGTCTACATCATAGGTGCTCGTGAGCACGTCAACTTCAATTGAGTAACTTGAGATTCCCTCGCTAAGCTTCACAAACTCTTCTATAATGACTTCAAATCATAATTGAGATTTCTCAAGATCATCAAAATAAGGATGTTGCATTTCTTTTTTGGATGAGATTCTCTTTAATGGTTCATAAATCAACTTTTTTTGCAACAAGAGACCAATCATTTTTTAGTAGTTTACTTACAAATATGCAAAGTAAAAGAAGAAAAAGATAGAGCATAGAAAATGGAAATGAAATAAAAATAGATAGAAGGAACTTATAGATAGGCATGCCAGTCTCTCAACTTACTCACTGTTGGTCATACATCTTCACTAGGAGTTCCAAGATACCTATTGCACACAACACCTCTCATGAATAGAATAACTTGAAATTCATGATGCTTTTATAATCTCTACATCATAGGTACTCATGATAAGGTTAACTTCAAATAAATAACTTGAAATTCCCTCACCAAGCTTCACACACACTTTTGTAATAGCTTAAATTCATAATTGAGATTTTTCAAGATTATCAAAATAAGGATGTTGCATTGCTTTTCTGGCTGAGATTCTCTTCAATGGCTCATAAATCTACATTTTCTGCAAGGGGACACCAATCAATTTTTAGTAGGTTACTTGCAAATAGGAAAATTCAAAGAAGATGTTAGCATTGGCATCAAAAAAATTAATGTGCATACAAGTATAAATTAATAAGAATCGATGTGCATACTTACAAATTAATCCTTGAACGAACCATCTAGGTTTGCTTTACTCTTTATTGTGTCAAGTATTGCCTCATGGTAAAACTCATAGACTTTCCACAAGGTTTTGTTCAAAGTTCTACCCCCATATTTTTTCAAATGAACATTGGATGCCATGATAAGGTTCGAGTAATGAAGAATCTTATGATGTGTGTTAATGTCCTAAAATAGCCAGTGTTTAACACTCTTATGTGGGTACCTTCTAAGCCATGTTCCAGTAACAACAATTGAACCTGTAGGGTATTCGATGTTTTCTCCATCTATAATTGGGGCCTCCAATTTCTTCTTTGCCTCAACACAATGACACAAGTAATAGTCCATTCCCTCTTCATTGTCTTCATCTACAATAACTGCATAAACATGCCCTGCATTGATATGTGCAACAAATCTCTTGAAATTAGTCAACATTATAAATACAATACAAAGTAAGATAACAATATGGAATTTCAAAAACTATACAAGCAGATATATTACCTAGTTGAACTAGATCTGATTCGTGGTCAAATTCAACTAATGATTCCATCTGTGTTAGTTCCAATGTCATCAAAGGGAAATACGTGAGAAGTGGGCTAAGATAACTTGTCAACGATTTTTCAACCCACTCCCCTAACTCACAATCATTCCAGGCTTGCATTGTACATGAAGAAAAAAAGCATGCCATCTTTCATGTATCGATACTCCATGAACCTGCATTTGAGCTAAGGAAAGAGTATACCTCACTCAATCCTATTAGTGTACAACAATCCTCATATGGTGCAATGTTAGTATCCTCCATCAACCAAAAAAATATACAAACTAAAGACGTACCTTCATTACCTGGACCCATCGAAGGATTACACCACTCGACAATTGATCTTACATCTATCAACTTTGCACTGTATTTATACTTTAACTCTTCTCATGCAAATTCTCTTTTCATGCATGCTCCCCCTTTCCATTCCCAACCTCATGAAAGTTCCACATATGTTGTACACCTATAATGACATGCATCCTGCTCAACCAGTAGAACATGTGCAAGTTATTGAACTATGTTGTATAGTTATCCGACCATATTATATGCAGACCGTATGCTATGCCCCTTTAAACCAAATCACTATAGAACATTTCGAATCAACCTTGCACAAAATCTAGAAAATGTGTGTGATCATCACTAATATAAAAGTGATACTCCCTTAATACCTTCCTTTGGTCCTCTATACTATAAGTTTCATGAATGAATGATATGTGCACAAATATTGAAACCTATGTGGAGTTGTAATACTATGACTGCACCTCATGTTGTGGCTGTAGAGTGTAGTTCTCTAAAAATTCAACCACTGATACTATGTTGCCAACTAGAAAGGTGTCCTTGAATATATTGAATTGTGTGTCCATCCATTGGGCCCTATGGGTATTCTTGCATACTCATACACTATATTGTCACGAAACATGGACATAAATTGATACACTAGAATCTTCTAAATAACCAAATCACACCTTTTTGATTGAGACCCATCTTTTACAGTATATGCCACTATTTTATACTTCTTGAACTCTACTAGTTTCTATCCCACCTCATCTATGCTTTCCATATGTTGGCATACTGGCATACACTGCAAGCCACCGCAATGCTGGCATGAACCATCCAAGCATGTTGTCCTATAAAATATTTGACCATCCTTTATTTCACATAAATTTTTTGATAAGAACTCTCTTGAAGATTTTGGTGGGGCTTCTATGCCACAATCCTGCAAAACATCATTAGAATGAAAATCCACACATATATCTAACAAATAAACATCCTAATGGTTGGAGAATTCAATATGTAGTCTACAGCAACAAGTAGTGCATGTGTGATTTATCTTGACATAAAAAGGTTTAATAATTTCAAAAAATATTTGACAAATACTAATTTGATGATAATCCTTTTGAAATTTATGAAAAATTTGGGTTTGAGTCATATCCAACAAATGCTTTGGATGTGGCTCACGGTTCCGACTACCGATTCTCCTTCTTACCACATCCCTTTGATTTGGAGATGGCCTTGTCTTATTCTTCCAATACTCTTCAATTAGTGTTCTCGATGCTTTAACAACTTTTTTATCTTTTTGTAGTAGTCTCCCCGAGAATGCCCATAATTCATTTGAATCGGTGCCCTCAATTCTTTTCCTCCTTTGAACGGATTTTGATAAAAAAATTCTACTAATTCTCATTAGTTCACTCATCTTTCTAATGAGACGAGCTCTCTTTGTTTGACTATTTACCAAAGTCAATGTAATGACATGTTGGGTGACATTACTATCCTTTGAGTGTGAGGTATTACCCACACTCTCATAAGCATCCATTAGATTCTTCACAATAGTGTTTTCACTTGATGCATTTGATGTTCTCAACCCAAGAGTCTTCATGATGTTTCTATACTTTATACCCCGCATCATTTCAACAAATAGTTGACATCTTGCAGTCTCATTTAGCTTTTCAAATAAGAAATTCCAAATCTTATCAGCATATCTTCTATAAGAGCGTGTTGAAATCTTACCTTTTATAGACATCAAAAATATACAGATTGATATCACACTCTAATCTACTAACAGTGCTTCTTCCTAAATCATCCCTTGGTCTAACTATTTAATCAAATTCCTTTATTTGATTAAATTCATGAATATTCATCTCTTAATTAAATAAATTATTTTGTCTAATTAAGACAATTTCCCTTGTTAATTAAATCAATTCATCCGATCTAATTATCCCTATTTAATTAAATAATCAATTTATTTGATTAAATCTCTAAAGGCTATCTGTTAAATTAAATAAATTAAAACCTTATTTGATTTAATCTAACACTGTCCCTTTTAATTAAATAAATCAAAATATTTATTTAATTAGCCTCTTATCATATTCCTCTCTTTTTTATTTAAATTAATCCAAAAATCTAAATCAAATTGTCAAATCAGCTAAATATCCCCTTAAATTAATCAAATCCTGATTAATTTAATCCTAATCACTCAAATCCTCTAGATTTTGCAACTTGCATAATTAAATCATTTATTTGATTTAATAATTCCCTATCTTCATTCAAAAAAAGGAATCTTTGAAGGAATATTCCCAAATTTGAATTCAAAAATGTGAGTTGACATGTCCTTCCAACAAGGCAATAACTCCATCTTGCATGTCCTTTGTTTTGAGCCAAGTGTCATTTAATGCTTTCTTTCTTCCCCACTTTCAAGTCATTTCAACAAATTTGAAATTCAAATTTATGCATTTATTGGCAAAATCCTCAAAACTTGCTCAACCTTCATCCTCTCACATGTTGACAAGTGGCATCATGTCATTGGATGAATGTTAGTCCCACATTGCTCTATTTTGGACATTCATCCATCTTGGCATTCTATAAATAAACTGCTCATATCCTAATTTGATCATCCACAATTTGAGTAAAGTTACCATGCTCAAATATCTATCAAGTTTCACACCATTGAGTTCTTAGCTAGGTTCTTTTGCAGATTTTAGCTTGGAGCACTCTTCAACATCATCAAAGTGGATCAAATCTCTTCATCAAATCAACATTGCATCATTGGAGTTAGGAAAGGGCCAATTTTCACATGAAATTGACACCAATTCCACCATGGGATCAAGAGTTTGCATTGCTTTTAATAGGATTTAATCTACTTTCTTGTTCTTTCATTTTCTTCTTCTCTTCATTCCTATTTTGAGTTTTGTTAATGGATTTCATGGGGAATCCTTGTTCTTACTTGCATTTAATCTCCTAATATATTCATTTGTTGTGTTTTTCAGGTATTTGGATTAGGGATTCACATTTTGGCACTAGAAGAAGGGCAATGGATTACAAATCTAACACGTTTTCTTAAAAATTTTGTCATTTTAGCGCTCATTCACACTGTTTTAGCGCTCTTTAAGATTCTTTTAGCACTTATTTTAACTGTGTTAGCACCCTTTAATGTTTTTGTAGCCCTCTTTAAAGTTTTCATAGTGCTCTTTAATTTTTTTGTAGTGCCCTTTAATGTTTTCATAGCGCTCTTTAAAGTTTTCATAGTGCCCATGAAGTTTAGCGCCCATGATCATTGTCTTAGTGCTTTTTTTTAGAGTCATTTTTAAAATGACCATATCTTGGTCATATGAAGGTATTTTTTGATGATTTTTTTTTTAAATAGGGTATAATTTCATAATCTATCCAATGGTGTAGGATTTTTTTAACTATTAATTGGTTAAATTTTTCAATTTTGCATCTAAAGTCAAAACACATGATAACTTGACTAAATTTTAGGGTGTTTTGGTTAATGATTCATCTAACCCCTATATCCTTTTGTTTTTTATCTCATCTAACGTTTTGATCACTTTTGTAGGATGGGAATCAAAATCAAAAGAAAGAGAAATAGGAGAAGGATATCTTATTTAATCAAAGTGTTTTTAAACACTTAAGTGTTGTTTAACACTTCTTTAAGGAATTTGTCATCTTTTTCTTTCTTTAGAACACTAGCTTTCATTTGGGTTTAAAAGGATTATTTTTTTATCTCTCACAAATGGATTTAAAAAGAATCTTAAGATCTACAACTTACTAGATTTCGTTTATGGGTTAAACAATTGAACAAATGTCTTTTACTTGTGATTTGGTGTTCTAAAATGAACTCACATACTGCTTTGAGGGTTTAAAAAGAACAAGTGTAGTTGTGTTTTTCGTGAGGGCTTACTTAGACTAAAGGCATTAGAAAAGGACGTATCCGCTTCTCTCGCACTTTATAGTGATCTTGAGAATCAAAAGGTCTTCTCCATGACTTTGGGTTAAGACAAAGCAATCACCTCCACACCTCAATTTGGGCTTAAAATTGAACAAACTATTGTGTGAGTATGAGTGGGGGCATTTTCATGTATATTCTCTCTCTTTGTTGCTATCAAAGATTGATCGAGTTACAAATTTTGTTCTTCATTTGCTTTTGTTTATCTTAGAGGGCCCGTCTTGTGGGAAAAAGTAATCACCTAAGGGAACAACTCAACCGGTAACACTCTGAACCTGAGAGTATTTCCAGCTGGGATATAAATGTGGATATTGGAAGAGATGCCAATATCACGTGGTTGAATCTAACAAGATGGATCCAAAAGGGGACTCTTGCCATGTTGGGTCAACTCCTACAAACGGAAAGTCCTTACTAAAACCCATGTGCTATAATTTGCCAAAATCCTTTATCTATTTGTTGGTGCAAGAATGGTCGTTCTGAAGCCACCCCACACTTTTATGGTATTTTAGTAGAGATGGAAAGCATGCTATGGGAGTTTCATGGGTGTTGATGCTTGGTTGCCCCATATAAGTGAGTGTCGTGGAGGGGAGCCAATGGAGTCAAGCATCTAACCATCTGCTAGAGATAAGCATAGCTAGACTTGTCCAAGTGGGAATCCAACAAATATTGTCTTACACATCCATAGGATTGTACTTATTCTTGGGTTACAAAAATGCATTGCTTGATCAAAAACATCATGGAAACAAACACTTAAACATCATCCAAATTTCAAACCCTTTTGAAGACAAACACATTTGACTCAATCCATATGTTATTGATTTCCCTTGGGATTCACATCCTTAGAGGTTTCTAAGCATTGGATTAAATCTCAATTTGTCTTCTTAAGTAAACAATAGGAAAACCCCTTGCCTTAAGTTCATTAAATTTCCACATAACATAGCTTGTGGAGTTTGAAGAAGTTAGGACATTGGACATTTAGTTTGAAAATCTAATCAAGAAAGTGTTTGTGGTAAAATAAATCCACTAATCAAGATGAAATCAATTGAACCCAACACATGCGCTTGTGTATCATTTTTCTTATGGTCTTTTGAGCAAACATTGATCTTTTGGTTTGAAGGGAAAAGCATGTTCTTCAAAACCTTGGCCTTGTAAACAAGTCCTTCTTAGGTTCATTTAGGATCAAAATCAAACACTTCATCCATCTCGAACATTTATCAAAATTCATCCCAAAAACAACTTTAGAGCTTTGAAAACATCATTTTAGACTTGGGTAAATCATCAAAAATCAAAATCACCTTGTTTAGTTAGGTGTATGGGAATGCATCATTTCTCATACATTTAATTGAATTAGCAATCCTTTGAGAAAATTCATTCTATGATCACATCTAAAAATCTTATGGTTTTACAAGTTCACTATCCAAATCCAACAATCAAAATCAAGCCCTAAGTCTAGCATTGATACAATGTCCCCAAACGTTCAACACCCATATCATTTCCCCTTTTCATCCTTCATCTCGTCATTGATCCTAAGTACCCTAAAGGTCACTTTTGCAACAAGGTAAAAACACAAGAGGAACATGGAATACAAACTTGATCCATACATCATGAGTAATCCAAATCAATTAAACTTTCAAATCCTTAAAATGCCTATTGATTATCAAAATCCATACATGGGATCATTACCTTCGACAAATGTCAATGGCACAACAAGTGTGAGTCTACCCAATATAAATATTGGAACACATTTCATGATGGTAGATCTAAATCCAAACCTACAAGTTTTTCAACCAAACAATCAAAGCACGAGCCTTCAAACAAACAACATCATCCCACCAAATCCCTACAATCCAAATGAGAAAGTACCAAGCACAAGTTTTTGAAACATGAATCTGACAAACTTTGGGATGGATACATTTGCAAATCATATGAATATTCCAAACATCAACAATGTTCAATTTCAACCTATCATGTCAAATTAGAACAATGTCCAAAATCAATTTGTCCATGATCCCATTCAAAAACCACAAGTATGCATCCCAAATCTGCTTGAACAAAAACCAAATCAACTATATCAAGGAAGTCAAGATCAAAATCAAGAAAAAATTTGGTGAGATCAAATTGTTGCGCTTACCAAAATAGTTGAGTCATTGCGCCAAGACACATCTCCACCACCATTACCCATATCAACATCGTTCCTTGGTTTAGGGCTTCCCCCTTTACCTAGCACCAATCACTCCATCCAAATCAATCCACCTAACACCAATCAAGCCATCACATCAAAACCTTTGAATATACCATCGACATCACACCAATAGATGGTATCTAATCAAATGACAACATCAATCCTGAAAAATAAAAATATGGTCTCCCAAGGACCTATCACCTTGGGCATTCCAACCATCACTATCCCTTCAATCCTTCCAAACACCACTATTACATCCATCACATCTCAACCACTCACTACCATGATCGCTCTAAGCATATCTCAAACACTTGTCACTACATCCAACATGATTCTAAATCCACCACCACCAACTTCCACCACATCAAGCCAATGCAATGCGACATTACAAGCTGCTTTTCAAAAGGGATTCCAACAATATCTAGCCATTCAACAAGCAACACAAGCTCAAAAAGTGCAACAATCCTCTCAAGTTTCCCAAGCCTCTCAAGCTACTCAACACAAGCACAAACACAAAAAATGACAACTGTTGAGAACAAGGATCAAGATCAATCCATCACTAAACACCTTGAAGTTATGTCTACTTCATCCAATGATCAAAATAACATATGTCAAGAGTCACTTTTGAATCATGATTAAAATCCACCAACAAAACTTGACAATGAACCAATTCAAGAATATCAACATCACTTGACTCTATGGTTGAAGACATTCACAATCTTCCCACCATAATTGTTGAAAACAATGTTCAAAATCTCTCAATTAAGGAGCACATTGAAGATATTTCTATCCCATCTGATGATCAACTCACCATACATCAAGAGCCACTTTTTAGTGAGCTATTTCAAGGAGTGTTAGGATTATTCGATCCTATTGACATAATGCATGATCATGTTGAAAATGTCTCTACATCACCTTTTGAGTTAGAGGACATATCTCAAGAATTTATCCCAAAGCAAGATCAACATCTCTCACCAAAATCTAGCAATGGTCCTTTCCAAGACATGTTGACATCTTTTGACGTCATAGTTACTGATATTGAAGGAACCCTAAACTCGACACTTGAGGATATTGAACCACTTACCATGCCTAATTTCAACATCCAAGAATCCTTTGTAAGAAATCCATCCTTTGAAGCTGCCCCATGTCAAGAATTTGAGCCAAAGCATGATGAAAGCAACTCCAAAATCATTCATGATCAAGAATTTGTATCTACAAGATACTACAATTGTCTAATGGACACTCTCCTATCTATGCAAGATGATCATATCCATGTAGCACATACACCTTCATCTACCCATGAGATGCTTTCTATGGATGGACACGTAGATGATCTTCATCTAGAACAATATTTTATTACACAAAAGGAGTAGGTTATCAATTCCTACGGTCAAACAGAGTTGTCAACAATAGTATCAAATATATCACAAATTCAGACTAAGGACATCATGAATAAAGATATCCAACATTATCCACTCAAGGAAGCAAGTCAGATAGAATAGTATAATCTAGAGATAGAAGAGTGGAAGATTGAAACAATGTCATCTAAAGTGGTCATTCATCAGAGCACATTTACTGAAGAAAACATCTCAAAGAAAATAGAATCAAGGAACAAAGGTACTACTACCACCATACTGGGGGAAACTTCATCTCAAGAAAACATCAACATAGGGAGCACGAAGAATCCTTATGATGAAACTAGTGTCAATACTACAACTACCCATGTCACGAATCTTCATCCACCCATCACCCCATCCATGAATTGGGACCAATGTTAAAAGAAAGAATTGAATCAAAGTACAAAGAATGTTATCAAAGAAAAAGAAGCTAAAAATCATAATGGACAAATCAAATACAAATGGATACCAAAGAATACAAAGAAAGATCATCCCTATCAAACTCCATCAATCAAAGAAACTGTGGGGCAAAATAAAAAAGGGAAAAATATCCATCAAAGATGTCCACAAAAGAAAAAACAATCTTTTCAAGTGACATACAAAGTATATCAAGTGGTTGGTCCTAATTCCATGCACACTTTCATATCCACCCATCATTGCTCATCTTCCCAAGTTTGGAGAGTCAAAGGTTTCAAACTATCAACCAATCCATCTCTTATCCCTAAACACACTTCATCCACGCCTCCACGCATGATATCCAATTCTCAAATTGACCATGTATTGGAAATGACCCTTCATCATAAGGATTCTGAAGGCACTCTATCGCGATGTGTGCACAAAGACATAGTCAACTCTGGCATCAATGAAGCAAATCAAAAATCCCAAAAGTTGCATTCAAGTGCACATACCTTAGCAAAGCAACTTCTTCAAGAAAGATATTGATGGCACATTATGACAGGGGCATCTACATCAGCAACACCTTGTGATTTAGCATGAGCTTAAAATCTTTCAAAAAATACAAAAATATAAAAGAAATATGAAAATCCAAAAAAAAAATCAGAAAAAGGATTGAAAACAGTAAAGAAAAAAATTGTCCTCTAGTGAAAACCACTATGGTGGTGCTTTGGGAAATACCATGACAAAAACCTAGCAAATAGGTGTCATGTGTAGAATCAAGCATCTACATGCACCACTTTCGGTGAAAGCATCTCATCCCATCTGTAATAAAGCCAAAATTTCATCCATCTTAGCCATAATAAATCCATTCATCCATGAACCATTTATCCAATCCATGTTCATCCATCTGCATCCATCATCTAAGTTATCTTGATCTTGATGAAAGTCTGGGGCACACTTTACACTTGCTTATGGTAAACATCTTGACATGGGTCATTTTCACTGAACCTATCCTATCCAACATCATATGAGCTATGAAGCATTATCCAAATGAGCATGTTCTTTATTTGAACACCTTATCTTATCGTAAGATAATCCTTGGCATCCTTTGCGTGCTTACCATATCCATCCATCCATAAACCTATCCAAGCATCCACTCATGGCATTCCATACATTGCTAGACATTGGGGGCAGATATTCACATCTTGCTTCAGGAATAAATCTTGATCTATATCTTCCCACTTATGTGGTGATACGAACATTGACAAACATGATATCAAATTGGTCAAGCATCTATAATCCAAAAATCCAAATCACTAGCCCATGGAATATTTTGACAAGAAGATGTTTCTTATCAAGTCTTCATATTTCAATCGAACATCAATCCAAACAATCACTATCAGTCGCATCTAAGTCGCATCCTTCAAATTTCACATCAAATCATCCAAAATAGATTTTGTTCCAAACCAAGCTTCAACAATCTTGATCAATTGAATCCAATCAATCCATAATCTTGGGATACCCTTCTTGAACATTGTGATGCTTAACACTATACTTGCATTGTTGTGCATCCTCAACAATGTTATCATCATCAATCCCATCAACATCTCAATCTTTGTGTTTCTTAACACTATCCTTGCGTTGTTTTGTATCCTCAACAATGTTATCATCATCAATCCTAATCAATCAAATCCTTGCATTGTTGTATATCCTCAAAAATGTTATCAATCATCATCAATCCATCAATTCGATCAATCAACCTTAGCTTGGTTCTCAACAAAATCCCAAACAGAGCACTGATATGATCACACATATCCATATCCTAATCGTCAAAATCAAGCGAATAATCCAAAAACATCCACAAAATCAAAAACATTCAAAAATCCAAAAACATCCAAAACATTGAAAAATAAAAAAAACTCATAAAATTGAAAAACATCAAAAATATGATATCCAAACTACATCATCTCTAAGCTTAAACGTAGGCAAGGCTAATCTTCAATCAGCCCTCGAGACATCAAAATCCAAAAACATTCGAAAAACATAAAATCCAAAAAACATTCAAAAAATCAAAAATCAAAACATTTGTAAAATCTTGAAAAACACCAAAAACAGCCTCAAAACATTTCAAAAACATCAAAACATCCAAATATTCAAAAAAATCCATCCATCCCATCGTATTTGCACTCATAATAATCAATCATTCATAATAAACTGATCATCACCTTCATCCTTTGGCAACACAAATAGAAACAATCACAACAATTGGCAAAAGCAAGCTTCAATTGTAAAATCAAAAGCAAACAACAAACCCTTAAAACAAAATCAAACTCTTGATCATTTTCAAACATGTCAGTCAACTTTATATCAAAATCCTATCAATCAACTTATCAAACCATCATCATCCTATACAATGCATGTCCTAGGATATATCATTCCAACAATGGGCATCATTTTGGATATCACTTGGATTCTTATCCTATCAAAACACATCACTTTGGCTGAAGGTATGAAGAACATTGGCTTGTTTGTGTACTTGATCTTTTCTTTTGGTTTATCTTATTCTGCTCATTCCAAGGACCTCTCAATGATGTCCCCAATGAAGGGATTTAGAGAGATAGGAATGGGTCAACGATCATTATCTTTTGTCTACTGTGCTTGTTGGACGTTCTTGTAATATAACCTTGGCGAATACTTTCTTTGTTAGGTATGTATGGAAGAGGTCTAGGGAAACTTGTTGACTATTACAAGGATAGGTTTACCTTTCCGTGTTTGGTCTGAGGTGTCTAAAACTTCTGAAGTACATCTTAGCAAGATTTTCATATGTCAGGTGTGAACAAGAATACTCCTATCTAATTGTCGAGTCAAAGTCCATCACACGAAGTACCATGCCATCCTAGTTTTCTATACCTTGATGCATCGTACCATGTGTGTTATCAAACATAAGAAAATTTGGCCCTTTGAAAATCCCAATTCCTTGGCAGGTAATCATCATCACCATCATTTGTATTTGTGTCATCATGCATCTTGTTGAAATGACTTCTTCTTTTCTTACTAATCACGCTAACATGGTACCATGACAGTTAATCATAAATCATCACCATCACATTCATCTTGCATCCACAAACCATCAACATACTGTATAATGCTATAATACCATATAGAAAACATTAATCATACCACATGCATTCATCCCCATCATTGCATAATATAGATTAGTTATTCTAAACATCTCATAAACCATACATTTATCATCTATTTGCATAATCATAAAATCATTATCATATCATATCATATGCATCCATATCATCCATGCATTATCATATCACCCAAACATCATAATCATCTCATTTATATCATAAATAATGCAACTGTCATGCTACAAATTAGGATCAAGTGTGTGTAATATATCAAAATAGGTATGAGACTACCCATGGTTGATGACTGTCTACATCATCAAATCTGTCTACATCAAACACATGAGTTGATATGATCTTGAACCTCTTTGTCGAGAGATCGACCCTCAAATCGAACCTCTTCGCCCGATCTCTCGAGGGGGTAGTATACTAGCATAATTCTTCTTGCTGGGGCAACAATGGGGCATCATAAAATCAGAGAATTTTGAACTTTGATCTCAACAAGATTATTCTTTGAACCAACGCAAGAAATGCATCGCTTCAAAGAGGGGCAAAATGTAGACATCGAAAATATACAAATTGATATCACACTCTGATCTACTAACATCGTTTCTTCCTAAATCATCCCTCAGGCTAACTATTTAATCAAATTCCATTATCTGATTAAATTCATCAATATTCATCTCTTAATTAAATAAATTATTTTGTCTAATTAAGACACTTTCCCTTGTTAATTAAATCAATTCATCTAATCTAATTATCCCTATTTAATTAAATAATCAATTTATTTGATTAAATCTCTAAAGGCTATCTGTTAAATTAAATAAATTAAAACCTTATTTGATTTAATCTAACACCATCCCTTTTAATTAAATAAATCAAAATCTTTATTTAATTAGCCTCTTATCATATTCCTCTCTTTTTTATTTAAATTAATCCAAAAATCTAAATCAAATTGTCAAATCAGCTAAATATCCCCTTAAATTAATCAAATCCTGATTAATTTAATCCTAATCAGTCAAATCCTCTAGATTTTGCAAATTGCAGAATTAAATCATTTATTTGATTTAATAATTCCCTATCTTCATTCAAAAAAAGGCATCTTTGAAGGAATATTCCCAATTTTGAATTTAAAAATGTGAGTTGACATGTCCTTCCAACAAGGCAATAACTCCATCTTGCATGTCCCTTGTCTTGAACCAAGTGGAATTTAATGCTTTCTTTCTTCCCCACTTTCAAGTCATTTCAACAGATTTGAAATTCGAATTTATGCATTTATTGGCACAATCCTCAAAACTTGCTCAACCTTCATCCTCTCACATGTTGACAAGTGGCATCATGTCATTGGATGAATGCTAGTCCCACATTTCTCTATTTTGGACATTCATCCTTGGATAAATAAACTGCTCATATCCTCATTTGATCATCCACAATTTGAGTAAAGTTACCATGCCCAAATATCTATCAAGTTTCACACCATTGAGTTCTTAGCTAGGTTCTTTTGCAGATTTTAGCTTGGAGCACTCTTCAACATCAACAAAGTGGATCAAATCTCTTCATCAAATCAACATTGCATCATTGGAGTTGGGAAAGGGCCAATTTTCACATCAAATTGGCACCGATTCCCCCATGGGATCAAGAGTTTGCATTGATTTTAATAGAATTTAATCTACTTTCTTGTTCTTTCATTTTCTTCTTCTCTTCATTCCTATTTTGAGTTTTGTTAATGGATTTCATGGGGAATCCTTGTTCTTACTTGCATTTGATATCCTAATGTATTCATTTTTTTTGTTTTGCATGTAGTTGGATTAGGGATTCACACCTTCCATGTGCTGCAAAATATCCTCATCAATATTAATCAAATACTTTGGATTTCTACGCAAAAATCTAGGTGGTGTTACTCTAGGTACATACATCTCAACATTAGTAATTTCATCAATATTTATTTGAGTTGGGCTAGATTGTGTACCTTTGATCAAGGTTCGAGTAGAAGACATACCTTGAGGTTCATGTGGGGATGATGGCATACCTTCTTCATCAAATCTGAGTGATGATATACTCTCAACTTGAGATGTGGTGGATGGTTTCCAACCATATTCACTTGTAGTAGATGGTGTCCCTCCATATTCGCTTGTGCTTAATGTTGTCCCTTCATATTCACTTGTAGTAGATTGAATGTCTCCAACTAGGATATCTAAATCTTTCCTACCATGAATCTTTTACATTCGTTCCCTTTGTGTTTTCGATGCTTGTTCTCTTTTTGATGGTTGAGATTCCTCTTCAATTGGCTTGTTTTCATCAATCGTATCCAATTTCTTCTTTTCATGATATGCCGCTACTCATTTTCTCTCCTTTGCTTTGAAGGTTTCATACTCTTCATCTGATAGTTTTTTCCTTGTTCATTTCTTCAGCATGGAAAATAATTTTACCTATAGCATGGTAATGAGATGAATATTAGCTCCTAAAAAATGTGTCCATTAAAAGAAATAAAATATGTCATTCAAGGCTTCATAAAAAAAACTTACAATCATCATGTACAAGAGTATTTCTAGCATAGACAAAGGTGGTGCAGGGGAATTCCATGATTACAAGATAGGCTCAAAATGGAAGCATGGACAACGCATGTGAATTAAAACTCCTTGGCAAGCTAGCTTGCCAATGCTCCACTAGCTTTCAATGCAGTAGGGTTGAGAAGGTCAGGGCAATGTATTCCTCATAGAAATGGAGTCTCACACAGTGATGTATGAGACACCATTTCTATGAGGCATACACTTCCCCTACCTTCTCAACCCTACTGCATTGGAAAACTAGTGTTCTCCACCCTAAACACAGTTTTAAGGTTTGAAAGTCATTTAAAATGGTTTATTGGTCAACTCCTCTCACTATGGCCACTATAACTCGAGGAAATGGGTCTCCAACATCACTAAAAAGGTGTGGGAATGTTGTGTATGAATCCTTCTAGTGAAATTTGGTGTTTTCCATGTGAATTTGAGAAGTTTTGACATGCTAAAGTGAGTATTGTGTTTGGGAAGCATTGTTTCTTGTTGAATTGATTTTGTGCAGGCTAAAGGTTATTTGGCTTAAAAAAGGGATTTTAGCTTTTGGTTTTGATTGCAAGATAGGTTGCACCTTTCCCCATGTTGATAACATACCCTTGAATAAAGAGTCTTGTAATAATGGAGAGAAGGGTTAGAATCCTTGTAGGTAGAATAATCAAGGAAACATTTAAAATATATCACAACTAAAAGTGATGAGGTAGGTTTAGTGATGAGGTAAATTTAGAAATAAAGATGAAAACCAAAATAGTTTCTAAGATCTATCAATGTGGGAGGAGTATATTCCAATTTTTTAGAGACATGTATGGAAAATTTGGTAGCATCCACAAGGCAATCAGTTGGTTGGTATAACTATTTGAAAAAATACCTCGATGAAAGCTTCAGAGAGTGGTATGTGCATCCATAATAAAGGATTGAGAAATAATGTTTTATTTTACTTCCTTAAAACGTATGTCATATATATGTGTATACAAAATGTGGAAGCATACACAAGGTAAGTCAATTGTTAAATAACAAAATGCCTCAAAGAGATGTGGTTTAAAAATGTAATTGGCAAGTGTATAGAATTGTGTAATTTAAAATGTGCATTGACAACCTAAGATTATAATAACAAACAAACAATGATCATGGAATATGCAAAATAATAGAAATGAAAGCAATCCATGATAGAATGAATGAAAATGTGTAAAGACTTCACATACCTTAAAAACCAGAGTTTCAAATGGAGGAGTTCAACCCAATTATGTAGCCTTAGCTTCTTCTTTCTTCAAACTCCTCAACAATTTGACTTTTTTTAAATCTTGTTCCCCTCCAAACTTCAATTGTATATTATTTTTCAATGGAATTCAAACTTGAATTGATATTATATGTCTTTCAACGTGAAAACTCTGTTATTTCATGCAAAGGTGGTAGAAAGATCATGAAAAAGGTGGTGGAATGTGAAAAACATGCATGCACACTTCACATCATCAAAAAGCTATTTTTTTCATAGCACGCACAGAATTAGGAGAATATGAAAAATGTGGGCCTTGAGATCATGGGTATATTGATTTATTTTTACCATTTTTAGTGCAACACAAAATGCACTCACGTTATAATGCAAGCATGATTTTTCTTCCTAAAACAGCCATATCTCTACTTCTTCAAAACGTGCTCGCGTTATGAGAAAGTTGGTTTTTTAATAGATTTATTCTCTCTCTCTTTGTCTATACCCTATCTACCATAATTCTATCTCTCTCCCCTCTACCCACTACCATTAAACCTTATACCCTCTATCCTCTACCCTTATCTCTCTCTCTCTCTCTCTCTCTCTCTCTCTCTCTCTCTCTCTCTCTCTC
>VDFB02373365.1:190715551-190770061 GCA_007258455.2 Sequoia sempervirens | reverse complement strand
CCCTAATACCCTAGAAACCATCAACCCTATAGGTCCTCCACCCTAATCCCTCAACCTTATACCCTCAACCCCTATCGCTTTCACTCTATCTATACATCTCACCTCTCCCTCCCTCCCTCTCTCCTACCCTCTCTAGTTGTCTCCATCTACCCTCACCCTCTTTCTACATACCTATCATTCAATCAATCCCTACCACCCTATCTCACTCCCTCTATTTACCTCTCTATATCTCTCTTCCACTCTCTCCCACTCCCTCTCTCCCTCTCTCTCTCATGTCTCTCCCTCCCACCCCCTCTCTCTCAGGTCTCTCCCTTTGGAAACCTACCTAGGTATCTCTCTCTCTCTCTTAAATTTCTCCCTCCCTCTAAAGAAATACATACATACAAGCATAATACATATGTACATACAATCCTAGATACATACAAGCATACATGTACATTCATAGATACAATCTTACATACAAGTAGGCGACCATACAATATACATGCGTTGATACATACATGCATACATGTGCATACATACATACATACATACATGATATACAAGCATACAAGCATACAAGCATAAAAATATATAAACATACATTCAATAGAGTATCATTTAACATAAAGCAAGAAATAATGCGAGCACAGTATATTGTGCTCATGTTATGTCTTGCTAGACATGCTCCCCACAAACGAAAAAACCATATCAAAACTAAGATATAACATGAGCGCATTATAACACTCTCGCATTAGATCTTGCTTTGGGAATCCCTGAGCCTTGGGATTGGCATTTTCCTTGGAATACCAAACCAAAGTCTTGGAGGGAATTCCCAATGACTAGAGATTTGGTTTTGCAAATTCTACAATTTTTCACATAATTGGGTTCATGCTCACCATCAAGATTGAACGTGGTTCAATATCAAACAATTCAAACATCTAGGTAATGTTAAGTTCTCTCTCAGCTATCCAACAATGTAATGTTTTTCACTTTCTGAAAATGTTAAGCCTTTCATCTGTAATTTCTTTTCTTTGTATGTCTCCTTTTTGGAAAAAAGTAGTGTTTGGTGTTTTTTTCATTATAAATTAACCGTTCATCAAAATTTTAAATAAATTACATTTTTAGAAACTAGACTCCATTCTACATATTTTAAAAATAATAATAATAATAAATTAGTTTTCAAAATTTGTAGGGGTAGCACGGCCAAAATTCAAGAAGTGTCCACTTCAAAAATTAGTAAAAAATTGAATATTTGTTAAAAAATTATCAAAAAAATCATGCATCAACTACATACTGTTAGCTAACTTCTAACCATAGTGATTTTAAAAATACTAAAAAAAGTTCACTGTACAAGGGTTATACAAGAGTTGCTATGTTATGTTTTTCTAACAAAAACAACACCAATTTGTGTACATCCCTCATTTAAACCCTTTAATCTCAACCATTTTCAAAATAAATTAGTAGTTTAGAAAGTAGATTCAGAGCACTTTGATCCTTGTTTTTGTTCCATCTCAAAAAAATTAGTGTAACTATCCTCAATTTCACATCCAAGGTCAGTATTTCCTAATTTCAAAAAAAATTTGTCCACTTAAGACCCCTTTTTGGGAACCATCTTTGTGCACTTACCCATATACATATACATATACATACACATACATATAGATATACATATACATATACATATACATATATACATATACATATACATATACACATATATACATATATATACATACACACACAGACAAACATAGGATCTCTCAAACATTGACTAATACATTCATTGTTTCATTATAATTACCAGCATAATAGGAAGGATACTATTGAATGGTTTCCTTAAATTATGATCATGTTCTTCAAATCTCTTACCATAGTTTTGTGCACTATTTTGGGTGTTTTCCAATGTATCAATTTTCAATAGATGCATTGTACTGGCACAATCCAAATAATTTTTCAACTTTTCTATGAACATGTTGTACATACTACATGATAAAATGCTTTGTTATTAACATCTAAATTCTATATTGTTTAATACTATAGTTCAATTCTATTGGGTTGTTTTTGAGTATTTTGGGGGCTGATCAACATAATGTCAAAGATGTGCAGATATGACAACTGATTTTTTGAAATAGTTCTATACAGTGTTTTTGGTATTTTTCAATGTTTTCAATTATGATGAATAGATTGTAGTGGCAGAGTATAGACAATTTTACAGCTTTGATATGCACATGTTCCACATATTGCACTGTTAAATGCTTTCTTATTAACAACATCTAATTGCAGTGTTGCAGAATGCTATGAAGTCAAACTTGGTTGTTTCTTTGTAGCCTACAAAGACAAGTTCAATCAAGGAAAATGTACTTGATCACACCAAATGGATAAAAGAAGTAAGGAAAACAAAGGCTGCAAAGGGATGTTTTTATGTTCTGGAAAATATCAATGCATATCTACTTCCACATCTATATGCTTTACCAAGGTCAGCCATATGTCTGTACACCTTAAATCCAAGAAAAA
This sequence comes from Sequoia sempervirens, assembly GCA_007258455.2. Taxonomy (NCBI): domain Eukaryota; kingdom Viridiplantae; phylum Streptophyta; class Pinopsida; order Cupressales; family Cupressaceae; genus Sequoia; species Sequoia sempervirens. The sequence continues at coordinate 190,767,565 of VDFB02373365.1, read as the reverse complement.
TGGAAACATAAACACGAAAGGGTATGTGGTGTGCATTTTTGTATTTGAGAATCATTAAAATAAAGAAACTGAAAGGCAATGTTTAGGTTGAATACAAAAGAGGAAGGAAACAATAACAACAAATTTGCAACAGGTATAACAAAAAGGAAATATAAACTTATGGAATCAAGATCTAAAGGCTGGTGGTTTGCACCCTCAGAGCTGGACTCTGTAGTGAAACCCATGGGGGATGTCAACAAATCAATCTTGGGGGGCTCTGGAGACCCATCCACAAAGCTTGATTCCATAGACATGGTTCTGGGAACTTTTGTAGGGAGAAAATGTTGTAATTTGAGTTGACTAATTGAGAGCTCTATTTCACAATAAAAATAAAATATTAATGTATTGCAACATCTAATGGAAACTCTAGAGAACTTAGAAATATCGATAATCTATCAACCATTTTACTAATTTGATTAAATGAAAATGGGTATAACCATTCCACTTTTAATAGTGTCCAAACAGTAGGAGATACAAGAACAAGAATAAAAATGCACTTTTAATACTATCCAAACAGTGGGAGATACAACAACAAGAATAAAAATGTGCTTTTAATACTGTCCAAATAATAGGAGATACAACAACAAGAATAAAAATGGTAAATGCAAATGTACATATATCCCTATATGTATCTATTTATCTTTGAGGTTGCTTATATTTGTATGCATGTATATTTTACTATATTTCTACATATACATATATGCAGATATTTGTATATGTTGCTAGTTGGTCCCTTCATCCTTTCTTATCCAAACAATAGGAATATAAATGATTAAGTACATATATGCATTGAATTTCCTCTTTGTCTACACATTTAAAAAACACACATATAACCAGATATATATATCCATATGTACACATGTATATATCTATTTATATATACACTACTATATCTAAATAGATGTGTATACTATATTTATTCCTAACTATGTACTCATTGACATGCCAAGCAAGGACCTCCATAAAAATGGGCATAATGTCAAAGTTGCATAGTGGTAAGAAGGAACAATATGCAAAGGGAAATTTTTTTGCAAATCAGCAACATGTTTTAAACATTGTAGCTTATTAAAATGCATATGCAATAGGGGGACTCTTGGCCACCTTCGAACACAAAACCATAATGGTAAATGGTTGCTCATGGTGTTGGACAATGGTAATCAAGATGGCAGGACCTAGCAAGTATAATATTCTTTTCCTCAAAAAATTACATTGTCGCTCTCTTGAACTATAGTTTTGTGCATTATTTTTGGTGTTTTTCAATGTATTCAGTTTCAATAGGCACATTGCACTGCCAAAGCACAATTAATTTTACAGCTTTTTTATGAACATGTTACACATACTGCACCATTAAATACTCTATTATTAACATCTCAATGCTATATCGTTGAATGCTATAGCCGTATTGTAGTGATTTTCTCAAAAGCTAAATAATACTTGCATATGCTATTTTTAACTCTTTTTAAATCAAAGTCTACATAAATACAAATAAAAATAGCATACACATTTGTTTAGATATACATGTGTATATATAAATTGTTGTTGCATTGTCAAACAAGCCACAGTGGTCTTGGTCTATCTATATGGATATATATTTCTGCCTATATGTATATTTTTAAATATGAAATAGGGAATTCAATACATATATGTGTCTGTCTGTCTGTCTGTCTGTCTGACTATGTTTCAGGAACTTCAATACAATTTCCCTTTTTGTAAATAATATTTAGTAGCAAATAAGTGTTATTCTGACACCTCTTATACAATTTCTCTATTTCTCTTCAATATTTATTACCAAAGAACATAGCTTGAATCTTGTATCAATATGTTTCATGATATTCTTTTTTTTTCTCATTTGCTTGAAGTTGTTTGCAACAAACTGCCTAGGTCTATTTATGAAAGTGGTGGAGCTTGCTAATTACGTGGGATGGCAGTGTCTTATATCAATATGTTTCATGATATTATTTTTTGATCATCTTTTGAAGTTCCCAATAACAAACTATTCTTCATGATATTCTTTTTTTCAGTTCCCCATAACAAACTGTTCATTATTGTAGTTTGCCTCTTCTATTCTCCATATTTTAAAGTTCTATTTAATGTGGGTTTTTGAACATCTGTCATTTTCTTGTGATTCTTAAGTGTTTTTCTAATAGATATTTTCCAATTTCCCTTTTTCTCTTGTATCAATATGTTTCATGATATTCTTTTTTTTTCAACTGTTTGAATTTCCCCATAATAGATTGTTCTTCATGATATTATTTTTTTCAATTCCCCATAGCAAATTGTTCATCATCGTAGTTTGCCTCTTCTATTCTCCATATTTTAAAGTTCTATTTAATATGGTTTTTTGAACATCTATCATTTTCTTGTGATTGTTAACTATTTTTCTAAAAAGCAAATGGGATTTACACTGTTTTAATGATTGCATTTCTAGAAAGCTTCGAAAAGGTCAACTTTGACCTTGAATATTTTGTGAAGAAAATGGATTGGTGAAAAAACCTTATGCACACATGCTCATGGAGCCTAAAGGAACTAATTATCCTAGTTTTAGCTTCCCAAGAAGAGATCTAATAAGTTTTCAAGACGGAGAGCCGGTGAGTTCCAATTGAGTTTTGATAGGTGCAGTTTTAGAAAAGGCTAAGTAAGCAACTATGAGCATTAACAGTTTGCAATCTCGATGACCTCATGCCAATCCATTTGACAACCATATTCCCCTATCATAAATCTACATGTCAGTGCATTTTCATGGATCTAAGAGAAATTTTGATTAGTTTTCCATCACCACTCTAGAGGCTACCTGGCTTGTTTTCATCACAGTGAAAAATGTCAAAGAGCAAGTTCTGGTGACTACCCACTTCAGTTTAGGATGCATTTCAGACTTTGATGGATATCAGTTGTCATGATATTCAAATTACTTGGGTTTGTACTCAGAATTATTTTTGGAGATGAGACATTTAAGAAGCATTTTGTCAAGACAATTGAATGACATCAACAATTTGAATTAGATAAAAGCTAGTTAGACCTTATTGTCACTATATTGTCACTGCAATAAAATGTATTCTTTCAATTCAAAGGGTTTACAAGAAAAATGTTGCCAAGAATTATCCATGACACATCATACTGTCATCTCAGTCAAGGAATTTGCAAGCATGGAAGTTATCAATGAAGCAATTTCAAAATCAAAATTCAAACAACTTCTTAAGGCCTCTCAAGATGAGCAATTGGAGGAAACGGTTCATCTGAGAGTAACAATTTGAATGTTATGGTTACTATTGGGTCAATAGGAAGTTCTTCACTTTTGGTAGGATCATATCAAATAGTCATAATGAAAAAATCATTGTTGCCACCATCAAAAATAGGGTCTTTATCAAGTAGAGAAACTATTTTTCAGGCAAGAATTACTTTTTTTTATGCCAATAAGAGGTGGGAAGTCATTATGCTATTAAAATATGCTATTACATAGAATGGGATTATGCTTGTAATGTCCCCATTAATATTATTGATGACAAAACCAAGTTTTGAAGTCTCGAAGAATTCCTACAAAGTATTTATCCTCTACACAAAAAGTGGCTACAAAGGAGAAAATCTGTGAAAACATTGATTCTGGAAAGCCTGTGATGTGATTGTACTATGATTGCACCTCCATTGCTCCCAGCACCAGCTCATCCCAAACCTTGATCACTGATTTCAATCTCCCATGCCTAATTCACCCATAAAAAGCCATAATTTCCTGCCCGACGACAAGCTGACAGGATTCTCCATCAAGAATGCATAGAGAAATGACAATGTCATCATCCCATGATCCCTTTAAATGCAGGCCTAGCTAAAACATCCCATCACCACATTTACTAATTCCACCTCATTCTGCACAATCTGTCACATTAAAATGGTCGAACGAACATCCAATACATTGCCTCTACCACCTTCTAGCAATAAATGCCCGCTGTCACCCAGCTCATCCTCCATCCGTGCCACCCAAATCTATGTTATCAATCCACCTCACGACAACACCAAGAACATAACCTCCCACTTGGTAGTCACAAATATTTCATCTTTACCTTTAATATTATGTAATTATAATCAAATTTGAATGTCATGAATTCAATGATCATTCTCAAAATCCATCCCTATAACATAATGTCTCACACAACACTAAAAAACTAAACTGAAAATGCAACTACAAACCACTCCTACTAAAAATGTTAACTCAAGAATGTTATCCAACCTCTGAATGAGTAGCTAAGGCATCAAGGTTTCAATTACTATTTTTAATTGGATTAAAACTTACAAATAAAAGTTACAAATTTGCTAACAAGATGAGCCAGCACAGTCAAACAGCCATAAACAAAACCAGCCATGGACAACAAAATAGACAAGACCCAACATAGATGAACAGTACTAACACATTTCAATTTATCTTACCCATTTTGATATTCGTTCTTCGCCAAGGAAAAAAATATTGATTAAAGAAAATGATCATGGGCTACTGCAGACGCCAAGACATCCCACAGTTGATTAAAAAAGACTTGTCATAGACACCACATCATACTTTAAGCATTAAATATATACACTTTAAATCAATCTTTTCCCTAGCATTGTCGATGAATAATGTAAGAAAAATATCTTCTCTGCATCAATTCTCTGCATTAGTACTTTTGCATCCAGGAAGCTTTATTTCTTACTTCTTTGCATAATTGTTGTAAAATACACAAGGTTGTACGCTGGTTGGGAAACACGTTTGAGGTCTTTAGGAAAACCTGTAATAAGTTAATTCACTATCATTTTAACGTGCAACATTTCAACATGGTTTATATCTTCATTATAATAGTTGAGCAGGTAGTCCACTAGCAGGAGTGAGGAAAGCTTTGGAAATATAGGGAGAAATTTGCTAGAAAAGAAGGAAATGAACTTCATGGATTGCTTTTGTATTGTAAAAATAAACTCGTTTCATCACCTCTTCACATAGTAAATACCAATATACTAGTTATGACAATTTTGTGCATATAGGAGTCCTTCGTTGCACAAATTGTCTATGCAGCCATTAGATTTATTAATTTATTGAAAATTAGAATACAATGTGTTTTTATTTTCATTGAATTAATAAATACAGTCAAATGTGAACCCTGATAGCTAGATAGACATTGCCTTCAATGCAGCTGGCACGTGACATATGACTAAGGTGGGCCCCTCTTGTGGTCTTTAGCGGCATGCCAACTTCTTTAATCATTTTCCCCTGCATGAGGACATTTTCAAAGCTATGCCCCTAGGGGATATTTACAGCCACATCTAAGATTGGCAGACCTTTTAATAAATGAGCAAGTTGGTATTAAATTGATATTTGTAATTGTGGGAATGGCTTTCTTTACCAAAGGAAATTTTTTATTTTTAGGTTGGATTGATTTGTTTGGCATTATCGATAAGTAGAATATATATATAAAAAATTGAGTGTAAATTCATTTTCATATATGAAAATTTCAAAGATTTTTAATTATATTTTATTGTATAAGTTTGATATTTTAAGATATAAAATATTTTTTAAGCATCGAAGAGATGTCATAAATGTATTAAAAATGATAAATAAGCTGTATTTTTAATGAATATATGCATTTCAATTGATATAGTTTACACATGATAGTTAAGATAAGACATTGACAGATAACACTTTGTAGGTTTATTAGACATTGGATCTTACATGATCTTACACATGCTAATTAGAGTGGATTATGTATGATAATAATACAAGATAATTTAATAAAAGGAGTGAGATATATTCTTTGATTATTAATAGTGTTGTCATGGGAAATGTGGATATAAGAAGGTTGGCATTTTTATTCAAATTGGGTGTGTCAATTTTTAATCTCATGATATGCAAGCATCTAATATTGGGCCTATAAACTAACTCTAGTTCTCAAAATAATTTGAAACTTGATCAAGCATTTACAAAATAATTTGAAACCTAATCAAGTCAAGGAAATCAATTTTTAAAATTTCTTATCCACCAATTCTATTCCATCAAATATATGCATTAGGCTCTTAGATTTGTTTGTTAGCATAAATTTCTTTAATGTAGGCCCTCCTCAACTCTCCACGTAGTTAAAAAAAATAGGTCACACTATTTTTATTACTTCTACGTCACCTAAAATTTGTTAATAAATAAAAAAACATTTGTTGTATATTATCGTTGATTCATGGCACCAAAATAAAAAGGAATCAACTACATAGACACACTTATTATTGTTGTTGTTCATACTTTCAAGATAAATCCAAAACTATGGTTCTTGAGAGATGGTACTGTAGGAGTTTATGGTGAACTCTTCAACACCCTAAGATCACCTAAAAGACAACAATAACTTCCACAAGAGAGAAATGGAAAAAATATCATGCTATGATTATGGATACAAGATTGCCAAATTGAATTAGATTGTACATATGATACCTTGCATATAATGTCGAGCTATGAGATAGGATTAGACAAGATCATGACATGTGTCTTAATCTTGTACAATGAGGCAACCACCTCAAAAAATATTAAATAACCTAGGACATAATCATTAAATCCCAAAAGATAAGATAAGATCTAGTGACAACTAACACTAACTAGAAAGATTCCCTCCTAGGACCTAGATGGACTTAACATGTACATAGAACATAGATAGGTAAAACACCTATTTACACCAAAACCTCCCTTAAGTACAACTTAGGGAGTACATTATTATACAAATGACACAAAGATGGGTCTTGACTCTGAGGCCATCTAAGGTACCCATGTGCATATGAAAATGCAATCTCTCGCAAATGGAGAAAAGGAGAAAACCTAGTGGGAAAAAACTCCTCCCCAAAAGAGATAAAATACAAAATACTCTCAATAATGCATGAGAAGGATAAAACCCCATACGAGGAAAAAGACCCCCCCATAAGAGAGAAGAAGAGAGACCATGCATTCCCCCTCAATGTAGTGTCTCCTACAAAGATAGTAGATGTCTAATTGTATATGTCTAAAAATGGTCATGATTAAGCTTGTTAATTAATTAAATATGACTTATTTAATTAATTCCTCTAATGTCATCTACATATAAATAAATTTAACTATTTATTTATATCGTTCATCTTCAAAATTCTTCTACTTTAAATTAAATAAATAATTTTATTTAATTGCTAACATTTCTACCCTCCGCTTAATTAAATTAAATAAATTTTTATAATTTATTTATATTTAATTATCATTTGGTTCTAAAGTTTAAATATTTTTTGAATATTTAAATAATGGAATATTCTCCATCCCATTTTTGAATTTTAAAATATTAAATATATTTTCCTCCTCATTCTGATTTCATTTTTAAACATAATTAAATATGAATTATTTAATTATGTGGGTTTTTCCATTTCCATCTTAAATTAAATAAATTTAATTTATTTAATTCTAATTCATTATTAACTCACCTTCCCAAAATTCTAACTCATGCTAACTTGCCTTTCTAATTTCAGCTCATCCTTCGAATTGGAAATTTCCCTTCGAAACTCAATGAAGAAAAAGGGAAACCTTCCATCCTCTTCTCCACTTTCAAAAATCTCCTGCCGTCCATTCAAACAAGCTTAATCTGGACCATTGATTGTTTCAGCCAATCATATCTGTTCGAAAACTCTATAAAAGCCCAAGAAAATTCAAGCTTTGGTTAATAATCCACATTCACATGCATGCACTTACATATGCATACTCACGTTCAAGCAATCAGTTTATGCATTCACACTTTTATGTTAGCATAGATTTTCATTTTGCATATTATGCATTTAAATCTCGTTCTTCATGCTGTCATTTTGTTGAGCTCTATCTGTTGATCTGAGAGCCATTCGAAGCAACAAAATAGTGAAGTTAGAGGAGGATAAAATGATTTCGAGAGGTTGCTATTACGGTTTGCACATTTTATTTTCAGCTTTTTGATTTAATGTTTTATTAACATGTGTTTGAATTTTATTTAAATTTGATCCAATTTTCACACACACATTAAAATGGCACCCACTATGGGGCTCGAACCCACGAATTTAACATTTTCTGTGAGTTTCTGTTGACAGTTTCCGCGTTCTGGAGTCAATTTTTCAGAAAAATCTGACGTTTTGGTGCATTCGAAAATTCTTGACGTGCATACAGAGTTTTAACTTTTTAATTTTGCAGGATTTCGACGTGCATCCCGTAACTGTTACGGCACATCCCATGACTATTACGGCGCATTCCGTGACTGTTACAACGCATCCATGGCTGTTAAAGCGCATACAGTGACTGTTAAAGCGCATATAATTTTCTTGTCACATGCATAGTATTTATTTTGCATTTTTTTACAGCGCATCCAGCCTCTGTTTAGGTGCTTATAGTGTCTGTTAGGGCGCATCCAATTTCTGTGTAAGCGAATTTTGTTTCTATTTTGGCGCATTTTGTTTCTATTCTGGTGCATCTGTATTTCGGCGCATACGACCTTTGTTCTGGTGCATCTGTGTTTCGGTGCATACAACCTCTGTTTAGGCGCATATAGACTGTAACGAAATTAAAGAATTCTGAGTCTGACGCATTCCGCAGACAGGATTCTATTTCTTTTTTTTTTAAGTTTTAAAATGAAGCAATCCTAGGGTAGTCACATTTGGATTAAAATGAAGCAATCTAGGATAGTCACCAAACAATGAATTTTTGCAGTCTAAAATTGAACAATCTATTTTTGGTGAAGCAACATCTTCACCTAGATTAGCTCATTTTTATTTGGGTTTTAAAAAGAACATTTGCTTGCTATGATTGTGGCAATAGGTCTATGCTCTCCCCTTAACTGGGTGATCAGAATACCACACTTGCCTTTTAATTTCATGCAATGTTTGTTTTTCAATTAAATCCTTTAGAGAGCCTGCCATAGTGGGAAAAAGTACTCACCCTACAGGAATGACTCAAGTGGGTTCAAGCCAAAGCCAGGCTATTCCGCCCCACTATAAAATTTAAAGCAGATCTAGGGAAACCCTCTTCTGCCAGTAGTGTGCAAGATAACCATCCCCAAAGCCTTTGTTCTAAAGGTTGGGAGGTCTCCTGAGGGAGTTTATTATTGCCGCACCAAATGGAAATCCTTACTATGAACCTAGTTTAGTGTCCAGCCGAGTCAGTTGCCAAACATTCTGATAATCATAGTGCAAGGGGAGGGAAGAATCTGCCCCCAAGATACTCACCATATAACTACCAAGGACCGTTTGCTCAGGGGACCTGGTATCCACTTTCGTAACTCTGAGTACGCACCTGGAAAAGAAAAAAACACGGGCGCCCCTTCGGGGGTGACACGGCTGTGTGAGTCGACGCAGTTCTAAGATGCGGGCTATTGATTACTAGAATGACCTACTTGAGCACTTAAGAGTGAGTCTATCTAAACTATCTTTCATGTGAAAAACCGGTGAAAACATTTGATGAAAAACATTTTTTGATCAAACACTTCATGTTAGTATAGGGCTTTAAGAACAACTGTTTTTGAAAATGTTTGTTGTGTCTTCCATTACATTAATCTAGATAAAGAGATTATCCAAAAGAAACATGAAGAACAACAACTGAGAGCCTCTTAGGAATTTTGTCATATCATTATTTTGAAAACATTTCCCAATACCTTTCTTCCATGCTTAGGGATTGGAAGTCAACAAAGTTTTCTAAGAAATCAGTTTCCAAGAGAATAAAAAAACCTAAGAAAACGTTAGGATATAAGAAAACATTGCAAAAGAGGAAATTCTTGTACAAAAGTCGACAAGTTTTGCTTCACTATCGAGGATTTCTACACAGATATCAGGATTTTGTTAGAGGATTCACTGATGAATATGCTGTAGATCCCTTAGATTCTCGAGCTTATTATCAAAGAAGAGCTCTATCACAATAGCATAATCATAACCAACCTCTTGAATTTGACAACATACCACAACCTTCCATAGAATACCCTTCACACCCAAACCATATTCTTCAAAGATCTTGAGAGGATCTCCTTAAAAACAAAGATCAAAATCTTTTAGAGTGCACTCTTCAAAACAACTTTTTAATTTTTGGGCTCAAGTTTCCCCAACAGGATTCTGAAATCCTTTATCATCTTGGAAGCTACAACCCATAAGTTAGGAGTGTTCTTGATCATATCATAAGATTACATATCTTATCAGATCAAGATATCATCACCATTGCACTTGTCAGAAACCATTGATCTAAGTTTAGAGGAAATTCACAAAAACATATGCCTATCTCCACAAGATCTCAACACCACAAATCAAAGGATACAATCCAAAAAGAAAGTCATATTCAGAATATTCAAGAAGAAGGAAAAAGTAGTAATCCCATTTTCAGCATAAATCAAAATCCAATTTTCAACAACAACATGGACAATAGAGAAGAAAATCCTTTCCATCAAGTGGATAGTGATGAAGAACAAGAAGAAGAATGTCTTAGAGAGGCCGAACAAGATCCAAAATTCCATAAAGCCATTGAGAAGATCTTGCAGCGAGATAAGGAAAAATATTTTCGCTATCTAGCCGAATAAGGGGCTAAATTACCTCATGACTTTGACACTGAAAATTTGAAAAACAAACCTGAAGAGACACCCCTTTCAGATCTTAGTGCCTTGACCCAACAAATCAAGGCACTTCAAGGACAAGTTAGAGAATTACAAGGGGGAACAACCACAAAGGAATACACTTTGGAGGACATATGTCCTTATCCTTTCGACAGAAGTTTAAACATGATTCCTTTTCCCAAGCATTGTGAAATACCAAAATTTGATCGCTATAATGGGAAAACGGATCCAATTGATCACGTTAGAGACTTCAGAAACCTGACATTAGAGTTTTCTTACGAAGATACTTACTTGATGCGATTATTTCCTAGGAGTTTGGGAGTAAACTCTATGGAATGGTTATCCAAAATCTCACCTCCCGTAAGGACATTTGAAGAGTTGATCAATTTATTCATATTACAATACACCTACAACATACAACATCAGATAACCATGATAGATCTTTGTAAAATGGCACAGAAACCTGGTGAACCTTTCATTATGTTTCTCCAGAGATGGAGAAGAATGTTTTCCAGATACCCACGTCCTGTTCCAAAGAAATAAAAGATGGTTACTTTCATCAATAGTTTAAACGCGGAAATGACCTATCACTTGAACTTACATTGTCCTTCTTCTTTTGAGAAAATTATCGAAGATGCCTTAACCATTGAAAGTGCTTTGGTCAAGAAAGGCATCATAAAACATGACAAAGAAAATCCTAGCTCCTCCAACCATCATAATCAGGACAAATCCAAATTCTAGACCCGCAACAAAAATATGGTGAATGATGGTGTTGTGGATGCAAATCATGCTTCAACCAAACCATTTGTCCTCACTACCCCAAACACTCATAACAATAATGTCAACTCAATTTCAAATCACGGAAAAAATCCTCCTCATCAGAGGAACAATACAAATCAGCACTCCACTTCCCATCAAGGGACTTTAAACAATAACCAGGGTTACCAAGGAAACAATAACAATCACAATTCTTTAGGGAACACCTCAAATTCAAATCCACAAAGATTAAATTCATTCTTCTCGAAGAGAAGAACTTTTACTTCATTGGGTCAATCCCTAGAATCCGCATTCAAAGAGTTGATGGCCAAAAATGTCATTACTTTACCGCCTAAATGAAATTATAAACCCAGTGTAAAACCTCCATCATGGAATGAGGCATACTATTGTGATTATCATCGGTGTAAGGGTCATCGCACAAACAACTGCCAAGCCTTGAAAAATGCTATTCAAGACTTGATCGATAATGACATCATCACAATAGAAGGAAATCCTCAAACAAACACATACCACCAAGCATTTCGCAATCCTTTACCTAATTATCAAAAAGATGAGTCTTCCAACAAAAAAGTGAATCACATCAATGATGATCATAGAATCAACCATCTCTATGCAGATGATGAGTAGGTGAATGTCATAAAAATCAAAAAGAGGGAGGAATACAGAGAAGTCAACGTAATAACAAGAGCACAAGAAAAAGTTGTCCTAAAAGGCACTTCTTCAAAATCCACTGAACCCCCACCTCAACATCAATATGATTTGGTCAATCAACTTTGAAAAACTCCCGCTCAAATTTCTATTTTGGAACTATTAAAGATTTCTCCAGCCCATAAAGAAATTCTTGAAAAAGCCCTCATTGAAACCAATGTATCTACTGATTTGGATGTGAATCAATTTCAAGCCATGGTAGGGCATTTGTCCTCACCCACTTGTCTCTCATTTTCTGATAAAGATGACGTATCCATAACTCATCCTCACAACTCCTCTTTGTACTTAGAAGTCATGATCCATAAATTTCGCATCAGACGAGTTCTAATAGATGGAGGTGCTGGTTTGAACATCTGTACCTTGAAATTGGTCAAAGCCTTAGGATTTTTTGAGGACTCTATTGATTTCAGAAGAAAGATTACCATAAAAGCTTATGATGATGAAGAAAGAGCATCCAAAGGTCTAATCATGCTGCCAATCAGAGTGGGCCCTGTTGTAAAGAATACCTTTTGTCAAGTACTAGATCACGATCTAGCATATAACATCTTGTTGGGTCGCCCTTGGATCCATGAAATGCAAGCCATCCCATCAACTTACCATCAATGTCTCAAGTTTCCTTATGATGGACAAGAAATCATGATACTTGCTGATAATTCCAATGTTCAAACTTGTGCCAACATAAAAGCCAGTCAAGATACTTTGGTCCCTAATAATCGAGAAGCTCATACTAGTACTTCTCTAAAGATTTACACACAAATCGGTCAATTGACCAATAGTTTTGACAAAAAGATGAAATTCAAAGATTATGGAGTTGGAGAATACTCTCTTTGTCTTGTCAATTTACCCACATCACCTCGATCACATGGACAGCCATCCATTAGAGAACATCAAATATTAGCAGCATCAGCATCAAAGCAAAGGCCAATAAAACCAATTACAAAATTTAATGGGCAATTCATCAAAGAAAAATTTCCCATGGAAAACCCAGAGGATACTAAAATTCTAAATTGGCTCTATAAAGATGAAGATGAAGCAATTTCTAATATCAAATTACCCACAGATAAATATGGAAAAGGATATTTAATCATGCAGAAGATGGGTTATGATGAGGGACCTATTGGAAAAAGAAAGGAAGGAGTAGTTGAACCCATTCACCTCCATGGACTTGCTGCAAAAGAGAAAACAAGATTGGGTTATGAAAATAATTCCAAAGAAAAACAACTGCATAGCACTATCTTTGCATTGCAAGAAAGCTTAGATTCACAAGAGGCATGTTTAACAACAATTCAGAATTTCCTAGACAACAATTCTGACACAGACTCTGCTGAATATGAATGGGACACCATTTACAATGATGAGTTCTGAAGAGACAAAGAGGTTGATGTAATACATCAATATGCCCCAACTCTAATTGAAGGACAAGGTTCAGGGTCCCAACCGCGAGAATCCGAACCACATGTCAACTATGATTCTAGTGATACTGAATCAGATCTAAACGAACAAGAACATCATGAGGACAGTACCATCATTTATCCACCTTATACCTCGGATCCTACAGACCACTCTGTCATGACCTTAACCATAGCTGATCTCACACAGCCTGATGACCCTCTACCTTTACTTCATCCTAATCTTATTGACTGGGATTTTACGGAACCTATTAACATACCTATGTTTCCAAGTGATGAAGCTATCGTACACTTCCTTTCTGCAGAGGATACAAATGATTGTTCCACCGGTGATTTTCGACATAGAGTTTTTGATCAGGAGAGTGTCAAGTCTCCCAGCTGCAAAAATAAAAACAAAAAAAGATCTAATGGTGAAAACCAAAATCTGGCAGTATTAGATCAAACAAAAGATAAAATAAAGAGTGTATCAGACAGTGAAAACCTCTTTGAGGCACCAGACGATGGCAATTTTGACACTCTCTCGGAGCACTACCATGAGCGATCACCTATTCTGATAGAGTCTACAAATGCTGTCGATATCAAGACTTCTGACAAACCAAGAATTTTGCAGTTAGCCGCATCCATGATAGAAAAAGAAATACCAAAGTTTTTGGAATTCCTAAAAGCAAACCAAGTCAATTTCACATGGTCTTATGCTGACATGCCTGGTCTGGATCCTGATCTTATCATGCATCATTTGTTTATCAAACCAAGGGTCAAGCCGGTAAAGCAAAAACTCAGAAAGATGCACCCTCATGTTGCATTATTAGTTAAAGAAGAACTGAGAAAACTTCTTGATGTAGGTTTCATCAGACCAATCGACTATGCAGAATGGATCTCCAACATTGTACCTGTATCCAAACTAGATAAAACTGTCAGAATATGCATAGATTTCAGAGATCTTAATAAAGCATGTCCTAAGGATGACTTCCCACTACCAAATATTGACACCATAGTTGATCTGACAGCTGGCCATGCCATGTATTCATTAATGGATGGTTTTTCTGGATATAACCAAATCAAGATTGCACCTGAAGATCAAGAGAGAACAGCTTTCACGTGTCCATGGGGAACTTATTGTTGGAACGTCATGCCTTTCGGTCTAAAGAATGCTGGGGCTACCTACCAAAGAGCCATGACTACAATTTTTCATGACATGATGCATATCTTCATGGAAAATTATGTGGATGATATACTGGAAAAATCATACACCAGAGAAGGACATCTTGAAGTGTTGTCCAAAATATTTGCAAGATTAGAGAAATTTGAAGTTTTTCTTAACCCTAAGAAATGTGTTTTTGGGGTCAAGTCTAGAAAACTTTTGGGGTACATTGTTTCAGAAAAAGGAATTGAAGTAGATCCAGCAAAAGTTCAAGCAATTATGGAAATGCCCCCACCAAAGAACATCAGTCAGCTAAGATCACTACAAGGATGACTTCAATCTATACGGAGGTTCATCGCACAATTGGCAGATAAGAGTTTACCATTCACACATCTACTGCATAAAAATATTCCTTTCAAGTGGGATGACAAATGTGAATTGGCTTTTCAAAAAATTAAAGAATATCTAATGACTCCACCGGTTCTCATATCACCAGATCCAGATAGACCACTCATCTTGTACATTGCTGCAACAGAGACATCTCTGGGGGCACTACTAGCACAAGAAGACTCTACAGGAAAGGAACGCGCAATCTACTACATCAGTAGAACATTAACAAGTCATGAGCTCAACTACACTTCTATTGAGAAGGCTTGTCTAGCAGTAGTCTTTGCTTCACAAAAGTTTCGACATTACATGTTGACCCATACATTCAATTTGGTTTCGAAGATTGATCCACTCAAGTATTTGTTGAGTAAGGCATCATTGACAGGAAGGCTAGCCAAGTGGGTAATGATTCTGAGGGAGTTTGATATCCATTATGTTGATCGTAAGGCAATCAAAGGACAAGTTATCGCTGATCAACTAGCTGACGCACCACTACAAGTGGATCATCCCCTGCACATTAAATTTCTAGATACTGATGTCTTTACTGCAGAATCCAAACAACCATGGTCTTTATACTTTGATGGTTCTTTCACTCAACATGGATCGAGAGCAGGCATACTTTTTGTCACCCTTCAAGGACACACAATTCCTCATTCATATCAGCTAATGTTCCCATGCACCAACAACATAGCTGAATATAAGGCATTAATCACCGGACTCAAGATAGCACTGGAATGGAGAATAACAGAGTTACAGGTATATGGTGACTCACAATTAGTCATTTATCAGATCAATAATGACTATCAAACCAAAGATGAAAAACTATTACCTTATAAAAAGATGGTGGATGACTTCAAGAAATACTTTGTGGACATCAAATTTACATAAATTCCAAGGCTTGATAATAAAGCAGCTGACGCTATGGCTACGATCGCATCATTGTTACAACTCCCAGAAACTCAGCATCGTTATGAATTTCTGGTGGAACAATCATTCACACCTGCCTATGATACACCTAAAAGCCAAATCATTTGTCACTTGGTAGGATCCGATTCACCTTGGTACGGAAAAATTTATGCTTATCTCAAAGATGACATCTTACCACCTGATTTATCCCGTAACCAAAAATGCAACTTTATTCGCCAATCCGCTCGCTATACCCTCATCACTGACACCCTTTATCACCGTGGTCTTGATGGTACTTTACTCCGATGTCTTGAATGCGAGGAATCTGACAAAGTGTTACAAGAAGTCCATGGTGGCATTTGTGGTACTCATTCAAGTGGACTGACCTTATCTAAAAAATTAATTAGAATGGGTTACTACTAGCCTACAATGGAGAGGGAATCATTCACATTTGTGAAAACATGTTCAAAATGTCAGATTCATGGGAATCTCATTCATGCTCCTACACAAGAACTCCAACTGTTTACACCAACCTGGCCATTTTCTCAATGGGGTTTAGATCTGGTAGGCAAGATTCATCCTTCTTCATCAAACAGGCATAAATTCATCATCACAGCAACAGAGTATTTTACCAAGTGGATTGAGGCAGTCCCCCTTACTAAAGTTACTGGCAAACAAATATCATCATTCATACTCAACTATATCATTTGTTGGTATGGCATTCCTAACTCTATTATTACGGATAATGGTCGTCCATTCAAAAATTAGGATGTTGATGAACTTTGTGAGAGATTTCACATACATCATAGATATTCAACACCTTACTATCCACAAGGGAATGGCCAAGCAGAGGCCTCAAATAAAACAATATTGAAAATTTTGAAAAAGACTGTGAATGTATCAGGGAAGGATTGGCACGTTCAACTCAATCCTGCTCTGTGGGCCTACAGAACCAGTGTCTGCACGCCAATAGGAGCAACACCATTCACCCTTGTTTATGGAGCAGAAGCCATATTACCCTTAGAAGTGGAGATTCCCTCACTCAGAGTATCATTGAAAGGCTTTACAACAGATGATGAATACAGAGTTTCCTGACTCCAAGAACTTGAACTTCTAGATGAGAAGAGACAAAGAGCAGCTGATCATTTGAAAGCTTATCAACAGATGATGTCTCACAGCTACAACCATAAAGTAAAACCACGTACCTTTCAGGTAGGTGATCTCATTCTGAAAAAGAACCCACGCAATCAATAGGACAGAGAAAAGAAAGGAAAGTTCGAGCCAAATTGGCTAGGTCCTTACGTGGTTATCGTAGTTTATGGTTCAGGAGCCTACAAGCTATCAACGCCAAAAGGGGACCTGTTTGACGAGCTGATTAACAGCATGCATCTAAAGAAGTATTATGTCTAAGACGGTCATCATCATTAGAAAAAGTCCTGAAGAAATATGAAAAAAATTAGAAAAAGTCCTGAAGAAATATGAAAAAAAAAATAGAAAAAGTCTTGAAGAAATATCGAAAAAAAAATCAGAAAAAGTCCTGAAGAAATATCAAAAAAATAGAAAAAGTCCTAAAACCGCATAGTGAAAACCTGGCAAACAGGTAGTCTAGTGACAAGAAAAATGCAATAAAAATAAATAGTGAAAATCTGGCAAACAGACG
The DNA here is from genome assembly GCA_007258455.2 of Sequoia sempervirens. Lineage (NCBI taxonomy): Eukaryota > Viridiplantae > Streptophyta > Pinopsida > Cupressales > Cupressaceae > Sequoia > Sequoia sempervirens. Next base: position 190,749,979 of record VDFB02373365.1, on the reverse strand, counting down.
CTATTTGGAAGCTCTCCATCTATTAGTTCATGTTTTGTACTCAACTTTTCAGTCTTCATTTTCCTGCATCTTTTCCATCATCTTAGGGTCACACCAGCACCATGCTATCATCATTTTCCTCGAGCGATAATGTCTTACCATGGTTTGACTATTGTATATACTCATTTCAGCAAGTTGTGTCAATACCTAGGGCAAACGTGGGGCACACTGGGGGCAATCAACTTTCAACAGTAAGACAATGACATCGAAGCCAATCACGTGCAAAACAAAACAACTAAAATAAACCAAAACATCCAACCATTGATCCATATCGTAGTAACTTTCAATTGCGTACCTTACCATGACTCATAACTGAATGATCTCTAATCTGAACAATGTGTGGAATCACAGTATTTCATTTTTGAATAATGGTTGTTTACTTTTCGATATCATTTCTCTGGAGCACACTCGATGATGTACTACACTAGAGTGGCAAGGAAAGAGGATGATTTTTCTTTGTCTGCTATCTAGAGGTTAATCATTTATCGGTTGCAAATATGTCGCGAGATGTGATGATTTATCATTGATGATAGTTCCAAATTTGCATCAGCTGGTGGTTAGTCTTTGTCTGTTTATGCAAGAAATGCTCAGGTCATCTCGGTTCAATTATACCTAGATGCTTGTGTTCACTTGCTATATCAAAAATCATGAAAGTTGTACTCAGGTCATCATTGGTGCTAATTTCCCCTTTGATGCTTGTACATACTTCCAACATTTTCAAACGCTCTATGATGATTTACACAGGCTCACTAAACGGCTCAACAAAATGATTGCTTTCATTTAGCTACATTTTATTTTAGGTCATTATACATAGTTGCATACTGGATCTTGCATCGCGAGTTTTTGAAGGGTCAATGGCTGTCATTCTCGACTGTTTGTGGAGGACAATACAAACATTTGTATCATCACCATTGCATTTCATCTTCATTTCATTTCATCATCAGTAGCATTATCATTTCATCATTTTAAAATCAATATCATCTTATTAGGGGCATTCAATATCATTTCATATTAGTTTCCTTACTACATCCACTAGCATCTCATGTTATTTGCATCTCCAATATCATTTTCATCAATATTTTGGGTCACAATTTATTTCATCATTATTATCATTTCAATTTAACTTTGCATTTATTATTACCATTTAATTATCATTTCTTTTCATTTTCATATCGCTTTATCATCCTTGCATTTTCATTAACATTTCATTTTAGTTTCATTTTTTTCATTAGTGCATCCATTATCATTCCATCATTCCATAGTTCATTATCATTATCATTCTATTAGTTCATTATTATCATTATCTCATTCATTCCACTTTGCATTATCATTATCTTTTTATCTCATGGTAGTTTCATATACGTTTTCTTACCATTATAATTATTTCATTGCATTCACTTATCCCTCATTCCATCCATTTGTTAGTATTATATGGTCATCTTTTCATTATTTCATTATCATTATCATTTATTGCATTACCATTATCACTTCATTTCACTATTCATTGCATAATTATCATTCATTCTATTATTATATTCCTTCATTTCATTTCATATCATTTATCATTTATATTTCATATTACTTATCATTTTATTTCATTCCTTCATTTCATTTCATATCATTTATCATTTCATTTCATTTCATATCATTTATCATATCATTTCATTTCATAGCATTTATCATCTCCTTTCATTTCATAGCATTTATCATCTCATTTCATTTCACATCATATCATTTCATTTCATATCATTTATCATTTATATTTCATATTACTTATCATTTTATTTCATTTCATATCATTTCCTTTCATAGCATTTATCATCTCATTTCATTTCACATCATATCATTGCATTTCATTTCATTTCATTTCATATCATTTATCATATCATTTCATTTCATAGCATTTATCATCTCATTTCATTTCATATCATTTCATTTCATAGCATTTATCATCTCATTTCATTTCATATCATTTCATTTCACAGCATTTATCATTTCATTTCATTTTATTTCATATCATTTATCATTTCATTTCATTTCATATCGTTTATCATATCATTTCATTTCATAGCATTTATCATTTATATTACATATTACTTATCATTTTATTTCATTTCATTTCTTATCATTTATCACATCATTTCATTTCATATCATTTATCATATCATTTCATTTCATAGCATTTCTCATCTCATTTCATTTCATATCATATCATTTATCATTTATCCTGTCATTTCATTTCATATCCATTTATCACCTCATATCATATCATCTAAAACAATAACATGTCATATCATATCATTTAACAATTCCATTTCATATCATATCATTTAACATTTTCATTCCATTTAATCTTCCATCTAAATTTCACATTACATTCCATACCATTTCATTTTATCATTTCATTCACCCATACCACTTTCCATCCCATCATAATCTGAAGCACAACATTCATATTTCATCTTTTATCTGCATTACAAAATTTAAAAATACACATCATAGGCAATTCATCTGCATGACATTGTTAGTACACATCATCAGATAATCATAATCATAATAAAACATCATAAATCAAACCATCCTGCATATCATGTTAGTCATCAAATCATTTACATGCATAAAAAAATCCATCACATATAGACATCAATGCATATCATATCATCACATCATAAATGAATATCACATTATCATCAAAATAATCATCGCAACTGCATATCATCACTCATCAAAAATGATACAAATGTCCAAATGTCCAATGAAACTACAATGTCCAATACATCAAATATGATCAAAATTGGCATATACATGCTCTGCACTATAAAACTCTAGCTGGTAGATGCTCCTGATGGTGCTGGTCTAGAGGGAGGTGGTCTGCCACTAGTGCCTGCATCTGGATCCTACCGTGGCCCTGGCACTCCTCTGCTCTGGGTATGTGTCTGTGATCTGCTCCGGGTCCTACTGTGGGATCGCGGGTATGGCTCTCTGCACTTTGGAGGGCATAGCTCCTCGTATCTAACCCTATAATACTCAGCCTCCCTGGCCATCTCCATTCCCTCTGCAATGGCCTCATGCAATGATGCACTCTCTACAATGCCCATCAGTCTCTACTGCTCGTCGCTTGAATGCATCCCTCTCAACAATCACCTGAGCTAACTGTGGGTCCGGGGTAGGTGCCTGTGTCTGTGCATGTACCTGTGCCTGAGCAAGTTGTGTCTGTAACTACACAATAAAAGCTTGTGCCTGTGACAGCTGACTCTGTAGCTGACCTTGCTACCCCTGCAATGTCTGCACTTGCGCCTACAGAGTGGCTATCTGTCCCTACTGTGAGGAAGAGGCCAGCCAGATCACTGTCCGCCTCCCTATCCCTGTCCTCGGTCGCCGCATAATCCGCACACCTCTCAGAATATCCAGCCCTCCCGGTGCAGGTCCTCCCATCCCCCCATCATCCCCACCATCATCATCATCACCATCTGAGTCCTCCTCCTCTCCGCTCTCCACCTCCTCTCCTCCAACTACTCCCTGCTCATCGCTGGCCACATCTGCCTGTCCACCCACTCCGGGTGGTGGTACTCTCAAAATTGGTGCTGGCTCATTGGGACTGGTAAACCGCGGAAAGGGATGCGTGTGGAAATAGGCAGCATACTCATCGGACATCCCAGCATCCACTACGTCCCATCTATCCACCCATGCCTCAGGTGCTAAGGCCATGTACTCTATATAAGCAGCCTGATATACAATGCACGGCCCCCATCCAGCCTCATCTCTACTCCGGGCGTAGTGTGCAATCCTCTGCGACATCCCCTGTATAAATCCGAACTGCCTCTGCACCCGCAATGCCAAAAATCTCTCCAAAATGAAGGGAGTCCTCCCTATTAGAAACCGCGACATATAGACATAGGGCATCTCTATATCATCGGTCGCCCATGGCTCACAATCTAAATATGGTCGCCATATGACCGTATCGATGTCATCCAAAAGCCGTCTCCAGTAATCTACCTTGCCTAGCTTGGGCTGGATAAGGAACTTAGAATACGTATAAATGTATGGCCTGCCTCATGCCCTCACTCTGGGGCATGCCGGCCTCGTCATAGCAAAATGCTCCCAGGCCCAGATCTATAGCACTGTAACTCCACAGGATAGACTGGAGGATCCCCTGTAAACCACCTGGTGCAAATCATGATAAAGGTGAGCTAACATGCAGCTCCCCCACGCATACCTCCTCAGCTGTAGTATCATCTACTCAAGAATCCTCCCCCAGCCCATTGACAACCCATTTCCCTGGTGATCCGGACAAAGGAGACCTCCGATGAAAGCACCCAAAACTGCTGGCAAGGCTGGATATCCGTGAAATTCTGCCCATGGTACCTAGTACCCAGCTATCTGCGCATCTCCGAATACTCTCTTCAGAGCATCCATACCTCCAATCTCCTTTTGATCGTAATACACAAGGGCTCCAACAATCAGAATACCTAGGATCCTGTATACATCCTCAAGAGTCACTGTCACCTCACCGGTTGGCATGTGAAAGGTGTTGTGCTCTGAATGCCATCTCTCTGCAAGGACTATCAGCAAACCTCTGTTGACCCTAATCGGTGGCATCGCCAACAAGGGTCTCAAGCTGCAAGCATCAATCACTGCTCTATCAGTGGGGGTCAACTCAGGGATCCGATCCCATCCCGCTGAATGACGCTCCCTAATCTGGAGGTTTTTGAAAACCTCCTATTTTTCATCACACCGATCATCCATCAGAATCATATCATAATCACACAAAATCAAAATTAGATTCATATCTATCAGTAACCTATATCAGTGATCTATATCAGATCCATATCAGTGACTCACATCAATGACCCATATCACACAACCAATCCTATCAATCAAATCAAATCACCTCTATCAAACTGAATATCACATCACATCTACCCTACTATCTATTACTATTTGTTTTCTATCACAGGAAGCAAATTTATCAAAAGTCATATCAGTTTCATCTACTCCTTGTTTTCTATCCTAGGAAGTAAGGTTATCAATCGATCATTCGATTTTCCTATCATCTCTACCCATATCAGCATGATGACATGACAATTTACCTATCTATTGACTAAGAAAGCAATACAAAATCATCATTTTCATCACAACATTCATTTGGGCTATTTACTGTATGCGCCATTCTTTTTACGGAAAGCGCATTTTACCATATGCACCATTTTTTTTACGGAATGCGCTAAAACAGTCACCGTATGCGCCACTTCATTGACCATATGCGCCACTGTTTTCGCTGTATGCACGTTTTCCCATATGCACGTCTATTTTCCCTATATGCGCTCTAGCCCTAAAATTTTTCAAACTGCCCTATATGCGCGCTAGTTTCTACGGGATGCAAAAAACTAGTTTTCCTACGACATTCAAACATCTACACCCTATGCGTGTTTGTTTCTACTATATGCGTGCCTGTTTTTTTTGAAAGCGCCTAAATATTGCTAGATGCGCGCAAACGTGAAATCTTAAACCAAAAACTGTGGAAAACATAAAAAATTTCAATTCAAAACGAAAAATTTCAAAAGCACAAGGGGTTAGATCGACTCACTGGTGGTCTGTACGCTGCCGGCCTCCAGTATTGGCGTGATCTCTCAAATCGATGACGATGATACAGAATCTCCATCTCGCAATGTCGCTTTCAGAGCTATAGTTTCACCACAGTCAAAAGTGCAAATGACTTGTCCTTTTCAACCTTTTTACCTTTTAAAGGTCAACCAAGGGTAAAATGTGACTTCATTTTCAAAATGGACATTTATTTTTTTTCTGTCATGAGCTAAACCACTTTCCCTTCCATCCGTGATTTACCTCTCGAGGGGGCATCATCAGCAAGAATATCGAAAGAATATCAGGGGCAAAAATATTATTTTCTTTGAAGCAATGTGTTTTACACATCACCTCAAAGAGGGGAAAAATGTATATGTCTAAAAATGGTCATGATTAAGCTTGTTAATTAATTAAATATGACTTATTTAATTAATTCCTCTAATGTCATCTACATATAAATAAATTTAACTATTTATTTATATCGTTCATGTTCTGAATTCTTCTACCTTAAATTAAATAAATAATTTTATTTAATTGCTAACATTTCTACCCTCCGCTTACTTAAATTAAATAAATTTGTATAATTTATTTATATTTAATTATCATTTGGTTCTAAAGTTTAAATATTTTTTGAATATTTAAATAATGGAATATTCTCCATCCCATTTTCGAATTTTAAAATATTAAATATATTTTCCTCCTCATTCTGATTTCATTTTTAAACATAATTAAATATGAATTATTTAATTATGTGGGTTTTTCCATTTCCATCTTAAATTAAATAAATTTAATTTATTTAATTCTAATTCATTATTAACTCACCTTCCCAAAATTCTAACTCATGCTAACTTGCCTTTCTAATTTCAACTCATCCTTCGAATTGGAAATTTCCCTTTGAAACTCAATGAAGAAAAAGGGAAACCTTCCATCCTCTTCTCCACTTTCGAAAATCTTCCGTCGTCCATTCAAACAAGCTTAATCTGGACCATTGATTGTTTCATCCAATCGTATCCATTCGAAAACTCTATAAAAGCCCGAGAAAATCCAAGCTTTGGTTAATAATCCACATTCACACGCATGCACTTACATACGCATACTCACGTTCAGGCAATCAGTTTATGCATTCACATCATTTTCAGCATCACATTCACACTTTTATGTTAGCATAGATTTGCATTTTGCATATTATGCATTTAAATCTCGTTCTTCATGCTGTCATTTTGTTGAGCTCTATCTATTGATCTGAGAGCCATTTGAAGCAACAAAACGGTGAAGTTAGAGGAGGATAAAATGATTTCGAGAGGCTATTGTTACTATTTGTACATTTTATTTTCAGCTTTTTGATTTAATGTTTTATTAACATGTGTTTGAATTTTATTTAAATTTGATCCAATTTTCACACACACACTAATAATGAATGTTGAAGATGATCCATGAGAATTGAACAATGTTCCTCTCTTTAACACTTAAAGGTATTAAACCATTCCCTTCCACTTTTAGAAATGGATTAGGTGTAGTATCAATGTTATGCTTGAGGATTAGGCTTCTTTCAACCTTTACTGCTTTTCTTCGACCTCAGTAGAAATGTGTTTGCAAGAATCACACTATGAGGGATTCTCTGTTGTTTGATGTGTCTCTATAAAAGGTTCTCTCTTAATAAGAAAAATATTATTTCTCTTCACCCAAGATCACATGAAGTTCAAGGGGAGAGGATACATAGCAATTTCTTAGGGTGACTCAAACAAGGAAAGTACACTTGAGTGTTTCTCTTCACCCAAGATCACACAAAGAACAAGGGGAGTGGATACACACTGTACAAGTATATACAAGAAAAACAAGCACATAAAAAACTCATTCATTTTAATACAATATATAAAATGACTTCATTTTAAGCACCAATCGAAGTGTTTGTTTGTCTTGTCCAATTTTAACCAATATTGCAAAATGAGGCTGTATGGGTTCAATTTTAACATTGAACTTTGAAAATACTTAAAGTAATTATGAGTTTTAAGCCCAATGGAAATTTATTGGTCCTAAAACATAAATAAAAGCAACATATCATGGGTTATAATTTCTCTTGAAGTGTAGAAAACACTTTTACAATGTATGGTCAAATGATAGTATGCTCCTACAGTTCAAGTTTTTTTCAAATCTGTAAAACTAGTTAGCCTCACAAACCAAAACCAGATGTTAGTAAAATAATAGAGTATATGAGATTTAAAATTTAAAACACACATGAAAATTGACTCTCCTTTATACAAGTAAAAAAATTCACTAAAATCAAATTTGTTGCAGAAGCTATCAAATGCATCATTGAAGCTGAAGTGTGTCGCTTTGGTGAAATTTGGATTCGTCGCTCTCCACAAAAATAGTGATATCAATATAGTCGATATATTAAATGTTTCACCATATTAAAAATCATGATATTAATCAGAAATTTAAGTGTGTTTCAATATTTAATAGGCTTCACCATTTTTAATATGCATTGCTATATTTCAATCAAATGCATTACTATATGTTAACACATATTATTAGTTTCATTTTAGCCATCAAAAGCGTCACTATTTCTCTAGAACTTGCAACTTACAAAAAATTAAGAGAAATTCATCAAATAAAGTTAGTAAAGCCCTCCTTCTAGCACCAAAATGTGATTGTAATCATATTATGACCTAAATACACCAAATCCTAATGAATTTAAGTTATATTTAACTCCCTAAGCTACAATCCTAATGAGATGTTTGAAAGCTTCAAAAAACCAAGAAACCATTAAATGAAGCATAAACTAAACATGAAAGCATAAAAGAAACCTAATATAGAACTCAAAACCTTATCTCATTGGGGGTGTGGTGGCGTATTGATATGGAATAATGATGCTTTCCCAATCCCTTGGATAAAATGAGCATCTAATTGAACTCCATTATTGAAAACTAAGCTAAAATTGATGAAACTATGCTACATGGGTGGATGAAAAATATGAAAAGACTTGATAATGGATGCAAGGATGAATGAAAATAGTATTCAAATGAGCAACATAAGTTTTATTTGATGGAAGTGGATCCATTTCTCTCTAAAAGGTGAGGTATGTATAGGAGAGTAAATGAGGAATCAAGGGTCAAGATGAAAAGTTAAATCAATAATGGTCAAGATGGGAGGATAAGATCTGGAGTTTCACTGGATGAATCAAAGGTCTCATGGATCAAAAGAAACCATCAATGGTTCCTAATGATTTAATAATAGACTTTTCAAGTTATTTATATAAGTTTTATAGAGTTTGTTAGGAAATAATATTTACTGTTTCTGGGAATACAAATGAAGTATTCCGGAATATTCTATGCAAAGATATTAAATGGTGACAGAAAAGAATAAATGAAAGATGATCAATTAAATAAATTTTTGTTGTACGAGTTGAATATAATTATCATATTGGTGGTTTTGTTTTAATGAAAAGGAGGTTCAAAGTGAGAATTGGTGAAATGGTAAAGTGTTTGGCGAAATGAAGGACATAAAGTGTTTAAATTAAATAGACATTCGGTAAACAAAGATGAAGGAAGAAAAGTGGTAACAAATTGATAATTAGATTGATGCGTGGCATTTGAAGTAAATATGACTTAATCGACGGCGTGAGCACAGGTTCAAATAGTGGTAAACTAGATTCAGAATGTGTAATATAATTGGGATAGTTCAAGGTGGCCATGCTTATATTTTTTTAGCCTTTGGAATTCTTTCCCAAATCCAAATGAAGAAGACTTGTATAAAGAATGGAAACATTATGGAATTTCCCAATTTTTTGATTTGAATAGGCCATTGACAAGAAAAACAAAAACAAAATTCCCTTTAAGGTGAGCTTGAACACACAAAAAGATAATAAATGACAACCCAAATAGTATCAATTTACAAACTTTTATAGCTACCTTAGTATCCCAAATTCATAAAATGGATATTTATAAGGATTGTGGAGCCAAAATTAGGGCCATATTACGTTGGGTGAAGGAGGTAAATAAAGGATCCAAGTAAGTATTATTCAAATATTTTAAGTATATAGAAAATGAGTTTATTAAATATATTCAAGATGACACTAAAATTACTCATACCAATCTAGAAGAGATCAAAGTTTTGTTGTAGAACTATTATGAGTATATTTATGTAGAAGAGTCTCATGAGCAAGATTCTCAACCAATTTTGGAAGATATGATTAAATATATTGTTTCTAATAAGGTTAATGTAAATTATAGTTGGTTTTTAGACCATGATATTTCCATAGAAGACTTAGAACTTGTATTTTCTATGTTCTCTAATAAAATTCTTGGGATTGAACAAATTTTAGTGCAGTTCTATCAAACAATGTGGTATTATGTTGAAGATGATTTCTATCTAGCTTACCTAGAGGATTTGGAAAAGTGATTATTTTAGTGGCTAATATTTGCCAATTAGCTAATAGAAAATCCAGGAATCCCAAATGGGCTAATATTTTGAGCTATAACATGACTTGAATCACCAAATTTAAAAAACTATATTATAATCTTATTTAACTCACCAAATAATTTATTTTATTAAAAAAATTAACTCTAAAATTTTCCACAATATTTGATACATTATTAGATCACATTCTCCTAAATGTTATAAATTATAGTAGAAGTCTATATTAATTCACCAATAGTATATCATAATTATTAGTTGTTTTAGGACCATATTTCCAATCTTTAATTTCCACCATTGATTTATAATATATAACTTAATGCCCCTTGCATTCCACGAGGTAACATGTATCCACGATTTGTAATGCTCATGGGGACCATAATTTTGGGTCTCATGAGCATTATAGATTATAATGTATATTTTACCTCATAAAGTACAATTGTCATTAGATCAATGATATAAACATAATTTTGAGCCCCATGAGAATTAAATATCATGGGTACATTTTACCTTATTGAATACAATGAGGGTCATTATATTATATTTTAAAACAATGATGGAAACTAAATATTATACTCTACCCCTTAAACCCTTTAATAATTTCCATCCTTGAGCCCCTACTTTTCCATGAGAATTATTTTTAGATTGGATGAACTCACCATCATAGTTAATAAACTTTTCCATTATTTTTCAAGATTTGCCAAAAATTTCTACAAAATTTTAGTGGTGCCAAAAAATCACCAATAAAATTAATATTTTTTTAAACAAAGGGAAATATTGGTGAAAAGAAAGTAATTTTTTTCTATTGAAATAAACAAAAATGAGGTGCATCAGTATATAATAATGGAAAATAGGGCTATGTTAGACCTATTTCTCGAATTTCATTCAGGAAATGAGATCTAAACAATTAAATGGCCATGAACCAAAAGGTGAGTCAAATCAAGGTGTGAATCTATAAATTTCCCTTTTATGTTAGGATGGGGGTCCTAATTAAATAAAAATTTGGTGAGAAAGAATATAAATATTAAAAGAACTCCAAAATGTCTTCTACAAAATGTATCTAGAATATTAAGCTAAATTATAATGGAACCATAAACTAAAATACAAATGTAAAAATGGGAAAGTGATGTGTACCAGTCACCAGAAGTGATTTTTCAAAGAAAATTGAGGACTCATTCACACTATAGCGAACGGGTCCTCGATAGGGCTCTATAAAAATAGTTTTTTTTTGTTTTGTTCTCATATGGCTACACTCCTAGATTCTTGAATCTCATAGTCAGATAACTAAAAGTAAAATTTATAGATTAGTTTCTATGAAATTTTAGGAATGATGAAAACAAATGAAACTTTGAAAACTTTCTAATTCTTCTCTTCAGGATATCTTACACCTAAAATATGCAAACACACATCAAGAGGAAAAATTGTTGTTTTATTGGTGAATGGGGGTTTTCCTTGGTCAAACTGAATTTTGTTAATTAAACTTTATAATAAAATGAAATAGAATGGAGGAATGATAAATGAAAAAATTTAATTTCACATCTCACTAAACCCTTGTTTGAACCTTGGGATATGCATCTACAACTAATGTGAAATGGCTTCGATCATGGGTGTGGATCTTGATCATGAAACTTGTCTTGAACCAATTCCTCTGAATGCTTGAATTGATTTTGAACAATGCATCAACATATTAGCTCAAATAACATGCATGATGCAAGAATACTTTGACATGATAATAGGATCTTGATTGATGCAATAGATCTTCAATAAATTTTCCTTTTGAATGCCTTGAAAATGATCTTGAAATACTTAAACTTGCTCATAAATTTTCGAGAATGCTTGAAGTCTTAGATTTGCTAGCTAAAACATAGTGTCAAAATGACCTCTTATTTATACATATGTTAACATTATATCCAAAAATTCAAATAAAATAGTCTGACATGTGAATACACATTTGAAATAATTGAAATACCACCAAAAACATAGTGAAAATTTTGGTCCTAGGTCTAAGTGAGGACCCCTTCACCCTTGTGTGAATGGGTCCTAGGTCACTCAGCTAGGAAACATTCTCCAATGTTAAGTGTTATGTAATGGAATTAATGGATCTTGGGTTTCCTCTTTGGAAATTGCAATTAATTAGGCTTGGATTTGAATTAAAGGGGCCAATTAAGGAAAATTAACCTCAATTAATTAATAAAAACCTAGATAAGTTTGAAAGTGTAAAGGTACATCTTACACCACCTAAAATAAGGCACAATTAAGTCCATTTAAATTAATAGGGCCCTAAACGTAATATGAATATGTAAAATACATATTATAGCACTAAATTAAGGTGTAATTTAGCTTTTATCATTAATATTTCCCAAATTAAGTGTGAAAAAGGAATACTTTTTCCTACACTACATTTAGCCCCCACTTTAGAGTGACTATGACCCCATTTCAAACACACAAAAAATTAGTCATTCAAGACACATATTTATGCAACAATAACAAAGATACTCAATCATACAACATCAAAGTCTAGGAGAAGAGGTGGGTAGATCAAGCTTCAATTATCCCAATGCGATGTGGAACATGGTTGTTTTCCCATTGAAAGGGTGGATGAAGCTTCAACTATCCTAACATGATATGGAACATGCATATTTCTCTTACACATTCACAAGAAGAACTCAATGCCCACTATGAAAATGACACACACACTCACTTAGGATTATAGAACCTTAGTTTTTCCACCAGGTGAGCACCTAGAAATGGGTGGAAAATAAGAGAATCTTATTAGGCTCCCATACCAAATCAAATCTATCCTCCTAACAAATTCAATAAGGAACTATAATATGACACTTTGATCACCTAACAAAATACGTTATGCTAAGAACTCATGAGCATGGGAAAGGATCGACTAGAAAGCAAGGTGTGTTATGCTTGGTGGCCTTATATGGATGAACATTATACATATATATAGGTTTTTTCAAAGGGATATTTCTTAGTTCGTGTAAGGTATTCTTCTTAGGGATCATCATGCCTAATGTATCCAAGATAGGAAAAGTCCAAGATAAAAGATTCACACCTTAGGGAATGCAAAATGTAGCATCACCACTAAGAGGAAAGCCATATGCTAAAAAATATCATGCTCTTGGTGGAAATCAAACCCAATGACACCACCAAGAAAAGGACACATCATAAGAAGTAATAAAATTGTACAAAGAATGTGGGGACACCAATGTATGCCCCCACTTTAAAGTAATTACTAACACCACTATTGTGAGAAATAACTTTAAAGTAGAAAATAGTCTATGCTAACCATAAAGAGGACATGAGAGCTTACTCAAAAAGACCTATGTCAAGTCATGTGTTTCCAAATGAAGCTATGCCTTGAAAAGGTTGCCCCCAAAGACACATAAGTGGTCTATAGATGGATTTTGGTACAATGTGATTATAAAGATTGAAAATGTCATCATTCCCAAAATACTCATAGAACATGAAGAATGAAACATAGAGAGAAAAGATAAATAAAAAATTTAGGTCAACATGGAAGAGACCTAAATTTCTCTTGATGCTTGCATCATCCCATAAATGAAAACACAAGACAAATGAAAAGATAATTTTTTACAACATAGAGAAGAATGTAGATACAAATAGAAGAATGCACATGGAGAGAGAGATACATAAAATAGAATAGTACATGGGATCATATTATGCACATGCAATCACACAAAGAAACATGAAAAATAAAAATACTACTAAGGAAATTGCAAGTCAACCTATAGTAGGTCATCCACATTGCAATCTTGTTTAGTGTATGCAAAAGTAGGACAACTAGCCAAAGGGACAACATCAAGTTCCGAACTAGGACAAGCACCAAGCTAAAAACTCTTAGTAGTATAAATATCATTTAAGCTCATATAAGAGGAAAACATTAGATTTAGCTCATTATGCACTTCCTCATTAGTCTTGGCAATTTCAATGTCATCATCCAAATTAATCACAATAGGAGGTCTGATGGTAATATCCATAGAAGTTTTTTTATGTTGTGGTGAGGGAAAAGAGGCATCATTCCTTACAAGAGACAAGTTTGGATTGTAATTTTCTATGTTGTTTTGTCTTTCATTTTCTTATGACAAATGAGCAATAATACAATGTTTATGCCTATGATCTCTAGCATTTAGATTTCTTTTTATTATTCTTTCAAGTTGTGTTTATATAGGAGTGGGTTTATCAACCATAGGATTATTTTCATCCCATAAGGGACAAATGAAAGGAACCATAGGAGGTTGTTCAACCACTTTCTCTTTATCTTTGTAAACTTGTTTGACTTTAGGAGGCACAACAAGAGTTTTTTTATTGTATCATCGTCTCTTATATGGAATGGGTGAAGGATTTGTAGTAGGATACTCTCAGATATTGGAAGGGATTTTGGTTCAATCATGGTTTTTTCAAGGATAGGTGGCTCAAGCACAGGTTGATGCATATTTCTAATGGATAATTCTACTATGGTATTTGCCTTAAAATTTTGATAGGACTGAAAATGAAGTCTTCATGGGGTCTAATAGGTTCAAGAGGCTTGAGCCAAAGGAAATCCAATGAAAAGTTTCATCAGGAAGACACAATATTAAAGCCACTATGATGCACTATAAAGATCTCATTTTCAAATGGAAACTTTAAACATTTATGCACAACCAATGGGATGAAATTCATGGAGTGAAGCCATAGATAACCTAAATTCACATGAAATTGGTTTGACAATGGGATAATGGTGCATGAGACAGTTAATTCTTTCGGTCTAGCATTTAGAGTGATATTTATTGATCTAATCATAGGGAACACAAAACCATTATGCGTTTTGATCCATGCTTTTATTTTTTCATATGTATCTTGATAAATCTCTTTTATAAAAATGAGTTCTTTAGTGATCACATTCTCTATATAGACATGACTAATTAATATCCCATTAGTAGGATTTTCATTGTTTCTTTTAGCTATGTAAAGAGGACCATCAAGTGCATTGTTAACTATATCTTGTTGTGAGAAGAAAATATCAAGTGGTATTTTAGTTGGACCCTTATGAGGTTTAGCAAAAATAAATTCAACTAAATCATCCATAAGGTTGTTCTCATTGTCATTTGTATTTTCATCATCTATATCAACATTCATCACATCATTCTTTATTTCACTAGCTTTGACAAAGGATATATTATGATTGGGCATAGAATTGGTGAATATTATAAAATTTTGATTAGGAGGAGCAACACAATATTTTTCTTAATCATTTACACCTCAAATTAGGATATGATTAGAATAAATGAGGTATTGCACAATATGTTTAAGATGCTTGCAATGTTTTGTATCATGTCCATTTTTCAATGGAAATGACAATAGGAATTTGTTTTATAGTTTGAAGGGAAAGGCTTGGTAGGGTCAAGCTCTCCAACACAAGGCAAGGGGATCAAATTCTTCTCTAAGATTTGCAACATGGTATTATAAAGGGTATCAGGTAGAGGTGTGAATTGTCTATTTCTATCCCCATGGGCATGTGGTTTTATCGTCTTTATAACAACCACTTGGTTGTTAACATTTTGATTGGATTGAGGGGGATTAAGTTGGAGGAATCATTTTTTGTATCTTTAAAGGTTGGTAATTGGTTGGAGGTGTGGATTCAGACTTTTTAGGATGGTTAGAGGGAGTTTTCACTTCACAACTACTAATCAGATTTTGGTAATCACAAAGAGTTGTGCATAACTATGTAAAAGAAAGAAATCTCAATTTCTCAATCTTAGTTTGGATCTCATCTTGCAAGTTGGAAATAAATTTTTTTTGGAGGTTGGCATCAATAATTTTAACATTTATTTGTGAATAAAGTATTTGATATCATGTTATGAAATTTGTGACCTTTTCATCAACCTTTTGTTTACATGTCATTGAATCACCTAAGGTCATCTTGGGAACCATGTGAATTTGGAAGTGGTTGTAAAAGGAATAAATAAGTTCATTGAATGAAATAATTGAATTATTCAATAAGGAGAAAAACCACTCTAAAGCAACATATTTCAAGGATCTAGGGAATAAATTAGCCAAGATTTTATCTTCAAAAATGAAGTAACTACATAGGATGGCATAAGCAGAAAAATGACTAACAATATCTCCTTTCCCACCATATTTCTCAAACCTAGGAACCTCTATACCTTGTGACATTTTTGTTCTCAATATCTCAAAGGATAAGGGATTTTTTTTTATGTATTATGAAGGTTGGTCATTGTTTTTTTGATTTAAGTTGGCGGTTTATTGTTTAAGGGGTGCTTTTTTTTGCAAAAGTGTGTTAAGGATGGGATCATTGTTGGTTTATGAGATGAAGGGGAATAAGGAGTGGTGTATGTATGTGGAGGGAAAGGGAATTTTAGATTTTTGAGGGAGAATGGTTGATAAGATATGAGATTTGAATGCACAAAGGTAGAGGGATTCCTAGTGGAAATACCTAAGGAAATGTTGATGTTACTCGTAGATTGAATAGTTGTACTAACATGAGTACTAGTTTATGTAGGAATAGAGGTGAGGGTTGTGGAAGGATGAATGGAATTTCCACCTTGGCTTTGAGTGTACCCAAAATCTTGAGAAAAACTAGTCATGGTATGGATGTTCTTGTTAACAATATGACCTAGACTTCACACAATCTCTATTCCATTTTCAATTTCAAAGATTTTTCGTACATTATCTAAAGTGGGAAATTTTTTTCAACTTTTATATGTATTCATCCGTTCTTCTTATGTTTTCTTGTAGGACACCAATAACATCATGCACATTGGTTGTAGGTAGGGATGTCATTGGAAATGAGGTATGAAGGCTATGATCCATAGAGGGTTGATTATCAACACTATTAGTGTAATAGATGGAAAACCCAATATCCATGGTGAATGGTATATTGTAGGATGACATGAGTCCTAAAATACATCTCACAAAAATTTTACTAATAGGACACAGTGTTGTAAAGCTCATACAACTTTCACAAACTTAATGTAAAAAAAAATGGAAAGAGGATGACATGTAATGCAATGACCTAAAATGTATTATGTAAATGCAATTTTCAAATCCTAAGAAAGGTAATTTTTTGATTACACAATGGAAAAAAATAAAAATGATATCTTGTAAATGCAATTTTGAAATCACAGAATGCACTAACTTTATCAAATTAAGCTAAATATGATCAATTTCATTTAACAAAAAACTATAAAATGAAACAAAAAAGTGAAAACAATAAAATGAAATAAAAAAACAAATGTTTTAGTGCATAGAATATCAAGAAATAGTCCTATCCAAAGACTCTTTCTCCATAGGGTGAATGGGTCATAGGTTAGGGTTTGTAAAAATTTATTTACAAATTTATGAGATGTTTTATGTGGTTTCTAGATTCTGATCAGAAGCAAGTTATAGTTTTGATTTTTCTGTGAATTTAATGTTGAATGCAAGTGAAAAATGTGACAAAATGAAAAACTAGGAGACCTAATTTGATGTGCAAATTTGTTTCAGTTTTCAAATGCAAGTGAAGGATGATGCAATATTATGTAATTGAGATGCAAAATGACTATTTTTTTTGTAAATGATGCAATACTAAAACCTATAAATGAAATTCAAAGCAATGCAAGTTAAACAACTCTAAATGAGACTTAATTCAATGCAACGAAATGAAAATGAATACAAGATCTAAATGTAGGATGCAAATGGGCTGCAAAATCAAAAAATTGCAATGATCAAACTTAGGCTCACCAAAATGAAATAAACAAAAATTAGCTTCATCACAATGGAATAATGGAAAGTAGGGGTATGATGGAAATTTTTCTCTAATTTCATTTAGGAAATGAGGTCCAAACAATTAAATGACTATCAACCAAAAGGTGAGTTAAATCAAGGTGTGAATCTACAAATTTCCCTTTTATGCTAGGATGGGGTCCTAATTAAACAAGACTTTGGGGAGAAAAATTAAAAATAGAAAATAAACTTTAAAATTCCTTCTAGAAAGAAAATTTAGAATATTGAGCTCAATTCTAATGGAACCAGAAATGAAAAAGTAAATCTAAGAATGGGAGAGTGATGTGTACCAGTCACTAAAAGTAGTTTTTCAAAGCAAACTGAGGAGTCATTCACCCTATGGAAAATGGGTCCTGGCTAGGGATCTATAAAAATGGTTTATATGTTCTATTCTCCTATGTTTTTAGTCCTAAATTCCCAAATCTCACATTCAGGTAATGAAAAATAAATTATGTATATCAATTTGTGTGAAATTGCAAGAATGATGGCAACTAATGCAACTTTGACAACTTTTCAATTTTTCTCTTCAAGAGATATCCCACCTAAAATTTTCAAACACACATGAAGAGGTAAAAATGTTGTTTTGTTGGTGAATGGAGGTTTTCCTTGGTCAAACTCCATTTTGGTAATTAAATCTTATAATAAAATAAAATAGGATGAAGGAATGATGAATGAACAAATGCAATGTCACAACTCACCAAACCCTTGCTTGAACCTTGGAATGTGGATCTACAACTTTCATAAAATTGCTTCAATGGATGTGGATCTTCATCATGAAACTTGTCTTGAAACAATTCCTTTGAATACTTGAATGGATCTTTTAACACTACATCAACATATTATCTCAAATAATATGCTTGATGCAAGAATGTTTTGAAATGATGATAGGATCTCTATTGCTACAATATATCTTCAATAAATCCTCCTTTTTAATGCTTTGAAAATGCTCTTGAAATACTCACACTTGCTCATAAGTTTGCTAGAACACTTGATGTATTTGATTTTCTAGGTGAAACATAGTCAAATGACCTCTTATTTATACATTGTTAACACTAATTCCCAAAATTCAAACAAAACAATCCACCATGTGAATACACATTTGAAATCATTGAAATACCACAAAAACCATAATGAAAATTTTAGGTCCTAGGTCTAAGTGAGGACCCATTTGCCCTTGGGTGAATGGGTCATATGTCACTCACTTCTAAAACAAATTCTCCAATGTTAATTGTTATGTAATGGAATTAATGAATGTTCAAAAATTACAATTAATTAGGCTTGAATTTGAATTAAAGGGTCCAATTAAGGAAAATTAACCTCAATTAATCAATAAATCCCTAGGTAAGTGTGAAAGTGTAAAGGTACACCTTACAACACCAAAAATAAGGCACAATTAAGTTCATTTTAATTAATAGGGACCTAAAATTAATGTGAATATGTAAAATACATATTACAAAACTAAATTAAGGCATAATTTAGCTCATTTTATTATTAATATTTCTAAAATTAATTGTGAAAAAGGGATACTTTTTCCTACACCACACCTACAAAAAATGAAACATTTGCTAGGATTTTTAATATTTTTGTTAGGGGTGTTTCTTTAAGTTATCACTAATTTGGAGGAAGGTTCTTTAGGTCCTAGTATCAACAAATGAATAATAAAATTCCTTAAAAAAATGATAAATGAGGATACTATTAGTAGTTGGCATCCCATCACTTCACTTCAAAATTCTAACAAAATAATTGCTAAAGCAATAGCCAGAAGGATTAAACTTGTTCCACAAGGGATTTTTAGGCTATAACAAATTGGGTTTCTTCCAAGAGTTACATCATTTATAACCTCATCCTTGCTTAGGAAATCATTAAATGGGATCAATAATCAAGCCAAAATTTTATCCTGGTCAAGTTGGATTGTGATAAATCTTACAAAACAATACATTGGAGATTTATTAAAGATTCCTTAATGGTAGGGCTTTGGTTCTAATCTTTGTAAAAAAAATTAAAATTTTGTTCAAATATTACAAAGCTCAATTTTTTATTAATAAATATTTATTTGGTACCTTTCCCTTAAAACCTTGAATCAGACAAGGTTTCCCCATTTTTCCTTTTCTCTATGTTCTTGTTTTTGATGATCTTGCATATTTGTTGCAAAAGAATATTTTTTTTAACTTTATTAGGGATATTTCTATTCTCAATAGTGTTGTGGTTATTAACTCTCATTTTACTAATGACAACATACTATAAATTTGAATTATGAAAAACTTTAGATAAATAATGTTATGGGAGTTCTTAATGATTGTAGTGTAGGAAAATGTATTCCCTTGAATTTTCACACTTGTTTGGGCCCAAATTTCTTTGTTTATCTTTATTTATGTCTTAATTGGTCCTATTTTGCATCCAAATTCCTAATAAATTACATCTTTTTATGGCTAATCCTAACAAACATCAAATGGTAAATGATAATTTAATGATTCTGGCTATGTGTCCCTAATTTTTGGATTGGGACTAAGACACCAACTATGTCATCTTTGTCCTCCAAAGGTCTCAGGACCCTCTTTTCAAAAGAGCTTTAAATGGGCCCCTTTTTAGAGTTTGTGCCCCGAGTTTCATGGCTTGAGACTAAGAGGTCATTTCTAGTAGTCCCAGTTACCTGCCTTGGTATCTAGGAGAAGAAGACTTACACATTATGTATCATATGTAAAGAATAATAGAGCGATAAATGAGAGTCCAATATCTAGAGCCTCATCTACCTCAATTGGGGGGTGAACTTTCCAAATCAAAATACCAATATATATTTGATTCATAGGAATATATTGTCCATGGATCATATAGCTTCCCCTGTTCTTATAAATTTTGTAACCTAGGATAGTGATAGTCCACTACAACCACCTATGACCCTAGATGTATGGCTTGCCATACCCACTAATTCCATCAAGGCTATTCTAAAATTTTCTATAGAAGACTTCAAAAACCCTTCCAAACACTTCCAAGATATTGTAGAGGTATGCATGGTACATAACATAGTGGAGGGAAATATTTCTCTTAAGCTATTGGCTGCCTCTTTCAGAGGAAAAGCTCAAGATTGGTATCCATATTTGGCTTTTGATTATATCTACTCTTAGGATCAACTTGAAGAAAGGTTTTTCAAATGCTTCTTAGAGAAGGGAGATTTCTCTTCATTTCTTCATCAATTGATCACCATAAAAAAATCCCCACAAGAGGCTATGAGTGATTTCAACATAAGGTTCCACAAAAAATGACAAAGAATCCCTATGACTGCTTGACCTCCAGCTGCGATGGCATTCATGTTCTACCTAAAGGCCTTCAATTCAGACATCGTAGTGATGATAATCTCCATGGGAGGGGATATCTTACCTAACACATACAAGTTAGTTGTGTGTGAGAAAAATAGTTTGATCAATGCTAGAAAGCTTCCACCATGACCTCTGATGCTTTTATTTTCCAAAATATCTGGTGGTCTTTAGGAAGAAGATACTAGGAGTACTTCAGCTACGTAAGTGGTGATGTTGGCCACACAACAATCCATGTATGTGTACCCTTCCACATAGCCAAGCATGTCGGGCTCTTCTTCTACAACAACGAACATCAATGCTATGAAGAATCTCATGTGCTCTTTTGCTAATGAGTTGGTTCTCATCAAATGACAACTAGCAACACCTCTGAAGTAAGTCACTTAGACCTATCAAGGAGGAAGGCCATCCTATCAACAAAACATGTATCAAGGACCCTCAAGAGGAGGAGGTAAACAAATGAAATCCATAAACTAGATAACTTCTTGATCACTATGCCACTACAAGTAGTCAAGGACAGCTAGAGTAAAGAGTTAATCCTAGGTTAGAACAACCTGGTGGAAGATGAGAATGTATGGTGCTTCCCATGTAGTGATAGTTACATGCCTTGAAATTATATGAGGAAAAACATGTAACAAAATATAGTGGAACAAAGAAACAAGGGTGCGCTCCTAAATACAGAAGAATATGATTCCCTTGAAATGGAAAATGCCCGTTCTAGAGTGCAAATGCAAGGAATATCTTTAGAGAAAGAGCTAGATATTGCATTGAACCAAGCGCTATTTTCATGGATGGAGGAAGAAGATGTATTTTGAAATGAAGCTCTAATGAGTAGTGCCCCACAAGTGCAATCAAACTAAAAAAAAGATCTAAAAAAAGGATCATGGGAGAATATCTACAACAAGATCTACCACATCCTTAGCCATGTCAACTGTCATTGCAAGAAAAGTCAGCTCCATACACCATAGGTCAACCTACTCATTAGCCACAAACTTCATTGTTTCTAGAGAAGGAGATGGAAAAGATACCAAGCCCATTCATGATGGATCATTTTCCTCTGAAGATGAGAGAGATACCATCATTTAAGCCCAAGGTCCAACTAGTCAAAACAATCAATGTGGTGGAACAACTAAAGAAAGTGCCTACTAATGTATCTATGTGGGATGTTAGATCCATTCACAAAAAAAAGACGTTGCTTTAGGAAGCATTAAAGAAGGAATAACAAGTACCACAAATGGATCTAACTCTGTTGGGTGATCAAAGTAAAGATGAATAACTTGCATTGAAACCTCAAGCTCTGAACGCCATAAATTTTTTGAACAACATGAACAATGAAAAGAGAAAGAGCTAAGCAAGCCAAATCTCATGCCTTTATTCTTAACACTCACTATGGAAGATAAACTTTTGCATAATAATATGATTGATTTAGGAGCTAGTACAACATTCATGCCAAAGAAAGTGGTTGATGCTCTGAAACTTAAGTATGAGCCCCTTGAGAAGGGAATCATGCAATCGGATAGGAAGAAGGTTCTGACCATCAGTCACATTAAAGATCTATATTTAACCCTCTTCTCATGTCCAAGCCAAGTGGTCTCACAAGAATTAGTGGTGATAGACATTCCCCTGGTCTTCGAGATGTGTCTCTCAAGAGATTTCACCACATACCTTAGTGGGTATTTAGCACTCGATTGGTCCCACCTAATACTGAGGACCAAGCATGGGGCAAAGATGAAAATCCTATCTAAATATTTGCATCCAAAACACATAGTAGACAATGCAATCCTATGTTTTGAGGCAACACATACCTCCTTTTTACAAAGGGAGAGGTATTATGTACAGATGTTGGAAGATGAAGAAGACACAAGTAATAAGACTCCCAAAGAGGAGGTCCTCAACCAATTCATTGACTTTGACCCATTTGACAACTTTCACGTGACAAGATTATGCACCTATGTGATTTTTGATGATGATCAAGCCTTTCCAAAATTTATAAAGGATCGAAAGGAATATGATGATACAGGTGAAAACTGTCTATGGACCTTATACTTTAATGGTGCCAAATCCAAAGACAATTCTAGAGTGGGTATCTAATTAGTGTCTGCAATAGGATTAGAGACCCTGAATGTCTTTCATTTTTAGTTCTCTTGCTCAAATAATGATGTAGAATATGAATCCTTGGTTCATGGTTTGATTCTTGTAGAATGAATGGGTGTAAAGAGAATGCAAGCATTCAAAGACTCAGAGTTAGTTGTGAGCTAGGTCCATGTGCAAGCGACTATGAAGAATATAAGAGTGAATTTGTATAGATGTCAGATATGGAATCTGATTAAATGTTTTGAAGCTTTCAATATACAAGTCATTCCCTGATCTCAAAATAGTGTCACTGATAGGATGGCTTCAATCAGTTCACAATTTGAACTAGTTTTTGATTCAACAGAAAAGTAGAGTGCAGTATAGATCATTGTTCGACCAACAATCCTCAATAATGATCAAAAGTTACAGTTATTTGAAGATGATATTCATATCACTTCCTTTCTATAGAAATCAAGAAGAGCTTTCGACTATTCACAACCAAGAGTAGAATCTCCCAAAGAGACATTTATCTAGTTAAAAGGAAATAAGCTTCCTTGAGGGTTGATCTCCCTTGATAATATCTTTGACTATGAGGACACAAGAAATAGAAAATAGAGGTTCACATTGGAGATTATGAAGAACTCAATGTTAGAAGTGGAAAAAGGTTGAAAGTTGGAAGGGATGTTCAACAAAAGGATTTAAGGAAAGACTAAAAGATCTATGTTCCAGATATGATGGGGATATAATCTGTACCTATGATGATCTCAGAGGGTATGAACCAGGCATAATGTAGCATAATGCTGACTTGGAAAAAGGATCAAAACTTGTTTAGAAAAAACAAAGGCTAGTCAATCCTAAGGTTGAGGCATTGATGGCGTAGGAGCTCACTAAATTGATTGAATCAAGGATCATATATCTGATTAAGCATTCCACCTGGGTGTCTAATTTGGTACCATTTCAAAAAAAGAATGGTGATATTAGGATTTGTGTTGATTTCAAGGATTTGAATAAAGCCTCTCTCAAATACCATTACCCTTTGCAATCAATGGAGCAGATCTCGTAGACCATAGCTAGATCAAAGATGTTTTCAGTGCTTGATGGTTTCTAGGATTATAATGAGGTATATGGAAAAGAAGGTGACCAATATAAAATGTCATTTACCACTAAGTAGGGAACATTTGTATATTCAAAAATTTCATTCACACTTTCAAATATTGCTGTGACTTTTTAATGAGCAATAGATATTGATTTTGGAGGATTAATTTATTTGATTATTTTAATATATCCAGATGACATAACAGTCATTTCAAAGTCAAAAAAAGATCACTTCGATCATCTGGAGTAGGTTTTCTAGAAGTTTTGATAGTTTGGGATTTCCTTAAATCCCAAAAAAAGTATTTTTAGAGTACCCCAAGGTAAACTACTTGGTTTTGTGGTATCAAAGGAGGGAATAGAATAGACCCCAGAAGGGTGAAGTCTATAATGGAGTTACCCCTACCGGTGAATCAGAAAGGGATACAATATTTTCTAAGTAAAATCAACTTTGTTAGTAGATTCATTTCAGACTTTGTAGGCATCACAAGACCTATCATGCTTGTGCTCAAATGGAACCCAATGTTCAAATGGACCCCCAAAAGAAAAGTAGCTTTTGAGTAGATAAAGGCAGCTATCTCTACCATTGTAGTGTTGGCCAATGTGGAATTTTCTAAGGATTTTCTACTCTATGTATACAAGGGCCAACATAGCATAGCTTTGGTACTCACTTAGAAGTACAAGTGAAATAAAGGAGAGCAACCTATCACATTCCATTTGAGGACTCTTAAAGGATGCAGGGCCAAGTATATTTTTTTTGAAAGGCAAGATTTTTCCATTATTAAAAGCCTAAAGAAGTTTTGACACTTGGTGTTGGCCAATAGAATCACCATTCTCATCACACATCCTAGTGTGCGAGGGTACATCACTTAAGGTGAGATACTCAAGAAGAGGGAAAATTGGATCACCCAGATCTTACAGTATGATGTGGAAATTAGAAAAACAAAGCTAGTCTAGGCCAGAGGTGTGTGTGAATACCTTGCAAAAGAATGAGGCTCCGTAGTTGAAAAGGAGACCAATCAAGTCAAAAAAAACCAATTCAAGTTCAACAAGTCCTGGGTGGCAGATCAAACAAAGTATATGCAAAAGTGGTGATATGACTGACTGCAAGGTAACATGTATGTGTTGATTGAAGGTATACTATTCAAAATAAATTATGATGGTGTCCTACTCTGATGCTTAGACATGCCACAGGAAAAAAGAGTCCTTAATGAATTCCATAGAAGTCCTAAAGGTGGACATTTCTCTACCAAGGCTACCACCTTGAAGAAAATGCTAGTAGGATATTATTGGCCCTTAATGTTTTCTGAAGTGTACCATTTGGTGCAAAAGTGTACTTAGTTCCAATTTATTTTTAACAAAAGAAAGAATTTTTCCTTGCCTTTAAGCCCAATTGTAACTAAAGAACCCTTCACTCAATGGGGTTTGGATTTGATCAGAAAGATAAACCCTATTTCTAATACTAGCCATAAGTGGTTCCTTACAATGACTAATTACTTCACAAGGTGGATAGAGGTCGTTTTCCTAAGAAATGCTATAGAGGGCAAGATCATCAATTTCATTGAAGAGCTAGTAACCAGATTTGGTTCACCAAAAACCATCATATTTGACAATGCTTAGGATTTTGTAGGATTGAGGATGTCATATTTCACTATCAAACATGGGGTTTACCTTAAAAATTCATCAAAATACTACCAACAAGGAAACAGGTTAGTAGATTCAACCAAAAAAAACCTAAGTAGGTTAATCAAGTATAGTAGGTCAGAGTGACAAAAAAATTGGCACAAGCACCTGTGAGCTACTCTATGGGTAGACTAGATTATGCCCAAGAAGATTCTGAAGGCCTATCCTTATGAATTAGTATATGGAAAAGAGGTAGTTTTACCTATTTCCACAGAAATATTTGCCTTAGAATTGTTGAAAGCCCTAAAGATTAAAGAAAGTGACGGGATGGAAGTAAGGTTAGTGAGACTCCTCAAACTCGAGGAAGATAGAGAAAAATATTATGGAGCCATGATCGGTCACCAATAGACAATGAAGTGGTCACTCAATAAAAATACCTCCAACCCAGATTTTAAGGAAGGGATCCTAGTACTAAAGTATGATGAGGGCACTACAAAACCAAGAAAACACACAAAATTTGAAGCATTATGGAAGGGACCCTTCTCAATTAGTGCATGCAAAGAAAATAATGTGCATGAGCTTGAAGATATGGAAGGTAACACTTTGGATATACTGGTGAATGGTATTTATCTAAAACAATTGCATTAATATATAGTTCTTTAAAAAAATCATAGTTATGTACCATATTTAAAAAAAATTGTAAATACATTTTACTTTTGAGAATAAGCCATCAAAAAGCACTGAGGAAGTATAAAAGTATTGTATTATATTTTATTCATCAAAAATTTACAATGCAATACAAGCCCAAGGCTTAGATTTAAACATGAAGCTCTCTTGAGCATACCCAAAAAGAGCCACAAAGCAAAAGGAAGCAAAAAGACGGCAATGTGCAAAAAATAGTGACGCTACACCTCTAGCTGTTGTAAGTAGTCAAAGGGGCTCATCATTGGGTCTTCTTCTTCTTCTTCTTCTTCTTTTTCTTTGTCGGGAGAAAAAGGGGGTTGAACATAATACACACGGGCTTGTCGTAGTGCAAACCTCAATTCTCCTTGTCGTAGCTATACACTAGAAACTCAAAGTATTTCTTCCAGTCGAGCCTAGAAATGTGTTTCATTATATACTATTGCAGTAGGAAGGTGGCCACTAGAAGATATGATGAACAATGAATTTCAAGTTCCATGGTGTGGAAGTTAGTGAGGAAGGGTAACTATGGTACATCTATACCATAATCAACGTGCCTATGGATATCCATGGCACTCAGAATATTGACACCATGGATAGCCACTTGCACACCTTCATTGAGCCCTTCTAGTAGTACAGAGTCAAACATCTAGTGGCACAACTCAATTATCATGGGCTTGGCAGTGTTCAAGTCAAGCAGGGAGGCAACAAAGTGAGAAACAACATTGCAGTTGCTCCTTAATTGGTTCTCATCCTCAAGGTAGTTGAAGCCCACTACCCACTGGAACACAACAAGAATGAGGCAGTCATAGTTCTTCATTATACACTTAATTCTATCACAGGGGACCTCCCTCACAAAGTTATATTGTGGTCTTCATGGTAGAAGCTGAATAGGAGTGCCTTTGCCAACCAACATTATGTTAAAGCAACAAAAGCTAGTGGAATGGGAGATAGTAGGAAAAGCTTTCTAAACTAAAAATATTTTTTCAATGAATATTGCAATAAGGTGGCATAGTTATTTATAGAAAAGATGTGCCGAAAAACACAACCAACAGGAAGTCCATTTTTGGCTTGACGACAATGGAGAAAATACCAAAACAGTCAGAGGGAAGGAGATAAATCGTATGGAAAATCTGACAAGATGTCTTGAGAAATAAATTTTGGCATCGAGAGTAAATGCTATCGTATGCCAATCATTGACATGTGTCCTTTGCCATCATCAACACCAGTCAGCTTGCTTAGGTGAAAAGACATGTATTAATGTGCTAAGTTCAAAAAAATTAAATATAGGTGTGTCTTTTCAAAGTTACCTTTGCACTGCTAAAGCATGTTTCTCATGGATAAAAGTATGCCTCTCAATGCAATGATTTTATTTGTAAAAGAGGCAGTGGGAAGAGTGTACTAATTCCATTCTCACAAAAAAATTGGAATTCTTGAGGGATACAAATCCCAGATCCACATGTATCACCTCAGTGTAAACATTTCATAGACTAGTGGTAACAACAAAGCCTTAACTACATGTATGTGTGAAGGAATTAAATGCACCCAAAAAGAATATTTTTCTAAGTGACAAAAAGCAAGTGGTCATTTTGTTGAAGAAACTCTCTACAACTTCTCGACATAGTCATGGCAGAGCCATCAACATATGGTAGAAAGGCTAGAGCCTCATCTAAAATGCTAGGTTATGTTGATATCTTTGGGAGGATTTCATTCACCAATGCCCCAATGCTAGAAGCACAACCATTTGAATTTTGTAAATTAGTGCAACTAGATAATCAAATCAGAAGAGAGGCAATGCAGGACTTTGTTGAAAACATTTTTGAGCCAACATTGGTGGCTAACCCTAGAAACCTTATGGAGTGGGCACTCAAAATAATGATCAAACATGGGTTATCTAAAGGTTTCATGTCTCAGTTTTGGAATTGTGGTTTTCCGCAGTTCATGTTACCGACTATACACCCATGCCTAGACCTGGTTGACACATGTGCCAAGAGATTTGACAAGGATACAAGAACTATTATGGGTGAATGGATCAAGGTTATAATTTATGTAATGACCATATGGGATATGTTTTGTATCCCTACAACTTGGGGTGTCAAATGCTTTGTTGAGGAAACAATGGAAAACTTCTTGGAGGAAAGAACTAAGAAAGGAAGATTTATAGCCAAGAAAAATCACTTTTATTTTCCCCTTGTGTGCAAAAAGTTAAAAAAAGACATGTAGTCTATCTTCTCAGTGTTAGCCTCGATTTATAGCCTTGATGATGATGACGAAATCTATCCCTTTCAAATGGGCCTAGATTTCATGCTTAAAAATGAGAAGAGTTAGAAGTATTATGACTTTTCTGATGCAATAGTCAAAGGGATGCTAGAGCAGTTGAAGACCTATGATACTGAGTATAAATTCAAGCATTCTTCTTTCTTAGCCCACTTGATTTTGCATCAAAATTCTGAGTTGCTAGAGAAAATTTTGCTAGTGTCTAGGCTTGATCTAAATGGATTCTATCATGTAGTTTCCATGTGGACTTATGTACTATAAAAAAAATTCAAATACTATTGGTTTGTGGATTAATTCATGAGGCTCATACTTCAAGATTTTCTCCCATGCCTTATAGGCTGTTTTTTCTCCTAAGATATTACATTGGATGAAAACTCCTCTAACCCCAGTGGATTATTCCCTAGGTTAAGGTTTTACTTTTCTCTAATTCCATGGTTTCACCAGGGAGTCTTTTAGACTCCCCAAATTTGTAATAGATAGAGCTTTTTCATTGGAGGCATTCTAATAAGAAACCCTTGCCACCAATACCTATGGTGTTGAATGGAATAAGACAAGGTTATACCTAATCCCCCTCAACATTTCCAATAGTCAAGTAAAACTAGGAAGGTGAAAGGTAGAGGGTGAGCTTAAAAATAAACTAGTAGCCTTAGGCTTGGTTCTAATTTGTGATAGGTGGGACTACAATTTGATTATGACCTCCCAAATTTGAAACACAAGAGTTGGGAATATTTTGAGTCGAGGAAGAATCTGACTCAAGAAAGGCCAAAAGTATACATTGACTTGGCCTACATACCATTCAAATGACCAAAATAGTTGAATTTCTATGTAGTAGAGGCAGAGTATCAGAGGAACCTCCCGATGGGTATATCCCTCAACACACAACTGAAGCACAAGGGATGGTCAGAAAGGAAGATGGGAAATTTTTAGAGTTTCCAACAAGAGACGAGATGCCTTAATGCTATGTTTGAATATTTTTAGCCACATGATGAAAGGTTTGAAGAGACTTACAATGAAGAGGTCAATACCAACAATAGAAATCTAGAGACAAGTCATGAGATTGAGCAAGATTAGCTTCTGTTCCATGCTTCCTAGCCCCAAGAATTAGACAAAAGAAAAGGTTTAAAGAAAAATCACTCACAAGTCACATCCTCCGCCAGTGGCCAAAGCAAAGGGAAAAGAACTCGACGATCCCCGAGAAACTCTGTTGTGGTCATTGAATTCCATGTTTTAGTTTGATTGGCTGCTAAAGGGTTAGAATGTACTAGTTCCAACCATGCAAAGAAAAGATGAGTCCAAGATTTGTGTGGAACCAATGTATTAGCCAGAGGAGAAGAAGAAGCAAAGTCTATTCCATGAAGTGTTTCAAACGTTGCAGCCTAGGAAAGTATTACTCCCTCTCTTCTTCATTCCTTTGCATCTATGGTTACTTATCTTCGCCCATCTACGAAGAAGAGTCCCACATCCATGGACCTTGATCTTTTGGTCTTGAATACACCCCCTACCATTTAATGAACCTTGTGAGGCAACCCCACACACCAAGTGAGATGCATCCGCTTAAACCACTATTGATTCTTTAATTGCCATGCCAAGGGCCCCCATTGAAAGAGATAAAAAATACACATTGCCCATTATGCTTCTAGGAAAACATCTCTCCTTCCACTCATTTATTTTCCACTCTAACTAATTTTTCCCTTGCCCAATCTCAATTCAATATCCTGTCACTTTTTGTGATTACACTCCCATTTTCCTCCCTACATGCTCAAACATTTGAGGTTTCTCCTTCCATCACCCTTTTTGATCTCCTTCTAGGTTCTTCCATTGTTGCACAAAGCATTGATACCCCATAGAGTCTCCAAGAACATTTCAATATAGCCAAGTGGGCTTGAGATGTGAGAAAGCAAAAAATACTGTTAAAGAATGTCACGTTGTTGAATACCAAGAATATTGAAGCTTGCTTCAATGAAGAGAAAAATTCTCTATTGATCACTACCATGAAGCCACTCTTGTCTGAGACCAAGGGAAAAATACAAATGGATGATTACGACATTAGAGCCATGGGTCTTGATTTAAATGAAACTCACCCACACAATAAAGTAGTCCTAGCTAAGGCCACCCAAAATATGGTATGTATGTGGATTATGAAATGATAGAAAGGAAATTGAAGAAGCACAAAAAAAATTTGATGAATGTAAAGGAAATAGTGAACAAGCTATAGACAAAGATCAAGGTTAGGGATGTCAAAATGGCCCACATAAGATAGATACAAAATCAACAAGGAGAAGAAACTAAATTTCTTGAAGAGGCCCAAGGTGAACAGGTTCAGTTGTATGTTGGAATTGAAAAGTTGATAGTTGAGCTTGCTACTAAGTGCCAAAAAAATTTACTCAGGAAAACATAAAGAGAGAGTTGGATGACATTCTATCTCAACCTTTTGATGATCTATAGAAGGCCCAGGAAGAAGCAAAAAAGTCAAAAAGAGACCATGCCCACTCTATAGGTTTGTGACCAAGAGATCAGAAGATTGAGCTTCAAACTGGTGAATGCCCTCTAAGAGAAGAATCAAATGGAGAAGAATGCAAGAGTGAGAGAGGCTCAATTCCATCAAGAGTTAACTACTACACAAGGGTCTAGGACCATCCCGATATTAAATAATATAATATCTACACACTGGGAAAGGACAGTAGTTGTGTTTTGCATTCTCAAATCAGCCCTAAAGTTTTTAAGGGATGTTCGGGAATTAAATGGAAAGGTTGGTCCAATTTCCAACCAAATTCTATAGATATATGCTCCTCGAGTAGTGGAATCATAAAGCCTAATTTTTAGATTGTGTGTGGCCACTAATGAGGCTTTAAAAGGTGGAGGGATTTTAGATCAAAGGGCCACCTCCAACAAAGAAAATGAGATTGCCAACTACCACAAGATCACAACAGGATGAAAGGAATGCTAGGTAGTGTTAAACAAAAGGGTCAATTAAATCTAGAAATATTTTAGTATTCAGATTAGCTACAATTTTCCTCCCCTTTTCTCACTAGATGGAGATGTTTTATGAGTTGAACAGGTAACAGATGCAATCATAAATAAGGTCCAGACTTCTATGGAACCCAATTTTGAGTGTGACACACACCATTGATGAAATTGATCACGAAATATTTCCTCTTTCTCATCTCTATTATCACCTTGGGGTGGTTTCAACAAGATGGGGAGTTGTTTCCTGCAAGGAAGTCTTGAAGCTAGACTAAGCATACAAGCTCATCCATGCTCCTATTCGACCGATTGATTTGGAATGGGAAGTGTAGCATTCTACCTTCCTCAATAATTTCCAGAGCCCTAGGTTCATGCCTTTGAAAGTGAAGGCCCCTTGCGAGTCGCAAGAATTGTAAAGAAATGTTTCCCTTAATAATTTTTTGAATTTTTTCTTTTATGTTTTTTTGGCTTCAAGATGAGTTCGCACTCAAAGAAAAAGTGTTTTCGATAGGAACACAATGTGTCATGTGGTTTATACATGACTTTTGATTATTTCCTTACTTTCAAAAGAAGGACAAGGACACATATCAACTCAACAAATATTTTCTTAGGGGAAATTTTTTTAAACATGAGAATCCTCACTAGCTTGACACATCATCTCTTCACTACAAGTAGTTTGCACTTTTAGAAGCAATCTCTTTTGGAGTTTCTCAAAGTATGATAGGTATTCCTTGTTCTCAAGATGGAAAATTTGAGTTGGTGATTTCGAGCTACATGATTGGTCAACTAGATTTTCACCAGGTTGTTTTCTAGGATCTGATTACTTTCAGATAGAAATCTTTGCTAAATATCTAAAATGACATAAATGAGGCAATTGAGAATTAATTAGCAAAGCTTGTTGCGACCCAACAAGAGATCTAAGATCAGATCATGAGCTATCAAATGTTGGCATCTGGTAGTATTTACTTTTGGGATGTGGTGGTGGTTCTCTCTCTTTCAACTATGAATGAGAGCTAGTGACCAAGGAAGAGGTTCTAGTTTCCTTTTTCATAACCAAATATTATTTTAGTTTTCCTTAGAGATAGAGATATTTTCAGAAGCAATTGGTAGAACACTACTTTTTTCTAGCATGTTATATTATTTTTACTCAAACTATTATTGGATTGGCATTCAAGCTTTATTTTCTAAGTTCATTTGATATTTAAGCATGAATTTTTTAGAAGAAATCTTTGAGATTGTGGACATTATGGCCTTTATGAAATTCCTTCTTTATGCTTTCGTTCATAATGAAACACTATGTTAAGCTTAATTCAAATAATTTAAGTAGTTGATTTCCATGATGTAGGCTTATGTGACATGATAATAAATTGTGGAAATTGGATTATGTATGTTGAACTTCTTTAGTTTCTTTAAAGGGTTATTATTTCTTCATATTATGTTATAACAAGAGGAAGGTTCTATGTAATTTCTGAATGTTTTTCTATTAACCTTGGAATCTTTTATGCTCGATCAGACTTGTGGGGAGATTTGAAAGACTGCATTGTGCTTGTATTTATCCTTTGTTGTTATTTCTCTTCCCAACAATGAGGGGTTGGGGCATTTTGCATCTAAAATATCATTCATATAAAGGGAATTGGATTTGAAATGTTTTAAAAGCTTTGGCACATCGCCATTTCATGTTTTATATTTACATTTCTTTCTACCCTTTTCTCCAAAACTCAAAGAAGAGTTGGATTTCTATAAAAATCCCATAATTATTCAGTCAGGCACAAATAGGTCCCCCCCTCACTAAATTTCCCATAAGGTTTTTGAAGAGGCACAAGCTTTTATGATAAAAAAAATGCAAGCATTCAAGTATTTGTGCATTCAAGAGAAATTCATCAAGAATTTGGAGCCATCATCAAGATTCAAGAATCATATCAATGATATTCTTGCATCATGAATATTTTTGAGCTAACATGTCTAATGTAGGGTTCTGATTCAACCAATGAATTCCAGTTAATATCTATCAAGCATTCAAGAATTTCAAGATCTACATTCAAGCTAGCCATTTCACACAAGTTTGTAGATTTTACTAACAAAGTTTTGTTGAGTTGTAACATAGAATTTTATTCATTATTGTTTGTAACACAAGGGAAGCATTAACCTGAGAGGGGGTGAATCATTTGTCACAAAAATTATACATATTAAACTTATTTTTATATATGATAAATAAACATGAAAGTATAAACCATCACGACATAAAAAACACACATAACACCAAGATTTTTACGTGGAAAAACTGTTAGGGGAAAAACCATTGGGGAGGTTAGTCCACAAGATTATACCTTGTTAAAATTATTATAAATGGGGTATGCACATGCATTCAGGCACACTACGTAGAGCTCATTGCTCAAATATAAAAGGCTCACTGCCCAAAACAAGACTCACTATTTTACAGTCACATTTGGATTTCATTCAAAAGATTTTAAACTAAGAAAATAGCATCTTCTAATGCTCGACATACTATGGTTAAGCACAAAAACACTTTCATTTGCTCACTCTTCTCACACTTTATTTTTTTCCTTTTAAAATA
>VDFB02373365.1:190639349-190715451 GCA_007258455.2 Sequoia sempervirens | reverse complement strand
CTCCCTCTCTCTCTCTCAACCCTCTCCCTCTATTAGATCTCTCTAAATCCCTCTCTCAACCCTCTCCCTCTCTTAGGTCTCTCCCTCTCAGTCACTCCCTCTTTCTCTCTCTACTCTACCCTTAATTGTAAACCTTAAAATCTTCACCCTTAAATCCTCTACCCTCTACCCTTAGCCTTTCCCTCCTTTATCTCTCTCTCACTCCCTTCCTCTCTCTCTCTCTCAAGTATCTCCCTCTCTCAGGTATCTCTCTCTCTCACTCCCTCTAGCTCTCTCCCTAGTACCCTTAATCCTCTACCCTATAAATGTACCATCTAAAGCTTAAAAAAACCAAATTTATCATAATGTGAGTGTGTTATTAACCAGTAGAGATATGTTCATTTATGATTAAATAACACACTTGCATTGTCACTAAAAAAGGTAAAAAAATCACAATATACCCGTGATGTCGGCCCACATTCTGCATATTCTCCTGGTTTTGCGTGTGCTCCGAAAAAAAGTAGCTTTTTGGTGATTGAGTGAAGTGTGCATGTATGATTTTTGAGATTCCATCACCTTTTGAATTTTCTTTCGATCACCTTTGCATGAATTAGCAGAGTTTTCACATTGAGAGGAATATAATATCAATTCAAGTTTTAATTATAGTGATAATTGATATGCAATTGAAATTTGGAGGGGAACAATGTTTTGAAGAAGTCAAATTTTTGAGGAGTTGGAGGAAGGAAGAAGCAAAGGCTGCATAATTGGGTAGAACTTCTCTATTTGAAACTTCTCTTTTTAGGTATGTGAAATCTTTGTACATTTTATTTCATTCTATTATGGCTTGCTTTCATTTTTGTTGTTTTTCTTATTCCATGTTGATAAAATTATTTGTTTGTGATGCAATATCAGTTGCAAGCCACTCAACAACATCATTTCTTTAGGAAAATTCCTTCCCAAATCAATAAAGAGTAAAAGACCAATTTATACAAAAAATTTCAAATTCATCCAAAACTACTTTTCATTCAACCAAAATCCATTTATTTCATTTCAAGTTATAAGGCTATCAGTAGCCAATTCACCATCTCCATATAGCAAACCATTTTTAGAATCAACTTTCAACTTTGTTCTTGTTATAAACAATACAACAATCACTCATCAACTCAACTTACCCCTTCTAGGAAAAAACCATCAAACACCTTTGTTCCTTAGACCTGCAATCAAACTGTTGGAGTTATGGACAGACATTTAGAGGGGGGGTGAATCAGTGTCTGCACTTTTTCAACTTCAACCAAGATTTTTCATTCTGATTTCCTTTTTTTCAGTAATAGAGTAGAGTAATCACTTTTGAAAGCACAAAGATATGACAACATTAACTCAATCTATTAGACAACTTATGAAAATATGATTTGAGTGATATATCTTGCATTTTCCAAAACATAGCTCAGATTTGATCTAAATATTACTTTGATTAATGCATTCATGAGTTGAATGTAATCATTCATAAACTAATTTGAGAATAGTAATAATCCCAACAGTGAACTGAAACAACAACACAGAAAAGTAGTAAGCATATAGAAGAACAAAGAGACAAAAGATTTGTTGAGTGGAAAACCCTCCTGGGGTAGAAAAACCAATCCTAAACTTCCTTACTGGCTTAATCTTCAAAAACCACTATTAACAATGCCTTATAGGCTAATTTCTGAGCACCAACTCAAAGAGCACCAACCCCTTATTTAGAGACACAAATCTCAAGGAGCACAAACCCCTTATTTAGAGACACCAATCTCAAGGAGCACCAACCCCTTGCTCAAATTTCAGAATTATAGTAATAATATCAGAGGATCACTCTATTTTCAAGTAAGCTCAAGAAACTCAACACTCTTATCTACCTCATACTCTAAGAATCCAACTCTCTATTATAGAGTTTTCCAATACATCTCTTGATATGACCAAAGTAACTATCTCTCAGAATTACTGGCCAGCAGCATCTTCACTATTTTCAACATTGGTTTTTATATACATTCCAAGTGTGTCAGTTATGAAGAAATCTTCAACAAGCATTTTTCACCAGATTCTCAAATTCTCTTGCTGAGT
Organism: Sequoia sempervirens; assembly: GCA_007258455.2. NCBI lineage: Eukaryota > Viridiplantae > Streptophyta > Pinopsida > Cupressales > Cupressaceae > Sequoia > Sequoia sempervirens. Next base: position 190,713,375 of record VDFB02373365.1, on the reverse strand, counting down.
TTTGAATATGAAGCTGATTCATAATGATCTGTAGATTATGGAAAAAATTAGAGAAATGCCTATCCATAGAGCTTTTAATTTCTGTGCTGAAATAGGAGATTTCAAATTGTAACTAAAAGATTTTCATCAAAGTCATGATAGCCCACAAATAGAAAATCATATCTTCTAAAATCTCAGAGAAGATTTTCCAGAGAATTGATACTAACCAAAGATGTCGCCATGCAACTAAACTTAGAAAATCACATGTCAGCCATAGAGACAGAGTTTTTAAATGTTCGCTGAGAAATCCAGACAAGTATGCCGAAGGAAACTTTAACGTTAAACATAATTTGGTTTCTTCTATTTCGCCATGACCCTTCATTATTGGGAAAACCCAATAGAGAATTCACTTTGTTTTGTTGAAAGCCCCGAGCTCACAATAGATCGCCAAGACATTAATGATCTCACACCAACAGAAACCTTTTTCCTTATGTGCATCGCTATAACATTATGATATTGGGGAGACCTCCTATAGAGCACACCATGTCATTTCGAAAGTCTTCAACCACTTGTGTCGCTGTAAAATTATACAGTCAGGGAGACGTTATACAACCAACATTGAGTTTCACCGATGGGCTTGTTTGCTGAGACATCAGCAAGTCTCTCACCAAGATCTCCTTTAGTTTCATTCACTATCATTGTGACCAAATGATATTGGAGAGACCTCTTGTAGACTTCAATATTTTTTTCCAAGAGTCACTTTGATACACATTGTTGTTGTGACAATTCAAACCCTATGCCGAAGTCCTTTGTCATTTCCAAGTCACCAAGACAATACATAGTTGAGGAGACACTATATAGACTACCCCTTGTTTTTCTGAAACATCCCAAGCTCATCCTGGATCACCAAGATAGTATCAATCACACACCAATGAGCCTTTGATAGAAATCCCTTGTGTGATGTCGCTGTAACAAAAATTTTCTTTCACCGATGCACCCTTCTAACTTATGAGGGTCACTATAACATACCCATATCGGGGAGACCTCTTGATGAAAGCTTGATTCATACCAAAAAATCTTCATTTACTCGAAGTCACTGAGACAGGATAGATCCTATGCTGATAAGGTTCTTTTGTGTTCCATCGGCGAGACTAGAGGTCACTCACTGAGACCTCTCGCTGAAAGCCCTAGCTCTTACCAAAGAGACTACCTTTATGCTTTCAGTCGATATAACAAAACAAAATTTCCAAGACCATATAATGATGCCACAACTCTCACCGATAGACTTCCACATGATCTAGTTAGGGTGACAATATGATTTCGCCATGACCTCATCCTGGCAGCCAAACTCATGTCGATATGCTTATTCTAAAGTGGGTTGATGTGACATTGCATGTTCAATGAAACATTACACCAAAGACGATTTCCTTTTCCAATATTCTCATTCTGAAGTAGGTCCGAGAGACATAATAAAATCGATAAGAGCTTATCCCGATGGTATTACATATGTTGATAGAGAACACTTCTATGTCGCTAAAACTAAAGACAAGTCTTGCCAAAATAACCTTTCTTGTGCTGGTCACGAAGACAATAGGAATTTCATGCCAAAAGTAGCTTGTATGTTAAATTCAATCGACATGACATCAGAAATGTCTTGCTGATAGGCAAGACAAACCTTTCAAAGTGGATCGGGGAGACCCTGCCATACTCATGCTGATGTGTAAGCCTGATATGCAAAGAGAACCATCCTGACAAAGAAACCATCTTTCAAACTCTGTCAATCAAATATGTAGCATTCATAACTTGAAAAAAAAATGGCATGAACCTCAAAGTGATCAGTACCATAAGATATTAAAATTCTGAATGTAGACTATCCACTTAATGCCAAGACAAGTAAACCATATAGACAAAACTGTACTAAGATAAAGCATGAGAAGCCAATCTAAAACAGTCAAGTAGAATCAACTGATAGGGATTTTGTCATCAAGGACAAACCATATGATCACAACTAAGATCCAACAAACTCCCCCTTTGTCCTTGATGGAAAAACACAAATGACTCTCCCCCTTTTTGCCTCAATGACAAAGAATAGAAGAGAAGAATGTGCAATGCCAAGAAACACAACTGAGAAGCCAATAAAATACCATAAGATCCAGCTACAAATAGAGCAACATACAGTAACAACACAACTTCACTCACTTCAGATGCATAGAAATTATCAGAGAAATCAACAGTAACAACCCGTGCTATAACTCCCACTTCGAAATCAAAAACTTAATCATCATGCAGATAATCTATCTTCAAGGCATCACACCAAAGCTCTCTCCTTTTCTTTCTCAAAACATGAATTCAAGCATCTTTCATATATATAACTTGCACTCACTTTCACACATAACACTCAATTTCAAAGTTCAAAAATAAGTCCCAACCATACACGATGAGGTTAATACTACCAGTCACCTTCCTTCATCGAAACACAAATAACAGAGCATATCGCATGAACATACAAAGTTCTCAAGACTGTTGTAGCAACCTACTTAGATCACTGTACCATACTCAGAAGACCAAAACACTCAATTCCTTCATAATAACTTGCAAAATACATTGTAACTATCTTCATTTAGCACACAATCTTAACTCAGCTTTTTCATGCAATACCAAATAATATCATCACATAAATAACTCATAACATCTGATACTTAGGAAATATTGAGGAACTCATCTATATGTCTCCACACCACTCAAAGATGTCATAAGGACATACCATTATTTCCAAAACCCAAACATCCAAAAAGTTCATTTAAGAACAAAGTGCACTATCATTCCAAAAACTTCTGAAAACTGTCAACCACTAGACCAAGAAAATACATTCCTTAACATCTTATACCACCAAAAGAAAATGCAAGATGTCATACCTCATTCTAGACTCCATAGGGGTAAAATATATTACCATAATAGACTCCCCTTGAGTCTTTGCTTCTTCTCAAGACCTAGAAGGCAACACTTGTGCAAGGAGTGCACAAGGAGTTTTCTCATATGCACCTTTATTGCTCTTCTTGTCATCTTGATTGCTCTTTCTTCTCCACTCCAATGAAGCCTTTTTCACTTGTTTGCTTAAAGTATGTCTTTCTATTGAATCTGCATTTTTGTACTTTATGCCTAATGTTATTACATCTAAAACAAATGACTTTGTGATTGTTCTAAGAAATAGAAGACTTCCTACAGACTTTTCTAGCATTGTTCCCTACATTATTGTCACTTGTATTTATTCTACAGTCTCTTCTCAAGTGACCAAATTTTTTATAGTTGTAACACACCATATCCTCATTTCTAGGGACATTAGAATGATTCTTATTTGACCATCTTATGCAATCAATTACCTTATGACCATAGTCATTACAAACATAAAAATATCCTTGGAAAGAATGATTATACCTGAATGAATGATCATGCCAAGGATCTAAAGATATGAAGACATTTTTCCTTTCTCTATGAATGCCTTTAGATTGTCTTCTAGTGTCAATGTTATCCTTTGATGCAGCAATACTATAACCAATATCAATCTTCATTCTTGGTTTTTGCTTGGTTGTAAACTTCTTTCCACCTGAAGTAGTAAACACTGTTTCATATTTGGATTTGTCTATAGAGCTTTGTCCAACCTCATATCCCACTCCTGTAGGATCTTTAGAGTGATTTTTCCTGCCCAACATCTCATTCAATATATTAGTACTATGATCAAATTTTTGAATTTTACCAAATTGACCATTGAAACTCTCAAGCTCTTTTCTTAAGGCAACTACTTCTTCTTCAAGTTTTAGACAAACAATCTTTTTAGTCTCCAAATTAGAACTCACAACATCTACAATTCTCTTATATTCTTCAATTTCAATTTTCTGACTTATAATCATATTGTCCTTAAGAGTTAGTTCTGTTAACAAGGAATCATTATCTAAACATTTATTTAAAGAATCAATCTCATTTTCTAGTTTATTACATAGTTCATCCTTATCTTTATCTTGACTTCCAGACTCTCTTTTTGCTAAAGCTTTCTTGTTAAAAACTAGTTTTCTTTTCTAAGCTGCTTAATAGTATCTAAGGCACATAGGAGTTCACCTTCCAAATCAACCTCACTTTCTAGTTCATCATATTCCTATTCAGAGTTGACTTCACCCAAAGATTGATCTACTTTTACACAAGTTTCTTGATCATCTAAATATTCATTAATGATCTCCCTGGACTTCTTTTCTAAATAATAAAGGTTTACACCTTCTTCACTCTCAGATGTTTCGCAACTTATTTTAGTATCAAAAGATATTTCCTCTTGTAACTCACTATTCTGATTCATTTTAGTTAACTTGTCCCAAACTTCCTTAGCACTGCTGTAATGAATGAATTTTGTAATGAGTTTATTTGGCAAGCTATTAAGAATAGCATTTATAGCTCTAGTATTGGATTCAAGTGCTTTATTCTCCTCAAGAGTGGAAGGAGATGTTGTAAATGTATTACAACCCTTTTCTACTGCTGCCCACACTTCAAATCCTAAAGAAAGTAAGTATGTTTCCATCCTATGTTTCCATATAATAAAGTTTGTTTCTTCAAACTAAGGATATCCAGATCTAGGATACTCTACCATTTCAGAGCTACTGTTTATGAACTCTTCCTCATTATTCCTTATACTAGATTCAGGTTGAACATGATGAATAGCATTTTGTTGAGAAAATCATTTTCCCTTATTCCTTCTATTCTTTCCCATAATAACCAAAGTACTCCAAGAAACTAGGAACAATCCTAAGTGGTTTAGACCTAACAGTGGACCCTAGGCTCTGATACTAATTTTTGGAGTTATGGATAGACACTGAGAGGGGGGTGAATCAATGTCTGCACTTTTTCAACTTCAACCAAGATTTTTCATTCTAATTTCCTTTTCTTTCAACAATAGAGTAGAGTAATCACTTTTGAAAGCACAAAGATATGACAAAATTAACTCAATCTATTAGACAACTTATGAAAATATGATTTGAGTGAGATATCTTGTATTTGCCAAAACATAGCTTAGATTTGATCTCAATATTACTCTGATTAATGCATTCATGAGTTGAATGTAATCATTCATAAACTAATTTGAGAATAGTAATAATCCCAACAGTGAACTGAAACAACAACACAGAAAAGTAGTGAGCATATAGAAGAACAAAGAGACAAAAGATTTGTTGAGTGGAAAACCCTCCTGGGGTAGAAAAACCAATCCTAAACTGCCTTACTAGCTTAATCTTCAAAAACCACTGTTAACAATGCCTTATAGGCTAATTTTTGAGCATCAACTCAAAGTGCACCAACCCCTTATTTAGAGACACAAATCTCAAGGAGCACCAACCCCTTATTTAGAGACACCAATCTCAAGGAACACCAACCCCTTACTCAAATTTTAGAATTATAGTAATAATATCAGAGGATTACTCTATTTTCAAGTAAGCTCAAGAAACTCAACACTCTTATCTACCTCATACTCTAAGAATCCAACTTTGTATTACATATTTTTCCAATACATCTCTTGATACGGCCAAAGTAACTATCTCTCAGAATTACTAGCTAGCAGCATCTTCACTATTTTCAACATTGGTTTTTATATACATTCCAATTGTGTCAGTTACGAAGAAATCTTCAACAAGCATTTTTCACCAGATTCTCAAATTCTCTTGCTAATTTTTGAATATGAAGCTGATTCATAATGATCTGTAGATTATGGAAAAAATCAAAGAAACACCTATCCATAGAGCTTTTAATTTCTGTACTGAAACAGGAGATTTCAAATTGTAACTGAAAGATTTTCATCAAAGTCATGATAGCCCACAAACAAAAAATCACATCTTCTAAAATCTCAGAGAAGATTTTCCAGAGAATCGATACCAACCAAAGATGTCGCCATGCAACTAAACTTAGAAAATCACATGTCGGCCATAGAGACAGAGTTTTTAAACATTTGCTAAGACATTTAGACAAGTATGCCGAAGGAAACTTTAACGTTAAACATAATTTGGTTTCTTCTATTTCCCTGTGACCCTTCATTATCAGGAAAACGTAATAGAGAATTCACTTTGTTTTGCTAAAAGCACCGAGCTCACAATAGATCACCAAGACATTAATGATCTCACACCAACAAAAACCTTTTTCCTTATGTGCATCGCTATAACATTATGATATTGGGGAGACCTCCTATAGAGCACACCATGTCTTTTTGAAAGTCTTCAACCACTTGTGTTGTGACATTATATAGTCAGTGAGACGTTATACAACCAACATTGAGTTTCACCGATGGGCTTGTTCGCTGAGACATCAGCAAGTCTCTCACCAAGATCTCCTTTAGTTTCATTCACTATTGTTGTGACCAAACGATATCGAAGAGACCTCTTGTAGACTTCAATATTTTTTGCCGAGAGTCACTTTGATACACATTGTCGCCATGACAATTCAAACCCTATGTTGAAGTCCTTTGTCATTTCCAAGTCGCCAAGACAATACATAGTCGAGGAGACACTATATAGACTGCCCCTTGTTTTGCCGAAACATCCCAAGCTCATCTTGGATTTCCAAGACAGTATCAATCTCACAGCAATGAGCCTTTGATAGAAATCCCTTGTGTGATGTCACTGTAACAAAAATTTTCTTTCACCGATGCACCCTTCTAACTTATGAGGGTCACTATAACATACCCATATCGAGGAGACCTCTTGACAAAAGCTTGAGTCATATCAAAAAATCTTCATTTACTCGAAGTCACTGGGACAAGATAGATCCTATGCCAACAAGGTTCTTTTGTGTTCCATCAGCGAGACCAGAGGTCACTTGCCGAGACCTCTCACCGAAAGCTCTAGCTCTTATAGAAGAGACTACATTTATGCTTTCGGTCGGTATAACAAAATGAATTCACCAAGACCATATAACAACGCCACAACTCTCGCCAATAGACTTCCACATGCTCTAGTCAAGGTGACTATGATTTCACTATGACCTCATCCCGAGGGCCAAACTCATGCCGATATGCTTATTCTAAAGCAGGTTGGTGTGACATTGCATGTTCGATGAAACATTACACCAAAGATGATTTACTTTGCCGATATGCTCATTCTAAAGCAGGTCGGGGAGACATAATGAAATCGATAAGACCTCATCCCGACAGTATTACATATGCCGATAGTGAACACTTTTCTATCACCAAAACCAAAGACAAGTCTTTCCAAAATAACCTTTCTTTTGTCGATCACCAAGACAATGGGAGTGTCACATCGAAAGCAGCCTGTATGTTAAATTCAATTGACATGACATCAGAAATGTCTTGCCGATAGGCAACATAGACATTTCAAAGTGGATCGAGGAGACCCTGCCAGACTCATGCTGATGTGTAAGCCTGATATACAAAGAGAACCATCCTGACAAAGAAACCATCTTTCAAACTCTGTCAGTCAAAGATGTAGCATTCATAACTTGAACCAGAAATGGCACAAAGCTCAAACTAATCAGTACCATAAGATATTAAAATTCTGAATGTAGACTGTCCACTTAATGCCAAGCCAAGTAAACCATATAGACAAAAATGTACCAAGATAAAGCATGAGAAACCAATCTGAAATAGTCAATAAGTAGAATCAACTAATAGGGATTTTTTCATCAAGGGATCACAACTGAGATCCAACACAAACATCATTCTAGCCATTTAAGATATTTTTGCTTAAATCAACACATCCATCATCCTATCTTCACTTAAACACCATTTGTAACAACAACAAGCAGCATTAGTTTAACACTGTCACTAGACCTTTAAGATACCAATTTCATCATGTTTTGATTGTAATATTCCAATATATTACTATAGTCACACTCTGCCTACTTTGCATTCAAGAAACCATTGCCATATATTGGAAACATATTCCCAAATAATCAAATATTTCACAATTTACCTTCAAAACATTACCAAGCGTAGACACAATGGTGGCATCACAAATGAGACTACTCCCAACCACTTAACAACATTCCTTTCGCTATTTCTATATATTCTCTATTTTTAGCAAACAATGCCAAATATCTCTAGGAGGCCAACATTCCATCTAATCCAGTGATTCCTTTTCTATCATAAAGCATTTACATAATCCCAATACAGATTCTTAGGCCTATTTTTATCCTTTTCAACATACTATAATTTTTTATACACTTATTTCACAAAACATAGTAGAACCAACATGTTGTCTACTAGTAAAAGCCCTTAAATAGGTCAATTTATTAAAGCAAGTCATCATAGAACTACTCACTAATCTACCAAACCTACAAAAAGTCTTAGGAAATGTGTAGAAACTCAAAAATAAACAAGTTTCAAGATGGGAAATGCCCATCAATACACAAAATCAGTAAACATTTGATTATAGGGTGAAAACACACCAACCATGAGGGTTTATTTAATGAAACATTTGCAAAACCTCTACTAATCCACCCAACAATTGAAACATGCTTCATTATGTCTACAAATTATTTTGAAATCATTTCTAAACTCCTTTACATGTTGTTTCCTCAAACCCTACTTGAAAACACCATTTTTTGAATAAGAAAATTCAGAATTTTGTTCATGCAACAGTATCCCGACTTCTTATTTCTATTTACCCCTGCCACACACATCTTCACATTGAAAAGACACTAAATATGATCCATTCCACCAACCTACTAGCCCTACATCAGTGGAATGGCTAAGAAACACTTTTTAGACTCTCTAAACAAATCTAAGGAAACCATAGACCGAGACTTAGGAAACTAAGTTCAAATTAGATTGATTATTTTAATTACAATTCCTACAACTTTCAAGAATGAAAGAAGTATCTTTCCCTGACAAGAATCAAATCTTAGAATGCTTGAATCACTATGCAACCTAAAAACAAGAATAGAAAAGTTTCCAAAATAACTGAGCAGAGGTTTTTTTATTAATTTTTATGGATTTTTGGGATACAAGATCTTCCTTTCTCGAGCTTACAATTCTTTTTAAAGGTGTCTAAATCAGTTGAAATAACTGCCTCTTCATCTTCATCAACCCATCCTTTTCCTTCCACAAAAAAGACTCTTCACCTTCCTACTTTGTGCAATTTTACATTTTTACAATAATTGACAACTTTTGTTATAAAAAGCAACTTTTCAATAATATCACCTAGTGACCTATTTCATGGTGCAAATACATTGAAATTCATCATTTAATGACCTTCACTCATCATATTTACTTAAACATTACAAATTGAAAAAATTAGCCTTTTGAAGGAATTTTATGACCTAGGTGGTCTTGCACCAGTTTGTCATGTTACAACCTTACGTTGTCAATGGACATTTTAAATCACACAATTTGATACACTTTCCTATTACATTTTTAAACCACATCTCTTTGAGGCATTTTTTTAAATTTAACAATTGAATTTGTTTGTGTATGCTTCCAAAGCTTTCATTGAGTTATTTTGTCAAATAGTTATACAAACCAACTTTCATTGACTTTCTTTGTGTATGCTTCCAAAGCTTTCATTGAGTTATGCTTCCAAAGATTTCAATTAGTTAATTTGACAACTTAGCACTTTTTGCACAGGTAAAATTATTCGACATGCTAAAGAAACAAACTATTAAAAGGAAAAAACTAATAGATGATCAGCTAGGTATGGTCCTCTTTTGCACCCAAACACGCGGAATCGCTCTAAGCTACGTTCAATCGGATCGATCCCTTAAGGGTTTGAGTGTAGTATGTTGAAACATGCCATTCCTCCTATTGTTCAAGTTGTGTCTTGGTGATATGGGCCTGATGTAACTTGAATTTTGGTAGCTTGATATACAGAGTCTATTGATGCTAGGGTTCAATTTGTATGATTTTGAAAAAAGAAGCCAATTGAGTAGAGTTATCAACATTATTCGTAAATCATTAGAATTTGTTTAGTACACTACCCATTTTGATGTTTTCTTGTAGTCTCAAACATTATTTTGTATCATTGTTACATTAGTTTTTTAAGTGGCAACTTAATATAGCTCCATAATACAAAATTTGGTTCAAGCTGATTTTCACGTGAAAAAAATGTGAATCAAATCACATTGATGTGAAAAAAAACCATGAGACCATAGCTTGTGGTGCAGGAACACCTAGGTCATGTAATGCCTTCAAAAAGCTAAGTTGTCAAAAATGTATTTAAGTCCATGTAATGCCAAAATTAAATGTAATCAAGGCATGAAAAAGCACAAAGTGCAATATTGTCAAAATGCTAAATATGTAAAAGAGAGAAAAAGAAAGAATGTGAAGAGACAAAACAAGAAAATCAAGAAAATCAACGAAGAGGATGAGTCATAGGTCATTCAAGGAAGATGAAGAGGTAGTTGATGGTTGGAAACTTCTTTAAAATCATTGTAAAGGCCGAGCAAAGAGATAATTGTATTCTAGAAGAATTAAATTAACAAAGAGTTCCTTGTTTTAGCTTATTTTCTATGTTTTTCAGTTGTTTCTTGACTTGTACAGATTGTGCAAGAGTTCAGGGTTCAAATTTAGATTGTTTCCAATAGGTTGTGGAATCACCATTTTTTTGCATCCATTTGGGAAGGAATCCATTATTTATTTAATGTTTGTTTGAGTATTCTTCTTATGGCTCGGTCTGAAATCCTGTGCATTGAGTTTTGAGAGTCTTATAAGGAATTTCCACACTACTCCACCAATGTATGTCAGGTAGATTGGTGGAGTAGGTTAGGGATAGGTTATTTGTTATGTTTTTATGTTTGTGAGTGGAGGAAAAAGCAAGAATACCTTGAAGGAGTTGTTGCTACATAGGAAATTCTGAGTTTTCCAGTCAAAATGAAAAGTTTCAAGCATGATAGTGGAGAAAGAACAAGTGCATGGGTTAGAAGATGTTTCCAAATGCCTTTTTAGATGTATTTTGACATGTTCCAATGGTTGGCCAGATGTTTTGAGGTTTGCATGTAGCCTATACAGGAAACCCTCATTGATTTTTGAGTTTTTCACCCTATAAACAAGGGTTTGTCAATATACTATAAAAAGGAGTCTTTTAATCCCTAAAAATGGATAAATTGGGAGTTTTGTGTTATTTCCAATGACTATTTTCAGGTTTTAAGTGTTTTGGGAATGTTTGAAGGGGGTCTTCTTTGAAAATCAAGCCTATTTTAGTAGCCCTTTTGATAGCGTTTAGACTAAAAACTGCTTATTTCTTCAATATAAGTTATTCAGAGTTTTTGATATGAGCACATGGGAATTAAGAGGTCTCTAAAACTATTTTGGATCTTGGGTTTTGAAACTAGTGTGTTTGGTTTACCCGATTTAGGGCATGAATGTCTCGTTGAGAAGTAGTGCCTTGACTGCTTAGAGAATAGAAGTCTAACCTAACAGTGATCAATGAGTTAATTTTGGGATAATGTTGTCTAAGTGATGGTGTCAGGGATGTATGGAGTCTTGGACAGGGTTTAGAAGTGAGATATGTTTTTTTGACAGTTGGATAGTGAGGAGACTTGGTGTAAAATAATACATGAAATTGTAAGTTCAGTCAGAACAAAGTTAAGAGAGCAAGTTCTTGATTTGTTTCAGTTGTAATAATGATGTTCACAGTGCTTGATGGTCTAGTAAAAGTCTAAAATCCAATTGTAATAATGGATTGACTATTTGGGACAAGTTGAATGAATTGATTGAATGGAAGAGTGCCTTGTTGAAAATGGTGTTTTTTAAATGCATGTTGATCTAATTGATTGAATGATTTTTTTCTAAAATGGTTTTTTGCTTTGAATGAGTCAATTGCAATAAAAATTTGTGGAAGGATGAATGATGAATGATAAGAGAATTTGAGTGGATGAAAATTATATTTCTAATGAAATTTTGAAATTTTGTTTGATCTTCTCCAAGATGAGTTTGGGACAAGAGTCCCCTGAGTTGTTGACTGGTTTGGCAATCTTTGTATTGCCTCAGCTTGTTGCTTACTATTATGCTATGATAGATTTTTTCTATGCTTCCATAGCTTGTTTGAAAGCACCTATTTTAGGCTTTTAGCCATAGCAGCAAGGCAATGAACTTTTTGATAAAATGCTTTGATAGAAATGTATGAAAAATGTGTTAGCATAGACAAGGCAGTGAACTCTTTGAAAAAATGCCTCAAAGAAATTTGGTTTCATGGTGATGGAATTCCATGACGAATGCCATGACAAGAAAATTGTTGTGGATTGTCATGGAATTCCATCACCATTGAGACCACATTTCTTTGAGACATTTTTTCAAATAGTTTGCTGCCTTTTCTATGCTATTGCTTATTAGTATGCTTTGATAGATTTTTCCAAGCATCCATAGCTTTTGGGAAGCACCTATTTTAGGATTTTAGCCATAGCAACAAGGAAGTGAACTATTTGATAGAATTCTTTGGTAAACATGTATGATAAATGTAGTAGCATAGACAAGGCAGTGAACTATTTGAAAAAATGCCTCAAAGAAATGTGGTCTCATGGTGATGGAATGCCATGACAATCCACAACAATTTTCTTGTCTTGGCATTCGACCACTATGAGACCACATTTATTTGAGACATTTTTTTCAAATAGTTCATTCCATTGTCTATGCTATTGCTTACTATTATGCTATGATAGATTTTTTCTAAGCATCCATAGCTTGTTTGAAAGCACCTGTTTAAGGCTTTTAGCCATAGCAGCAAGGAAATGAACTGTTTGATAAAATGCTTTGATAGACATATATGAAAAATGTGTTAGCATAGACAAGGAAATGAACTCTTTGAAAATATGCCTCAAAGAAATGAGGTCTCATGGTGATGGAATGCCATGACAAGAAAATTGCTATGGATTGTCATGGCATTCCATCACCATTGAGACCACATTTCTTTGAGGCATTTTTTCAAATAGTTTGCTGCCTTTTCTATGCTATTACTTATTAGTATGCTTTGATAGATTTTTTCCAAGCATCCATAGAATTTTTGGAAGCACCTATTTTAGGGTTTTAGCCATAGCAGCAAGGAAGTGAACTATTTGATAAAATTCTTTGGTAAACATGTATGATAAATGTAGTAGCATAGACAAGGTAGCAAACTGTTTGAAAAAATGCCTCAAAAGTGTGGTCTCATGGTGATGGAATGCCATGACAATCCACAACAATTTGTGTGTCATGGCATTCCACCACCATGAGACCCACTGAGGCATTTCACAGTTCATTCCTTGTCTATGCTGTGCTTACTATTATGCTATGATAGATTTTTTCTAAGCATCCATAGCTTGTTCAAAGCACTGTTTTAGGATTTTAGCCATAGTAGCAAGGCAATGAACTATTTGATAAAATGATTTGATAGACATGTATGAAAAATGTGTTTATAAACAAGGCAGTGAACTCTTTGAAAAAATGCCTCAAAGAAATGTGGTTTCATGGTGATGGAATGGCATGATGAATGCCATGACAAGAAAATTGTATGGATTGTCATGGCAATCCATCACCATTGAGACCACATTTCTTTGAGGCTTTTTTTCAAACAATTTGCTGCCTTTTCTATGCTATTGCTTATTAGTATGCTTTGATAGATTTTTTCCAAGCATACATAGCTTTTTGGAAGCACCTATTTTAGGCTTTAGCCATAGCAACAAGGAAGCAGAACTATTTAATAAAATTCTTTGGTAAACATGTATGATGTGTAGCATAGACAAAGGGACTGCTTGAAAAAATGCCTCAAAGAGAGTATGGTCTCATGGTATGTAATGCCATGACAATCCCAACAATTTGTGTGTCATGACATACCCACCATGAGACCACATTTCTTCAGGCATTTTCAAATAGTTCCTTGTCTATGCTATCTTACTATTATGCTATGATATATTTTTTCTAAGCATCCATAGCTTGTTCAAAAGCACCTATTTTAGGCTTTTAGCCATAGCAGTAAGGCAATGAACTATTTGATAAAATGCTTTGATAGACATGTATGAAAAATGTGTTAGCATAGACAAGGTAGTGAACTCTTTGAAAAAAATTCTCAAAGAAATGAGATCTCATGGTGATGGAATGCCATGACGAATGTCGTGACAAGCAAATTGCTATGGATTATCATGTCATTCCATCACCATTGAGACCACATTTCTTTGAGGCTTGTTTTCAAACAGTTTGTTACCTTTTCTATGCTATTGCTTATTAGTATGCTTTGATAGATTTTTTCCAAGAATCCATAGCTTTTTTGGAAGCACCTATTTTGGGCTTTTAGCCATAGCAACAAAGAAGTGAACTGTTTGATAAAATGCTTTGGTAAACATGTATGATAAATGTAGTATTGTAGACAAGGCAACGAACTATTTGAAAAAATGCCTTAAAGAAATGTGGTCTTATGGTGATGGAATGCCATGAAAATCCACAACAATTTTCGTGTCATGGCATTCCACCACCATGAGACCACATTTCTTTGAGGCATTTTTTTCAAACAGTTCATTCCCTTGTCTATGTTATTGCTTACTATTATGCTATGATATATTTTTTCTAAGCATCCATAGCTTGTCCGAAAGCACATGTTTTAGGATTTTATCCATAGCAGCAAGGCAATGAACTATTTGGCTAAATGCTTTGATAGACATGTATGAAAAATGTGTTAGCATAGACAAGGCAATGAACTCTTTGAAAAAATGCTTCAAAGAAATGAGGTCTCATGACCTGATGGAATGCCACAACAATCAAAAGCATTTGATTGTCATGGCATTCCATCAGGTCATGAGACCTCATTTCTTTGAGGCATTTTTTCAAAGATTTCACTTTCTTGTTTATGATATTGCTTACTATTATGCTTTTGATATGTTTTTTCCAAGCATCCATAGCTTGTTCGAAAGAACTTGTTTTAGGCTTTCAACCATAGCAACAAGGCAATAGTTGAACTATTTGACAAAATACTTTGGTAGACATGTATGAAAAATGTGATAGTATAGACAAGGCAGTGAACTGTTTGAAAAAAATCCTCAAAGAAATGTGGTCTCATAGAATGCCATGACAACCAAATGCAATTGGTAGTTGCTCCTAGTTATTAGTTATGCAATGTGAAGTAATTGCATAACTACTTAGGTTGACTTTGTAAAAAATATATTGTAATTGAAATTTTGTCATCTATTATCATCTAGTTATTAGTTATGAAAATTGAAGCAATGCTTTCAGTTTGAAAGATGTGCAATGCAATGTAATCAACATTATGAATATAAACTACAAAAATCTTATTTTTACTAATTTACCGGTTCGGTTTTGGGTTCAGGATTGGGTTCAAGAACCCAGTTCGACAATTCGGGAAATATTTTTTTTGGGCTTGGGTTCATTTTGGGTTCAATAATACAAAAACATATAAAAATTAGAAATATATACATATTTGCAGCAGTAATCAAGTTCAGAATACACCACCATATTAATAGTCAAATAACATAGCAAAAATACACCTCCACTTTCATAGTGAAATATTAAAATATTAGTGATCTACTTGAATGTCATGATACAAAATTATAAATTAAAGTTCAAACATAAAAATTTCAAGTGTTTACAATCAACCACTATTGATCATTGATCAATCTGAAAAGTGTGAACATTTTTTGTGTGGAAGGAAAACAAGAAAATAGTGTTACATAATTATTTACATTGTGAAAGAACCAAAACCTTTTTCTTGCAGATCGTAGAAGAATCTCAGTGATTTTTTGGGTGTCCTTGCCTTGGAACGGAACTATCCTAAGCCATGAATGATTGACCAGGAACTGTGAGAAAGAAATAAGATAAATCAAATGCAACTTGTTGCAATTTCTTTCCTTGGGAAAAAGGGTAAAGTTTTATTTTCAGGGAGAATCTCCTTTAGAGTTTGAACACATAAATAATTTTCAAGATAGACTTAGCCAAATATGTCATCTAGGTTTAAAGCTTTTAGGTAAAATGTTTGCTTTGTAAAATTTTGTTCAGAATTCAAGATGCAGGATCTCCTCCCTTAGGGAAGAGAAGGCCTATCAAACCTAACACTCTTATGCAACACTTCTTAAGTTCTTGTTGATGCGGTATTAGATGTGAAGTTTCAAAATAGGCATGGTTATATAAATTCTCATCTCACGACTATCATTGCATCAAATTAAGAATTTGTAATCTTTTATGGTCTAGACAAGAGAAGTATGGAGTAGTGTTCCAATGCTAAAGTATTATTGTGAATGTCTTTTCTATGAGTGGTTTAAAAATCAGGAATCTGTCTTCTGCACCAAATGAGAAATATTCACAATATGTGCTTGGAAGATATAATTCCATAAGATCAAGTATGCAAGAACTAAGAATTGCAAAATTGGCTTACATTTGACTTCCAAACACAGAAATTTTCACACTTTTCGATGTTCACACATAAGTCAAAAAATATATGTGTGTAATTTGTAAAGTGTACACTTGAATACATGTAACTCATATCTATTGAACCGTGAATTTATAATTTGCAAATATGGACACCATCGATAAAAAAGATTTGTATTAAGTAAATAGCCATGTACGCATACATCAATATATGTCGATATAAGTATAAAATATAGTTACAAAATAGCCATATAGGCTTATGAGAATGCCATATAGGCATACAATGTCAAATATATCCAACACAAAATATGTACAAAATTGCCATGTAGGCATACAACAAAGGGCTTTGTGCATTCAAAATTCATTGCTCTCCATGCTCTGGTTCAAATACAATTTTCTTTCCCTTTGTTGGGCAATCATATGGTGATAAGTCTATCACCCATTTCTACTATGCTCGAGGAATGCTCATGTTGCTCCTCCTCGTGTTTAGCTCCTGGTGAAGTTTCAACTATTACAATAAGAAGCAAAGACATTAATATATAGAAATTACATTATAAAAATTAATATATTTAACAAAATAATCACTTACGGCCATCTCAGGATCACTCTCCTTGATGGAAATATTTGCACGTCGATGCTCAGGCATGCTCAAGCCCTATATAAACCATCCAAATAGGAATTAAACTATGAATCAATAATGGTTTGATTTTTCACTAGAACTAGTTCATCTATAACAATGAATGTAAATTGAAATTTAGTAATTTTCCTCATACCTCCCCTATCGAGCCATCAGAGGATTGTATAGTGGGAGGAAACACCAATATCCATTACCCTCGTAACATTTGGTGGTGTTTTTGTCACCAACATCTAAAAATAAAACAACAAATTATTCAATCACAAAAAAGTTACAATAGCGATCCATGTGATGACTTATAATGTATGAGATCTAATGAACAAAATTTTGAGTACAAGTATTAAATAGATATATTTCTGATTATTGGTTATTGAATTTGAAGTAATACTTTGAGTTTGAATGATGTGTAAGGGTATGTGAAGGATCATCATGGAAAAAATAGGCCTTAAGTGGTAAAAAATTCAAAAAATCAGAGTTAGGCAACTTGCAATAAAAATTTGGATAAGTTATCTATATTATTTCAAAAATATGTAATAATAGAATCTGTAGCAAGTTGAATGTAGTTTCTAAATTACTAGGTTTGTTTAAAAAAAAAATCTATTTGGTGAAAATTTGAAAATTTCAATGGAGTGGTGCCAAATTTCAAGGAAAAAATAAGTAGGTGTTGTCGACCACCCTAAACACAATAAAATGATAATATTTTAAATAATATTTTAGATGTAAGTAGAGGACTCATGCCGGATGTGATGCATATTTTTGTAATTTTTCCAAGTAAATAATTAATTATAATTTTTTATTACAATTTTTTAAAATATAAAAACTCATATGTCTAACCACCTTAACTTGGTCAAAACTTCATGAAATTCAATGTTTATTTTTTTAATCCTATAGTATGTGAAGCATAGAATGTGATGCATGTTTTGGATTCAAAAAATGTGATACCATTTGAAAGTTATAGATTTTTTATAATCAGCCTATCAATCAGGACTTTAGTCATAATTTGAATAGAAAATGAATAATAATAATTTATTAAATTCAAAGGAAAACATAATTTAGATTGGTGGAAAGATGAGAATCTCCTTTAAAAACCCTTTTTGTTTCATCAATTTTGGGTAAAAAAATAGTCGTCAGCCACATACCCATCATATTGCCACTTTTTGGCCCATCCTGATCCTGCACATACCCGTAATGCAACGTAACCAACAATATGAATATAAACTACACAAATCTATTAAACTTAGAATTCATTACTTAAGTTCTCTTTAAATTCTATATTACCTTTGTGAACATTTGATCAAATCTACTGGCACTCAGAGGTGTTTCCTTGAAACCTCCAACAGTACCCTGTTCAACATCCAAAATCACATATTAAAATACCATTTGTAAAAAATGCTAAATTAACACATGTAATAAATTTATAATTTTTACTAACTTTACATACCCACTGAAAGGTGTACTAAAAAAATAAGTAGGTGGATGATTGGTGTATCCAGTCTCTACACTTTGACCCTAAAATTTTATTAAAATAATAAAATTAAATTAGTTAATCTTGCATTTCACAATCAAAATTTAATAAATTAAATTCAATGAACATGTTGAATTTTACAGTGTCAATGCCATATGCATCATGCAAAATGTCAGTCGTCCTCTCCATCCGTAGATGCATATGGATCAGACTGCATAGTAGCATATGGATCCTGCATAGCACCCCTCTTGAGTGTCGATAGGGTCATACGAACAAGTCACCCTGCAAGATTGACACACACATGGGTTTGAAGGCCACCACCTGAAGAATCCCCTAGATTGTGTGTACAATAGGGCTAGTGTGATGGATGACACTTCATCAAAGTTGTGATCACCTACAATGTCTCTATGTTGGCACTCTCCTTCACAATGGCAGGCATCACAATCTGCTCGCGAGATGGCCTAGCGAGAGGTCATCTCCCTTGTCACGTAGGATCCAGCTACCTGCATCGATCCTATCCTGAGTTGATCCCCCACCTCTCCTTGGAACTCCCTCATATAAAAATAATTTGGGATTTGGTTCAATACAAACTCACTGTATAGTTTCCTAAGAAAATATTGGGGGACTTCGCAATTATTGCATAGTGGGTAATCAAAGACCATATACCATCTTTCATAAAAATGGTTCTTAATCTCTTGGTGGTGGCACCAATGAATAGGAAACCTCTTTGCATTGAGGGTAAGATTTTGATTTGTTTTAGGGTCAATGAATAGAGAGCACAAATCACCTTTAGTAATTTTTAAATATTTTACTTGTTTATATGATAATTTGTCTGCATATAATATGCCCTAGTTGTCTACCTCCTATCTTGCCATCCAGATATTTGTTGGGTGATTGCATCTACATTTTTTAACATGTCTTTCAATGAATTTGCTAGAAGCATTCTTTTTGGTTGAAGCATTTGGATCACTCAACCTACTATAAGATCCTCAAGTTGTTTTCTATTGTTCTCAATTTCACTCCTCAAATTTTCTTGAGTGCCAGGAGGGAATTGAGAGAATAGTGGGGGAGGTTGATTTTGTTGAGGATTTACCTCCTCTTCTTGTTGAGGATTTGCAGGATTTCCTACAGATTTAAAAAAAAACAATCAAATCTAACCTAAAACAAACAAAAAAAATTCAAACTAACAAATTTAAAACAAATAGTAAACAATATTACCTCCTGCATCTCTTCATCTTCGTGGTGCCATATTTGGAAACAAAATCCAACTGTTCTTGATGAAATTTGTAGAAATCCTTCCTCCTAGAATGTGAGTATGAAAGTGAGGGTTTTTGGCCATAGGCAGAGCTGAGAAACAGTAAAAAGAAAATGATACACATTTCACTTTTTTTTCTTTTAAAATCACATAACACGCTCGTGTTATAATGTGAGAGCATTATGTGTTTCCAAATTTTTTTCCCATTTAGCCACAAAAGTGCGACCAACTTCATGCACCTGCCCTGGTATGCAATATTTCTTCCCATTCCTAAAAGGAAGATGTGAGAAGAAAGATGATGTGTGATGTCTTTGAAGAATGATCAATGTCTCATGTCAATGACAAAAGGTGTCCCACTCCAAATAGGTGTTCTAGGCCACTCTATTGAAGAAGACAACCAAAGAATATCCTAGAAATGATTGTAGAACACAATCCAAAGATAAAGATACCTCCTTTGGTGACAAAGAAGCCTCCTCCAAATGCTATAAAAAAGAATCCACACTAATGTCAAACTACAAAGGATAATCATGTAGAGAATGAATAAGAGGGCTAAAGCGTTTCCTTGTAACAACTAAAGAAGGAGCATCTCAGTCAAAGAGAATATGAATGAAATTAATGAAGTCTCCTAAATTTGAAATGATGGACTCACAAAATAAACCACCAATGTCTATCAAGTACTCATCCCAAGTAGTCATCTCTAGAAGATGATGAATGTCCTATTGCATTGAATCACAAGGAACAAAACTATGGAATCACAAGCATCCTCAAGTACAATAGTAGATGAAGGAGATGGAATATCAATACATGCCACTCAGTTCTTAGAAGATGGAAGTATACCAAGATTCAAATGACCACATTGGATCTCCTTAAGAGTTTCCACACAAGATGCTTCACTGTGAACATTTACCGAATCATTAGGAGAAAAATGTGTGAAGGTGTACACTTGAGATTGGTGATCAACCTCCCCAATTGTAATTATATCTCTACTATGAAAATCCCAAATTATGATAAAATTGGGTTTGAACTCAACACTCCTACCTGCTCCACCATGTGTGATCTGATAGATAGAAAGGAAATTGGTTGACAATGAACGCACACAAAGAACATCACTAAATGCTCCATCATCCATGTTAGTGGATCCCTTCCCACAAGCACACATATATGTTTTGTTCTAGCCATTAGGATGGGTGGTGATGATCAAGTCTCAAATGAAGCAAACATACTCTCTAATGAAGCCATATGATGTGAGGCTTCTAAATCAAGTAACCACCTCTCTGACTCAAAATTTGCAATTGCAACAAGTGCTTTCCCCTTGATTTCATCAGAATTTTATGAAGAAGAAGATGAACCCTTTTACGAAGAAGAAGAATTGATTTGAGTATTCTTAAGAAGATGCTTCAACTCGTAAATATATTTTGAATAACATTGATGTTCATCATGCCTTGATTACTTTTAATATGCATGCAAGTAGGCCTCTCCTTCTTAGATGATTCCCCTTTTGAGTGAGAGGATTCTAATTCATTGTGTGGTTTGTTATTTTTCTTATTTTTCTTATTTTTAGGATTCCCTAATTCTTTTTGTACTTTTGACTCACTAGCCAACAATGTTTGGGTCTTGGAAGACTTGATTAGACCCATTTTCATTAACTTCACTTCCTCTTGGAACAGGGGATTCACAAATTCATTAAAGTTAGGATCAACATATGATGTTCCCAAATAAATTTGATGTGTATGAAAGCTAGAAACAAACACTGAATACTCAGGACCAAGCTTGGATGACACATTCAAAATCAATTGTAAATTTTCTTTATCAATTTTGCAATCTTTTAGTAGTGTTCTTAGTTGTTTGACATTGGAGATGTAGTCTTGGATATGGTAAAAAAAATTAGGATCAAGATTCATCAAATCATTATCAATCTAATATCTCATAATCTTATCTATTTTACCATACAATAACTCAAAAGTCTCCCAAGTATCTTTAGGTGTTTTGCATGATTTGACATGAAATTGTAAATCAAATGAGACTAATGAACATATGCATCCAAGTTTTTTCTCACGATCAATCTCCTATTTTTCTAATTATTTAGCATTAGTAGATTGAGGAATAATTTCCTTTAGATATCCTATAAGACCCTTCCCCATGAGATAATTTAATACCGATTTTCTCCATGAAGCATAGTTATATGGAGTTAGGAGATCAATTTGAGATTTCCCCATTGTAAGAACATAAAACAAGAAAAAGAAAGCAATCAACTACTACAAGATTATCTCCCAAATTACTTAAGACACTCCCCAACAATATATGATTTTTTCTACTTTATACTTTGTGCAATGGTAGGTGCCACTTTTAAAAGAAAATGAAGTGGACTTGATCTTAGTGCTTACAAATTCTAAATTTTTCCACAAGTTCACAGTAATTTTTTTACAAAATATGAGTTCAATCTAGTTAAACCAATGGAAAGTACATGAAAAAATATGCACTTTCAAAAAACATCACCTGAAAACATTATCGTAGGAGCAAGAACGGAGCCCCAAAAGTTCCAAAATGAGAATGACTCAACAAAACTTATGATAATATGCAATTTATGGAAAACCTAGGAACTAAAATTAAAAAAAGAACTAGTTGTACAACTATGAAGAGCATGGAATTATACCCTAAATTAAAAAAAATATTGAGAAAAGGAGTTTGTATGACCAAGTTATGCGTATTTAAAAATTTCCCTTCAAAATGAAACCTACCAATAGAGAGGGGGCCAAAAAAATCCTTTAGGCTACTAACATAGTATTGACATCAATAGTTAACTAGGTTAAATTTGACATCTAGGGGTATCACACCATAATATTCCCAAGCAACCAGAATATGTTGTATAGGTAATAGAATATTCACTTCAACGAGTGATGGAGAAATCTTTGGCAAAATCAGTGAATATATTGGTAAAATATTATATTCTTCTAGTTGGGTTTTATTGCCAGTCGTTGGAAGAGATTTATGCACGTTGATTTTGTTTTTAAAATTTTATTGACCACCGATTTTATTTACCAATCGATGTCAATGGGTTGTGAGGCCTACACCCACACCATAGAGTGCTCTTAGGGCCCCATGATACCCTATGACTATTCGCAGGTACCAATCTATGGACTATAGACTTTAATTTATTTTTTAAATATATTTAAACAAAATATTTAGAAAAAACTTATAATGTATTCTTGAAATTTTATTAAAAAAATAAAATTATCTACCAACCTATGTGATTTCCTCCTATGACTAAGTCGCACAATCATACAGATGTATAGTTAACCATATGTCCAAATTGGGCAAAAGTTTCCTCTAAGACACGAGGCAAGTGCTCATATTTTAGCGAATTGATAATCAATCTTGGGGTTTTTGGGCCTTCTAGATGTAATGGAAAGGGTGATTTTGGCCCAAAGTACTCTAAAAATCCAACTACCTCTTGGATCTATTAACCCTTTCCCAACTTAAAAACATTGTAAATCAAACAAAATATGATGAAATTTGATGAAACAAAAGGAAAATTTGAATTTCTCGAATGCCCCAAATTCAATGGTGAGGTCCTTGAAACCTCTACTCACACCTAGAAAAATTTTCATGCCAATATTGGTCCCTCAAATCTAGGAATAATTCTACAACACTGAAGCTCTACCATGTAGGAGTTCATGGTGAACTCCTCAACACCCCAAGATCACTTGCAAGACAACAATAACTTCCACAAGAGAGAAATGGTAGAAATATCATGTTATAATTATGGATATGCAAGATTTCTAGTTTGAATTAGATTATACATGTGATTCCTTGCTTATAAAGGAAATTTGTAAGATAGAATTAGACAAGATCATGACATGTGTATTAATCCTATACAATGAGACAACCACCTCAACAAATATTAAATGACCTAGGACACAAGCATTAAATCCCAAAAGCTAAGATAAGATATAATGACAACTAACACTAACTAGAAATATTCCCTCCTAAGACCTAAATGGAATTAACATGTAAATAGGACCTAGATAAGTAAAACACCTATTTACACAATAGGTACCAAGGTATTCATAATGTTAAAATAATAGCAAATAAATCCACCAAGGTTTCTAATCATTCAACAAGTATAACCATATAATTAGTGACTCAAAAAACAACATATGTCTATGCCTTTTTAATGTCTTCCTTTTGCTGGCTAGGTATACCTTCACATGACATCAAAAACCCTAAATTTTCTTGCAAATAAAAAATTAATATCTTATATATTTCCTATCATATAAGTGGGCCCACCTTTTTATATACCTCATCATTTTTAATTAGCACCACATTTTCTTGAATGAACTACCACATGATGAAAATTGAAGAGCCCTAATATTTGCATAATAAAGATTACATATTTGAAATATAATGGGAACTTGGGGCTTACAAAACCACAAGCTTAAAACTCATAGTAAGATAGAGATAATATAAATTTTGGGTCAACTATGAATAGACTTGCAATGACACTCTTACAAAATTAAATGATACTCAAAAACACATGTGGGAAAATATATTTAATCAAACTATCATGACAAACATAAATTTTGGATAAGGAGGAAAAATATGCAAAGTTAAATAAAAGACCAAAATGTGACAAAATAGAAGGAAATTTACATTTGTTGCATTTTTTCATATAAAAATAGACCTTATGACATGATAAAATACTACATAGTGCTACAAGTGAGAAAATAATCCAAGTAAACCCTTTAATTGCTACAAGTGGATTCAATACAAAAAAATAATTACCACCTTGTATCCCATCATATAAACATAATGTACATACAAACTAAAAGGTATAAATTTTACACTTAAAAGGAAAAGCCCAATATTGGCTCTAGTTGGATATGTGTGTCTCTTCCTTTAGTAGAAGATTCATTACTCACTTGCAACGCAAAATATCACATGTAACTATGTGTGATTACACATTAAATGAAGAAGAAATAATGATAAAATTGCTAATAAGAGTTATCACAATAATCAAGAAATCCAAGGCATAGTGAACATGAATCAAGCTCACCCATAATATCATACATGTTTTTTGCATCTAAGATAACATTATATAATGTATATTTAATTAAATTAACATTCTCATTCAAGAAAATAGAAAATGAAATCCTATAGAACCCATGCCTACAATGGCATCATAACTAACACCCTCCAAACATAAATTAAGTTGAAAAATAAAAGCCTCAAAAATTACATGGCTTAGAAAAATATAATCATAGCTTTTATTTGCATAAATAATTTTCTCCTACATATCAAAATATATATTTTTTAATTTCAATTATGTCCTCAAAATGAGCTAGATCACAATTTTGGTCAATTTTATTTAAATATTGTAGCTCTTTTTCTTTCACATATGTATACAAATCCCAAGTAAAAAATTGAAGCTTAGATGCTAATAAAAGGGAAAATTAAAACCATAGAGCTTCACTTTAGGATTTCATGGGCTTATCCCTAGGGATTTATCATTTAAAATTTAAGATCAACAAGGATAGGAGATTGACTTGCAACCTAAAAGGTGAGCCAATCAACCCTAGGATATGAATTAAAATTCCTTGGAATGATTTTTTTATGAAATGAAATGATATTATTAGCCAACTATGAAAATCCATTCTATTGATGTGAATACATAAAAACTAGAAACTAATAGTTAGATTTAAGGACCAAAAATGGAAACAATAGACATGTATGCACCTATAGTTTAAATTTGAGTTATTTTTAGGTGGAATAGGGTACAAGGATGCCCTAGTCTAGGTAACTAAAACCAAAATATTATTAGGCAATCCATAAGTACCCAATTTTTAGCTTCTCCCTTGCAGATCTTATTGTTGGAACTTCATTTATTGTCAAGATATTGTAGTTTTTGTATCTTGTCAAGTTGTAGTGCTTAAATGCTTGAATGAGTGAATTTTTTTAAATATCTCTTCAATCCTCTTCATATATGTATGTGCACATTCAAAAGGAGAGGGATAGTTATGCAATATAGGGGCTTGCCTCATTCAAAGCTTTTGTTGGTGTTTCCACCTCCATAATGGTAATATTGATGATAAAGAGAGCTTATCCTTTTGAGGGATAGAGGTTAAAATGACAAATGAATAATGAATCAACAATTGGATGCAGCTCACCACTCAAATTTGATTCCTTGAAGGACTAAATTCATGCAAATCTCCTCAAGTCTTTATTACAATTTGTCTTGGATTGCATTGAATAACCTACAAGTGTTAGTCCTCACAAACAAAATGCATGCGTAAACATTAAAAAACTCACATAAAACTTGAAATGATGCTTTGGCAATGAAATGTTGTAATAAACCATGCTCTTGACTTGATAACAATTGCTTGATAATCCTTATTCTTCTTCTTATTTTTCTTTCTTGTTAGTTTTTAAATGATGAAATTGCTAAGTATTTATATGTAAATTTGAATTTCAAATATTAAATTACTACCGCCAACACTTTGAATTTTTGGGCTACACTAAGGGGACTAGGGCACAAGGATGCCCTAGTCCAAATCCCTCAATCTTCCAGATCCAAAATTATAGGATAAAAATATTAAATGCATATTTGGTTCTTATATATATAATTTCTTGATAAATGTTAAGATGGGTCATGGAATGCATGATTTAAGAAATTAGGAACACAATTAGGTCCAATCATTTAAAGGAGAGAAAACATAGAGTGAAATTGTTGAGGATGATAATTTAGAATGCTATAGATGCAACCAAATATCATCTCTAGTAATTCAAACATGAAATTCATCATGTTTGAAGGATTTATAATTGTTTTTGTACTCACTAAGCTCTTAGATAGTTGGCAACCAACATGCATCTTTATCACAACTAGAGACTTTCTAATTCAAACTTGAATCACTTGCATGATCCAATTCATTATTTAAATGATCTTTAAAAAAATTAAGCTCTTGATAACCCATATGTGAAGAATATTTTTTATATTTTCCTCTTTGTTCTATACTCTTCAATGTAACTTGTTGAACAGTAGTCTCTACTAAATATAATTTATTTACTAGTTTCACATGAAAAATAATTAGACCATATTGAACCAACATCATCAATCACACTTATTTATATTGCACGACATCTTTTGTATCACAATATAAATGAAAAATTAAGTGTAGACACCTAAAATTGACTACATCTTAGAAAACATTTAACATCACCACTTTTAACACCATACTAGGCCAGTCATAAGAACACTAACATCATCTCAAAACTAATTAATTAGATAAATTATATTTATTTAATTAATTGAGATTTAACTTCTATCAATTAATCAAAAAAATTATACTCATTTAACCTAGCAACCTTCATCCATCTCCCCTAGTTTATTAGATAATCTAATTATTTGATTTTTTATCCTAAAATACTAAATCTTAATTAAATATCCCATTAATAGGATAATTGTGCTTCATCCACAATTAAAAATTCAAATAAATATAAATCATTGATCCAAAACAAACTTAACATTAAATCTACCCATCAAATCAATCAAACTAATCCTAGTCACCCATCTTTAACTACCTTCAATTGAAATTCAAACTAACTTTTAATTGGAAAACCATTCATTTAACCAACTTAGTCCTAGCCTTCCATCCATCAACCTCCTACATGTTTTTCTCTCATCTCTCCAGTTCAAATTCAAAATCCCTCTCATGCAATCCTATCCATCCATCCCAAAACAATCTCAACCCTCTATTTTTCTTAATAAAATTTATAAATATGCCCTTTCTCAAACCATTTTCAAGTAGTAAAAATTGAAGACAGCACAGTTACATTGTTAAATGTTGTCTTTGACTAGTTTGTCAACTAGAAGGCTATGAACATTTATCCAAATATTTCTATAAGGAATCCTATTAGAGTAGTATTAAAACTATATAATTTTATTGATGAATTATTAGAATTCTCTCAACAATTTATTCTACAATATTATCTACTTGTAGTACTTATATATAGAGCCTACATTATGTGTAAGTTTGTGGCATATAGTCCCTCTTTCTATCATCTATAATGTTTCATTTCATGATCTTATCCTATAATTATTTTCTTTTGAAATATTGACTCTATTTCCCATATAATATAAAGAAACCCATCAAATGGATTAGAAGAGGTAGGTTTACATTAAGTCATTATAACATATGGGAAAATATAGCTAAATTTTTTCTTTGACATGCATTGTTGGGCTCTAATGTACACTATGTATAGTTATACTATTGTATTCCCACTAAATTTTTTACTCCATTAATTTTGACTCCTCTTTGTGTATGCTTTAGCTTATTTAATGCATGCATGTGTTGTGTGATAATAGTTGAGTGACTATTACATGGTGTGTTTCTAAGATAGTTAGATAGTTTAAGGATGTTTCTTCTTGTTTCTAAGGAAGTATCTAGTGGATAGTTTATAGGTGATGCTTATTATTTTGTGCTACTCTAAGATTTAAGCCATTTGTATCTTTATTTCTATGAGAAATTGGTTTACCTAATACAAATATGCGGTTTTCCTTTACCTCTTGTATTAATATTGAGTGTGCTCACTTTGGTGATCTGAAAGTGTTTTTATTTTCTATGTCCATTTGGTTTGTCTAGAAGTTTTCTCCTTTCTTCCTCCTTTCCATTTATATTTAATTAATCTTGATCTATGTGAGTGGATCATTTGTATAAACCCTAATGTCATGGGAATCCGTCCTCTTAGCTTATGGGATTCATAGGTTAGGTTTTATTTCATGTTTTTCTTCCTTTTCCTAAATCATTTCTTTATTTAGAACCTAGAGATTGCCTTGAAAACCTTTCCATTATTAGTAGGTCTCACATGTTTCACTTGTTCATTAGAACAAATGATTTCGGACCTTTAGCAATAGGAATTAGGTGTTATAGGGTAGGAAATAATCAATTTCAAGTATCTATATGAAATCACTAATTTTGAAATGGGTGACCATATATGTTCAATAATTTTGAACCATTTTCTTAAAAACGTTTGAATACAATTATGTAGAAACAAGCAACTCCCTCTTGTGTTAAGTTTGCATTGTTTAAATCCTTTACCCATGAGATAAAGCACATTAAATTTTGTATGCTATACTGAATTGATTCTGCAAGCCTCTAACATTCACATTCCATCATCATTTTGATAGTCAAGTATACCTATGCTTTACATTTTTTTAAATATACTTTTAATTGTTAATTCTCGACTTTTTATTAAAATCTAGATTAATCATGTTTTATTTGAATGCATTTATCTAACTAGCCTAGATTTTTATATTTCTTATCAGTCCATATTGGAGACAATAATATTAATGCATATGTTAGGTTTTATTAGTTGGTAATAAATGAACCAATGAGATGCTAGAATTAAAATAGTTTGACCAAATTTTCTAATATTAATTTTTTTCTCAATTTTATTTAAAAATCTTAAAATTAATGTATCTATCATTTTATTGCATAATAGTTGTGAATAAGTTATGGAATCTTTTAACTTTCTTCATTTTGACTATAAAAATGTTAATAGTGCAAACATATTGTCTTGTCACTTTTTTTTTTTTATTGACCTATTTCGTAAATGACATTATTTATTATTTAAGGGTTGTGGGTAAATGAATGAATTTTTTTTTATCATATTGAGTCAATTTTAATTTATTGAAAATGTGAAATAGAGAAAATATGAGAGATTAAGATTAAAATAATTAATAATAAAATAAATAAGATTTGCATCTTTTAGTTTATATATTTTTATTTTTATTTACTTCATAGATTACTCAAGAAATAATATCTATGTGAATTCTATCATCTTTAATCAATTTAGGGTTAAGTGCATTCATGGTCAAATGTGATTAATAAATTGCATCATATTTAAAGATTTAATTCTCATTTGACATTGCAAAACTCTTTCATTAACAAATATCTCAAGTGATTTAATACAATTTCATTATATTAGAAGTATTGACAAATTAACTATTTGTTAATAATTCAGACCAATTAACATATTACACATCTTATAAGAATGAAAGTGTCACTTGTTTTGAAGGAACTTAAAAATGAATATATAATTTTAATTTATTTAAAATATATAAGTAATCTTATTTTTTCTTGGTAATATGATTTTTTAAAATAAATTATTAATTTTTATTTTAAAAAATTCAATTTATTGCAACTCAAAGAAATTTTCAATTTTTTTAATAAATTTTGTACAATTTAAATTTATATTTTAAAATAATAATAATTATAATTTAAAATATAAAATTCAGATATAAATTTTAAAATACTAAAATTAAAAAGCCACTATTTAACACAAGCTTACCCTTAAAACATAAAACAAAAATTAGAAGACCACTACCTTATAAAATCTCTTATATATTTTTTGAATAACAATTTCTAAAAAATAATTAAGAGTGCTGCATAGCACCCGGTGGACTTGATCTGCTTGAATAAAGATTAATTCACTTCTATATAATTTTCCTCTCCTATATGTCCGGATATCTAAATTCGAGACGGTATCCTAATAACCAATACGGATAAAGGATCCTTACAGGTTTTTGTCGTGGACCCAATCTAATCTCGAAATACCAATTCTATAATTCTCCACGTTCTACCCATTTTCCTGCACGGCATGGAAAATCGTTGCTTTAATCATATTTCGTCACTGTAATGATGTATAGCAAGGAATCTTGAAAATTTTGGAGCTTAAAAATCAACCTTTCCCAGATAATCCAAGACTTGGATGGATTTGAAAAAGCGACTGATACCTTCTTCCTTAAGTTTCGTGAACACATGTGAGATTGTGGACTTTATTATAGAACCCATATTCAGTTCCATCCTCACCGTTTTGAATTGTTGTTTCTTCCTTTGGTTATAATGAAGCAGAGCAATTCTCTCGTCAGTATCCAAGTAACGCTGCTCTTCTTGTTAGCATTTGCTAGAGTAACTTGTGCAAAGGCTGTAAGAAAGCCATATATTGTTCACATGTTGAA
Source organism: Sequoia sempervirens (assembly GCA_007258455.2). NCBI lineage: Eukaryota > Viridiplantae > Streptophyta > Pinopsida > Cupressales > Cupressaceae > Sequoia > Sequoia sempervirens. The sequence goes on along the minus strand of VDFB02373365.1, from coordinate 190,682,704 downwards.
ATCCATGAAACCCCAACACTTCAGTTTGCATGAGCAATGGTATCATTCAATTCTCACCCAAGCAACTTCGGCTGCCTCCACTTCAGACCCGAGTATCTTGTTGTATACATATGATATACTCCTCCATGGCTTTGCGGCCAGGCTGACCAGTGCCGAGGCTGCAGCTTTAGAGAGCGTGGATGGGTGTCTGGCTGTGATTCCATCCTCTCTCAAGAAGATTCATACCACACACTCACCTCAGTTTCTCGGCCTGACCGATGACCGAGGAATGTGGTCGCAGAAGTTACATCGCGGAGAAGATGTGATAGTGGGCATGGTGGATACGGGAATATGGCCTGAGAGTGGAAGCTTCCATGACAAGGGGCTGGGGCCTGTACCCTCCAGATGGAAGGGCGAATGTGAAAGTGGGGAGCAATTCAATTCCTCCTCCTGCAATAGAAAACTCATCGGAGCTCGGTTTTTTTTGTCTGGCTACAAATCGCATGTAGGCGAGGATTTCATATCAGCAAGAGATGGCAACGGCCACGGCACACATACTGCTTCTATTGCTGTGGGATCTGCTGTAAGGGAAGCGAGCTTCAATGGCTTTGGTAATGGAACGGCCATTGGCATGGCGCCTGCGGCCAGATTGTCAGTGTATAAGGTTTGCTGGGGACTCAATGGCAAGTGCGATGAGAGCGACGTAGCTGCTGCTATGGAAAAAGCCATCCAAGACGGCGTCGACATTATTTCTATGTCAATTGGCGGTGGGTCTGAGAATCCATTCTACATGGATCACCAAGCCCTGGCAGCATTCGGTGCCATGGAGAAGGATGTATTTGTTTCCGCCTCTGCTGGCAACGATGGGCCTTTCCCAGCTTCTCTTTCAAACACGGCACCGTGGATAACGACCGTGGGCTCCAGCAGTATGGACAGAGAGTTTCTCTCCCTTCTGAAGCTCAGCAATGGCAAGGTGTTGAAAGGCTCGTCGCTTTACAGAGGAGTTGGGATTCAAAATCTACCTCTGGTCTACGATTATTGCAGCAACCTCGGTGTCGACCCACACCTTTTCAAAGGTAAAGTTGTGATGTGCAATTTCCACGCTAATTCGACGGAAACGGCAAGGCTTCTGAAGGACGCGGGAGCAGCAGGCATGATATTTGTTAACCCTGAAATCTACGGTGCCGCAGACGTACCTCTCGAGCAACCATATCTGCCCGCTACCGGCGTGAGCTATTCGACGGGCCAAAAGATAAAGGTCTACGTTAACAGCACGGCGGCGCCTACGGCCACCATCAACCCCACGGGATTGACAGTGGTGGGAAAAGCAATCGCTCCCATTGTAGACACGTTTTCTTCCGGGGGTCCAAGCGCTTTATATCCGGACGTTCTTAAGCCGGATCTAGTTGCGCCAGGTGTCAACATCTTGGCTGCGTGGAAGGATGGTGGCTTCAAGATAGACTCTGGGACGTCGATGGCGTGTCCCCACGTGAGCGGCATTGCAGCACTCATACGAGCCTCTCATCCTACATGGAGTCCTGCGGCAATCAGATCGGCTATCATGACAACGGCCTCCACACTCGACAACAGAAAGCAACCCATCAAAGATGCTCTAAACTTGCGAGCCGCGGACCTGTTTGTAAAGGGTGCAGGTCACGTAAATCCAAGGGCGGCCGTGGAGCCGGGGCTGGTGTACGATTTGGGCCCTCAAGACTACATCAACTATCTGTGTGGTCAAAACATGTACACCAAAAAGCGAATTGCCCTGCTCACGCACAAGTGGCCTCCCTGCCCCAAATCGGAATCAGGTGCAGATCTTAACTACCCGTCTTTCTCTGTTATATTGAAGTATGGAGAGCGTATTCAGGTGAAGATGAGGACGGTAACCAACGTCGGCAGCGACAAAGCAGTATACAAAGTGTGGGTAAAGAGCAGTCCAAACGTAAAGGTAAGCGTGGATCCAGATACATCGGTGTTCAAGAAAGTAGTTGACCAGGCTAGTTTTAATGTCACATTCGAAAGCCAAGTGGAAGGGAGAGAGGAGAGTGAGTACGGGAAGATAACTTGGAAATGCATCCAAGGCGGAAAGCACATCGTTCGTAGCCCAATTGCCGTTACCTGGATTACGCTTTGAAGTGGAGGAGCTCCATAAATAGGTCCTATATGGTGAATAGCTTTACTAATGTATTTGGTAACGTACACAAATTTCCTGTCAAATATATTGTTATGGAAGGTCGACATGTACTCCAAGCTCTATGGATTGAATCCGCTCTTTAAATTTGCGCCACTTTAACGCAATTTTATAAATAAGTACTAATTTATATAGCGAAGATATTGCTAAGGTTAGACAAAAGAACCCTCTACAAGGATGCAAAGTTTTATGATCCTCTGCCATTCTTGTTCCCATGCATTCGTTTCGACACTTTTCTTAAAGAAATTAAATGGGATAACGTTTTAAAGGAAAATAAATACTTGGGGTAATTTACGATGATTAAGAATAGTCAAATAAGTATTAATTAGTTATAATAATAATCGATGAATTTTATAATTGTAATAGTTAAATTTGATTAATAGTGATTGATAGGTATGTAATGAAATCAAGGTTGTGGATTTGTTCTTGGAGTCTAGATTCATTTTTGTATAAAATGATATTTTTTTTATCATTAGCATACCAAATAATTGTTTGTTTTGATCTTCTAGAAGATTTGGGGAATCGTGATATTGAAAAATACATGAAAGGGTTGTCATTTTGTTACAAGAACACAAGATCTTATCAATCAACCCCCAAAAAGTGTACAAAGATTAAAAACAAGTGCCTTAGAATGGAGATATGTTACTCTTTTTAATGAACCAAATCAATATGAATCAATATTAGTTGCTCCTCTAATGCTTTAGGACGATTGATAATTTATGGATGTGAAATGAATGCAATCAAGTGTCTATACAGACTAGCACATAGCATCAAACTTCACAAATTGTGTTTAGCTAATTGAAGATGGGAAAGTGAATGGGGCTAGTTAGCCAAATTTTGAAATTTAAATACTAAAATAAATGGGAAAAATTTTGTGATTACAAGGTTACCCTAAGACCATGAGAATGTCCTAGGGTGGACAAATGGTTTGATCTAGCTAGCTAAAAAATAAATGAGTATAAACACATAAGTGAATGTGATAAATGCTAGGATAAGAAGAAACTATATGTATGTGTTCCTATAAGGACAATGTAGCTACTAAAAGTATTTGAATATGTGTGTATATAGAGAGGTAAAAGGCTAGGGTAATAATTCTAACTTTGTAAAAGTCTATATCATTTAATAATTCTAACTTTGTAAAAGTTTACATCATTTATCAATGTCTACACATATCAAGGTTGTTCATCAAAATGGGCACAACCCTAAATTAAAAATTGTATGGGTGGGTATTTAAATTTTACCATTATATTTTCACCTTCACTTTGAATTGCATGTGAATCTTAACATGGTTGTGCAAATTTCAAATTATGTGGCACTCAGAAACATGCATGTGAATTTAGGCATCCAAAGGTATAAAGGGTGATCCAAAAAATGTTTAATGGATAATGCAAGGTGTGATAGTATGTTTCCTTTATACAATATCCATGGGTCCTAAAAGAATGTATGTAATGAGTAGATTTTATCTTACAAACATGAAATCTAATATAAAATAGAAACTTGCAAACTATCTAGGAAATATGAATAATAGGAAATAAATAAAGAGAAGAGTTTTTCTTGTTCAGAAAATGAAATGGTATGTTCTGTGTGGTAACTATGGGATGATAAGGTGCATGAAGTGGAAAAAATATCATGTGATAATACTTTCTCAAATGATTAGCATAATGAGTCTCGATAACACCTATCACTACTTAAAAGCTCAACATATGAAGGTTAGTGACAATATATGCCCCTTCAATTGAAAGTATACATTTTATGAAAGGAATTGAAGGATAGGTAAAACCATAGATGAAAGTAAATATAATCTATAGATAAGTATGTAAGAATATATAATATGTGAAAAACATGTGTAACATATAGAATGATAAAGTATGGTTAGCACATATGGGTAAGAGATAACATCAAGGGAAGTAAGGTTTCCCTAGTATACACAATTTGAAGACCTACAAGTGTCATTACAAAGGTGTTAAAAGGATCATCACTTTATAGAGGAGCTAGGATTCAAAATTTTCCTCTAGTATATGATTATTGCAACAAGCTCGGTGTTGAGCCAAGGCCAGTGTACTATTTGATCCATCAAGACTACATCAACTATATGTGTGGTCTCAACAACTACACCAAAAAGAAAATTACCCTACTCACCCACAAGTGGCCTCCCTACCCCAAATCAGAGTCAGGTGCAAATCTTAACTATATGTTTTTCTCTATTTTGTTAAACTATGAAGAGTGTGTTCAAGTGAAGAGGAGGATGGTGACCAACATGGGTGATGATAATATCATATACAAAGTTTGGGTGAAGAGCATCTCAAATGTCAAGGTAAGTGTAGAGCCAGATACATTGGTGTTTAAGAAAATAGGTGACTAGGAAAGTTTTAATGTGATATTCAAAAGCCAAGTGGAAGGGATAGAGGAGGTAGATGTTAGGGAAATATATTGCAAATGTATTTTAGGTGGAACACATATCATTCATATCCCAATTACTATTCTTTGGAATAGCTTTGAAGTGGAGGAGCTCTAGGTATATATAGGTAGTGTTGTTAACAAATTTATCTTAGATTTTTTAATATTAGGACTCTATTTTTCCCAAAGACAAATAAGTAACAAAAATTTGGGTAAATTATTGATTAACTTCTTTGAGTTTTAACTAATGTACAACTTCCTTTTATGATAATTTTTTTATTTTTTAAAATTTAAAATTGGGGTATACTTTTAACCAAAAACTAGAAAAGGAAAACTAACATTTGTCCATAAACATGACACTAATGTGATTGAGAATTCAAAAAAATGAAAAAGGTTTTCGAATATCAACTTTAACACACAAGTCACTAAAGAATTTTTGAAACAAATACTATAAGAACTTCAACACAAACATTGAAAAATACCAATGATAGATTGATAATTGTTTAGATTTAAATTCCACTACACCCCAAAAGGAAATGAATGTTACACAATTCAATATCACATTTATAAATGAAATCAATATTCAAGCATTTACCCAAGCTCACAGACTTAGGAATAAATATCAAGCATCACATTCAATTTCAAATGTTCACAAACAAAGGAATTCCTTATGGAATAAGAAAAATATTTATTCATCCTTCTTTGATTGAGTCTCACTTTTACAATGTAATGGGGATCAAAATTTTAGGCCCTTCAAAAATCCTTTAATTATATATTTAAAGCATTTCAAATGTATCTGTTTAAGAGTATTGAAAAAAAATTCTTCAAAAGAATTATAAAATTAAAGTTTCATGCATTTTCAACCTTTAAGACTTAAGCATCCAAATAAAGCATGACTATTGTTGAGGTGGACAAATCTATGAGTCCACATTTGCTCCATTTTTTGGGTCTTACTGACTAGGAATTATATGAGCTTTGTAATCCTTAATTGTTTAGGCAACAACTAGAAGCTCATTGTGATGACGGATAGTGACATTCTTAGTCCTAAGTTTCTAGAGAGCTTTGTTGCTAAAAAGGGTGTCAATCTTTGTGGTGAGGGTGACTAGAAAGTTCTCATACCAAGATAAAGTTGAATCAATCCTAGCCAACTTCTTTAAATTATGTTTTTTGAAAGCTTACTCACCAAATACTATATCGAGCACCTTCTAAAATCCTTCTTTTAATTCATCAGTCGTAGCTACACCATAAATGTTGTTCTGCTTAAGTTGACAACCAAAGTCTGAAAATTATTTATAAGATTAGTGTTGATGTAATTGCAGTCTTTTAACAAATTATTTTGTTCTTGGACATTCTTCTTCAAGAAGGAAATTTTTCATTCAATACTCTTGCTCCAAATTATACACTGTGGGTCACCTACAAAAGGGACAATTTTCTCTATTACGGGTTTATCTAAACCCATATCTAGAATTTCCTTAAGATCCTAATTAGCTTGAAACTAAAGAGATTCTTCTTGTTTACAATTTGATAATTTAGTTTTGATATAATTTCTCAACAAATTCAAGTCATCATCGAGTTTCTTTAAATTTTTAATCAAAGGAGGATCTTTGGCTTTCAAATCTATTACACATTCTTTATTAACTCTACCATAAAAGCTATCCTTTTGTACTTTGGTAATCAGTTATTTCTCAGTTGAATTAGGATCAAAAGAAGAACTTGCATGGCTGAAAAGTTGGGGAGAAGGATCATTCAATGACCATAGAAAACTCAAGAGTAGCTCTACTGCTCTTTTTAATTTATCCTTATCATGCTTTTCCTTCTTAGTCATCTCCACTAACCTCTTATCATTCACCTGAAAATCATGAATATCACCATCCCTACTTGGGGGTCCCAATTCTACCTTTATCATGATATAGTCAACTATTGTGGCCTAACTGGGTTCTTTTTTTGTGGAGGGATGTGCAATCTCTACATAGAAATATCCATAACTATTATCATTCATCAACCTAGAAGTAGTTTTTAATTTCTTGGGTTTGGGAGACCTTTGCAATAGTTATTCCATAATGTTATCATCTAGCAAACTAACCAAAATTATTTCTATTTTCTTAGCCAATGTATTCTCTAGCCAAGAAGGAGAGAAAGTAGTTCCAATGGCTTGAGATGAAGAACCAAGTGATAAAAATTGAAGAGCTCTCCTTAGAGGAGGATTATTTGCTACATTTTAAAAATTGAAAGGAAAGGAAGTGGAAGACTTACAATTTTGTGTGCTCTTCTCAAGCATAATTTTGAGAGAGGTTTGGTTGGTCTTCAAGGGAATCAACCTCCATTATCTCAATTTCTTATTCTTGTTCATTTCCTTTCTCCAATTTCTTTTCTCTCTTTCTCTACTTGATCCTCCAGCCTGCTATCCTTGGGAAGACCATTTCCACATCTTTTTTGGTATTTTTATTTTCTTTGGAGGTTCTTCTCCATCTCTACTTCCACAGGTAGTGTTACCATGTGTTGCAAAGGAGGTGACATTGTAGATAAATAATTTCCTTCCTAAATAGGATTGACTTGCTCTCCTATTCTTTGTCTTCCTTTGGGTTGAGCCTTGGAAACTTCAAATTTCTTCTTTGTGAGCCATATTTGATTTCCTTTAGGACTACAATAGTTCTAGTTTCAAGATCCTTGGGTTCCCTGAGACTCCAATCGATTGGCACCATTGGTTGTATATGTATATGACTAGTGTAGATTGGATCTACCAAGTTATTTTCATCATCTTCCACACCTTCAATATCCTAGCATAATTTGAAAGTAGCAATCTACCTCAGATTCATCCTCATCCAACTCCTTTTCTTGATCTTACAATCATTAGAGAAATCAACCCAATAATCAAGTACATATGAGGAATGTGATGAAATCTGAGACCCAAGTGCAAATTGTCTTTCACAAATTTTTTGTTACAAATAGGAACCTCATGTCATAAGTAGAAGCACTATATGGGATTCCAAGTTTCTTCCTCTTCACACATCTCTTACTGATCTCTACAAATTGTCTGCGGATTCTTATTAAAATGATTTTGTCCTTTGCATACTTGGGAAACTTATGAGGTATCCTATCATAACCTCCTACTCTGATGTAGGTGAGCCTTTGGATCTGGATGAAATGGCTCCCATATCTTTTATCAATTGAATGGCCTTAGGAGAAATCCTTTTGTCCAAATCCCCTTGTAGCTCCCTAACCAATCTCATGGTGAATACATCATTCACCCTCATGTACTTAAGATAACTTCTAGAAACAATTGTAGATCAAGATAATAATTATAAATTTTAATGTGTTCATCAAAATCTTCAACAACCCTAAGTCTTGGCCAGGGTCTTGTGAAATCTAAGGAATATAAATGATAGGAAGACATATAGAAAAAGTTATTGATAGAAAAAAATAAAATCATATAATGAATTATGTCGCTAATTAAACTGGCCCAATATAAATATTGTGTTCCTATGCAAACAATTTGCACAAAGAAAAACATCCATTCTTCAAATTCATGTACATTCATGTTACCTTTCAACTTGTGTAACAATATGATGATATATGCAATTTCACTTTTGAAGTGATACTTCTGTAGGTTTTTGGGTAATTAATATTTTCCCTTCTTAGGCACTGCAAGCCACTCTCTAGCAATTACATTCTTATGATACCTTTTATTTTATTGAAATGTCCTTATGACGTAGTAAAATCAAAATCAACATATACCTTCCTATTGGGTAACCTAAAACACCCATTGATAGTGGACCTATCCAAAACGATGAGTAATTTTTCATTAGTGGTTTTGATTTCTCTATTGTCAGTGTTATAGTGGTTTATACATTCGAGCACCAATTTTGTATATTACATAACAATGAGGAAAGTAGTTGCCTCAAGTAAGCCACTTTTGCCAATATTTGAGTAATTGGGTGTTTTTTTGGACTGTTCACCCTCTCCTAGAATTCTCCTAGATTAATATGCCCTAATTTGGTGTCACCTATCTTTGGCAAGGTACTACCTAGACCAGACAAATACTCTTACACTAAGTATTTATACTTTTCTTTCATCGATTTTAGCTCAAACTCTCCTTTTAACTCTAGAAAAAAATTGACAGAGTTTTGCCTAGGGTGCCTAACTTGAGCTATGGGAATTATTTACAAATTTCTTGAAATAAGTGATAGGAAGCACAAGCAGAGTAGTAGAAGCATGCACTTAAACCAAATTTATAGCTTTTGGGAGTAGTTCTCTAAGAAAGGATTCTTCTCTTCTCAACACCAAATTCTTCGTCACAATCCTATTCCTCATGCTCATAAAAATCCCCAATTTCTTGTTTGCAAATGTTTAAATGAATGATTTAATTTGAGAATTTTTCCTTTACTATGCCTCTACATTTAATTCACCTATCTTGGCTATGACAGTAATTAATGTAGGGTAGGTGGATCCCTTCGCACCAACTTCAATTTTTTTTGTGAAGAAGAGTCAATGTTTTTATTGGTTCTCGAAACCTTGTTGGAGTCTAACAAGGGTTTCAAAACCTTGATTGTTCTCTGCTTTAAACCATTTCTTTCTTTCATATGGATTGTTTTACTATTGGATTATTTGCAATTACAAGTTGTGTCAAGAGCTGACAAGGTAGTGAGAACCTTGTTGGGGCCCAAAAGAGTTGTCACAACTCGTAAAAATACCTTTGGAATTCAAGAGGCTACTTATCATTCTTTTTTTAGCTAGAAAACATAAGGTTCTTAGTTCTATGTTGGAGCCTGATAAGGTTGTGAGAACCTTGTGGGTTACTGAAAATGGTTTCAAAACCAAGTAAAAGAGTCACTTTTTCTTCTCGGTGATATTTTGGACTTGTTTAGAGAAACTCAAGATTTCAAAAACCTTAGTGACATCTAAAAGAGTTCTAAAAACCAACTTAGGAACCATCAATGTCTGAAAATACTTAGTGAATCTAAATAAAAAATTGAAGATACAACAACTTGGATTCAAATTAGGTTGGGAAAAACTTTTTAGGCTCCAACATGGTTGTGAGAACCTTGTTGGGTTTTGACAATATTTTTTAAGCTACCTCAGAAAATTGACTTTAGGAAAAATGACTAAGTATTAAAAGTGTAGTGATGGAAAATGCATCCCTCTACATTTTCACACTTGTTTGGGCCCTCCCTGTTAAATTGAGCTTCATGTTTCCTTGAATTAGTGTTGTAATGTGTTTAACGCATTCACATTAGGTCTTGGGCCCTTGTGAACTAAGTGTACCTAGTTGTGCCTTATTTAGGGTGTTGTAAAGTGTACCTTTACACTTTCACACTAATATATATTTTTATTAATTAATTGGGCTTCTTTATGCCTTAATTGGCCTTATTTTGACCCAGAAGCCTTAATTAATGCATATTTTTGAGATGAATCCTAAAATTTACCAACATCTAATCATAATTCATGTTTTTTTTGGATTGTATGGCCCAAATTTAGTGATCTGGGACTCATATGCCACCTTGGGTGTATGGGTCCCACCTAGGTTTCAGTTCCTAGATCTAAATTTCACATTAAACTAAGCCTTTCTTAAAAAAATTTTCCTAAGTTTAGCCTAATGGGACTCATATGCCACAACTAGTGTATGAGTCCCACTTAGCTTAGACCTAAATTAAATTCAAATTCTTGGTGGGATTTTATTCTCCTAGATTTGATGTCAGCTTGTAGTGTTGTAATTTCGATAAATTTGACATAAAAAAGTATGAATAAAAGGTTGTTTCACATATTTTCTCCTAGAAATATTCATGAGCAAGTGTGACCTAAGCATTCAAGCATTCTAGCATTTAGGAGCCTACAAGAGCTGATTATCAAGCATCATGTCAAAGTCATCATACATCATGTTTTCTTTTGAGCTAATATTTGTGATGTAGGGTTTTATGATTCACGCAAGCATTCAATTCAATATCTATATCATTCAAGCAATATTCAAAGATCCACATTCATGCTAGCCATTTCATACATATTTGTGGCATCTTGTTCAAGGGTTTGGTGAGTTACAACATTGCATATTTGTTCATTCATCATTCCTCTATTTCATTTGACTTCATTTCAAGGTTTGATTACCAAAATGGGGTTTGACCAAGGAAAACCCATATCCACTAACAAAACAACATTTTTTTCCCTCTCTTTAGTGTGTTATTTGTAGATTGTAATGCCTTGTCATGAAACCCCAAAGGAAAACACTTCTAAATAACAATTATGAGACAATTTTTTTTAAAGAAACTAACATGAAATGTAAATCATACAACTCTAACATATAATGCATCTAGCATGTACATAAGTTCTAACAATGGCCTTTAGGGTATCATGGCTTCATTATAAACATCCCATAATGATGATAAGTTGTCTACAAGTGTCAATTTTAAAAACATAGCATAACGTAAATGAACATCATACTACGATGTAGAAAATTGGACACTCTTGAAAAAAGAGACAATTTCACACTTAATTTAGACCTACTTTTGAGTAGCCCTACATTATTCATTCTTTAAAACAACATTTATAGGCCCTAAGACCCATTACTTTTACCCATTACTTTTTACCTAGAGGCTTGTTTCACTTAAAAAATAACTTAAATCTCAACAAACAACACTCAATTCATTCATATCCTGAAAACCCACCTTCAAAAACCACTAGTGGGGCCCATTCGCCACCTTAGGTGAATGAGTCCCCTCTGGTGGACCCATTCGCCAAGGGTGTCGAATGAGTCCCTTTTGAGGGAAATTTCAATTTTGAGCAGGAATTCAATTAATTAAACTTAATTTTTTGGTGGATGTCAACCTCTTAGGTCTAAATAATAGGAAAATTAGGTGTTGATGCCTATAAATACACATTTTAAGCAATTTTTTACATCTCTTAGCCACTTTTAGAAAGTAATTTCAAAATTCAAGTATTAGGAGTCTTCCACAATAATTTTTATTTTCATTTTCTAGAGCAAAGTTGAAGCTTTAGGGAAGAAAACTAAGGGTTTTTGCAGGTCTTTGAGATCACTTCTCATCCAAGATCCAACATTACAAAGAGTTGATGATGGATGCCTATGGTGAATCATAGAGAAATATAGGTTAAGGAGATGCAACTAGCCATCAAATCATACCTAAAGAATTGTTTTCAAAATGATTCCATCTTCCATCTTCTCTCTATCTTCAAACTTAAGGTTTACATTACATTTGCATGATATTTACATCAATTTGATATGTTGTAGGGTTTCTAGGGTTGAATTCTTGCATCATTCAAATAACATTTGCACATCTTATTCTAACAAAATAGAATAGGGTTTTGTCATACTTCAGATTTTCCTAGTCTTTAACACACTTAAGGCTAGGGTTTTATGCATATTTTTATCCATTCAAGGTTTGAATACCCAATTTGGGGTTTGACCAAGGAAAACCCCCAATTAGACAATAAATTTTAAGTTGTTTTGTAGGTATTTTCTGAGATCTTGATTTGAATTCCCATCAAGAAGTGTTGTATAGGTGACCAGGTCTAAGATCTGAGTTTGTATAAAATTGAAATTAGACTTATTCACTATGGATGGTGAATGAATCCCTCATGAGGTGGTTGACAGAGTTATCTGTAGATTCTAGTACCCAGTAAGCAGAAACTAGTATCTAGGCAGAAAACCTTAACCTGGGACTAATTCACCCAGGGTGGTGAATGAGTCCCAATCAACCTAAAAGTCAGATTTTCTAAATTTCCAAAGTGCTTTCCATTCTTCATCAGTTTTATAGGTGCACACATTCTGAATTACAACTTTTTGCTCAATTTCATTTTCATTTTTGATCATCTTTCTAAGCTTTTTGCATACCTCACTATGTTTTCAAACATTGCATATTTCATTCATTTTGTATTCATAATCAATCAATTTCATAGCTTATTTGCATTTAGATCATTCCATTTAGTCATAATTTCATCATGCATTCCTTTTTTTGAGTGAACCACCTCAATTTTAGGGTTCTTTCTCTCTCCTTTTAGGTGAAAGATCCTAAGAGTGCAAGAGAAGTCCATAGAACCACAAAATTAATGGTTCATTTTGGTGAACCTGAATATTGAACATTATATCTTTCTAATTTTCATATACATTTTCATCCTAGGACTCAATTGCATTTTATTTTGCATTATTTTCTTGCATCCTAGGAATTTTTTAAATTTGCATTAGTGAAACTATCATTTAGAGGTCATTATTGCATTTCCTTTCATCACATCATTCTAAAATTCTACATTTTCAGTCTTTATCTATATTGTACAAACCTGAACACATAAAGAAAACTCAAAAGAATAAAAAAATAAAATTAAAAATACCTCTCTTGGGACTCATTTGCCACCTTGGGCGAATCAGTCCTAGTGCACTTTTTGCATCAGTATTTTCATAATTCAATTTCCTACTTTGCCCTTTTCTATTTTCTATAGTTCCTTTTTTTTTTTAGTTTAGTTACTTTCTGTTATATCCAAATCATTTAAGCATCATTTCCTTTTATGGCATTCATGGATAGTCTTAGATTTTTTCAAATTTCCTTTTCAATGTTAGTTCCTAGTTCTTTTCAATCAAAAATTTCAATACATAAAAACAAAAAAATATAAACATCAAACCAACCTTTTAAAAAAATGATTCCATTTAGAAATACCATCTTGAATCCAAGCCTCTTAGTAGCGATGATGTAGAAAAGTTAGATGAATTTATGAACTGGACTTTATCTTGCTCACTTCATCTTCTAAAGCTTTCCATGAGAAGCCCAAACCAATTGATGATAACCTATCCCTCAAACCTTTTAGTCATGATGACTTTGAATTGTTAGATGAATCCCTTTAGGACTTCATCTCATCTATGTCATCCACTAAATGACCAACCTACAACACCAAACATTAATTTCTTGAAATTTTTTCATGAGCAACCTAAAATAATTAGCAATAACTTACCCCTCAAACCTTTTAGTCGTGATGACCTTGATATATTAGATGAATCCCTTCAGGACTTCATCTTGTCTAAGCTATCTATTAAGGTTTGTTGTGAACAATTCAAAACTAAGAACGTTAATGTGATTCAACCTCAACTCATTCTTTACTCACCCTCACATAAAATTCATCCTTTTAATAAACCTAAGTTCACTCTTTACCCACCTAAAACTGATTTGTTGCAGCAATCCAATAATATTATTGTTGCTCATACATATAATACTTGACACAATCTACAACCACCGCTTGACCAACCCCACCCTCTTTACCTTTACCTAATCTACCTAGTTCTCCTCGCTTTCCCTCACAGACAAAGTAGTATGATCTTGTTGAACAACTCAAGAATACTCCTACAAAGATTTCCCTTTGGGATTTACTTCAGAGTTCTCCAAATTACCACATATTCTTCAAACATCCTTACAACAAATTGTGGTTCGTCCTGGTACAAATCTGAATGATGTGGTAGCTGTAATACATGGAATGAATAAAGTTAATCTAGACATTACTTTCCATCAACATGAGCTCTCTCCTTTAGATTTGTGAAAAAAAAAAAAATCCTTTATGATAATTGCTCAATTCAATCGAATAGGTATCAAAATAACCCTTATTAATAATGTTTTTTCCCTTAATGTGTGTAATGTGAATCTCCTTGATAGATTGTGCATTAACAAGTAAAAATAAAACATGAGTCCTTATCCATTCGATAATTTGACAATACAACAAAGAAACCGCTCAGTGTAATCACTTTGCCTATTACCATTGGGGTGGCTACTATGCAAACTCCTATTCATGTCACGCCTTATGATCTTTCATATAATCTTCTTTTAGGTAGACCATGGATTCATGAGATGAATGTAGTTCCTTTGACCCTTCATCACGTAATGAAATATGTCTATAACAACACATTTATCAAGTTGAGATAGATCTTGAGCCTAAAAGTTTCTTACACCTTGAAAAAGGAACCACAATTCCTCTAAATACATTAATCTCAACATCTAATATAGAACCTCTCGAAATTGAACAAGATGAGGAATCGGTGTCCAAATAATTTGGTGATGATTGGGGATCCTTAGAATTCACACCTTCATTTATGGGTGAATACATAATCACACAAAAGAAGGATAAGAAAAAAGAAAAACCAACTATCATGTCAACTCATAATTTAGAAAAATCTTCGCAAACATCTATCTCCTCTACTTTAGAAGAAACTACAACATACACAACAAATTTTGATGAGAGATTATCAACCTCCACCTAATCCGAAAGAAATTGAAATACTTTATGGAAAAGGCTATGAACTTGTGAAACAATTGGGATATACCAGAAAAGGAAGTGGAAAGCATGAATAAGGTATTTGTGTCCCTATAGAACCTAATACACAAGAGAACAAAAACTAGATTGGGATATTCTTTTTCTAAAACAACAAAAGCTACTCAATGATCATATTTGAATATCAATACTCTTACATGTCAACCAAAACACAAACTCACAATCAAACATCTTGAATTGCTTGATATGAACTCATCACCATCATGGCAGTATGTTGACAGTGATGAAACTCTAAAACAAATGTTAGGAGTTTATGATAATACATCCTCTACTACTCCCATGAAATGGGTTACTTGTGTTTTGATAGTTACCAAACAAAAAGATAGTGATATCCCTGACAAACCATATGATCCTAAAGTTCCTAAGTCTAATGTACTCCCCTTAGGTCATACAATCTATGTGCCAATGGAAATAGATGATAAAGAGAAAGTTATTAAAATTGGGAAGTGCCTTGACAATGAAGAACAAGAGGACACTACAACTTTACTTCATGATTTTCCCAAAAACTTTCCTTGGAAATATTCTGACATGTTAGGAATTGACCCAAAAATTGTGACACAATATTGTTCTCATTGAAAATGCTATACCTATTTGCCAAAAGATGTGAAAAATGCACCCTAGCATAGCCTTGCATGTTAAATCAGAGCTTGAGAAACTCTTTGATGTAGGCTTCATTGGACCTATTGATTATTGTCCTTGGATCTCAAATATTGTCGTAGTTGCTAAACCTGATAATTGTATTAGGTAATGCACAAATTTTCATGATTTGAATAAAGCCTCTTTAAAAGACAACTTTCCATTTCCTAATATTGGCATGATCATGGATTCAACTACTGGACATGCTTTGTTGTCATTCATGGATAGATTTTCTGGTTATAATCAAATCCTTATCAACCCTCAAGACCAATACAAAATTGCATTTACAACTATTTGAGGAACATTTTGTTGGGTTGTGATGCCTTTCAGTTTAAATTTCATGCCAGTGCAACTTATCAATGATCGATGACCTTGATATTTCATGATTACATACATAAAATCTTGGAATATTATGTTGATGATATCCTTGCTAAATCCTTAACACGACAAGACAATGTAAATGTTCTTCAAAAAATATTTGAATGAATACGTAAATATAATATGCGCTTAAATCCAAAAAAGTGTGTCTTTGGTGTAGATGGTGGGAAAATTTTGGGGTTTGTCATATCTTACAGAGGCATTGAGGTGGACACAAATAAAATTGGTTTCATTATTAACATGCCACCTCATACAAGCATTTCTCAATTGCACACATTACAAGGTTGAATTCAAGTAATCCGTCATTTTGTAGCATCTTTAGCCAATCATACATTACCCTTCACACATCTTCTCAAAAAGGACATACACTTTGATTGGAATGAGGATTGTAAACAAGATTTTGAGAGTTTAAAGGAATACATTGCAACTCCACCTATTTTACAACCTGTCGTGCCAAACAAACTATTTATCATGTACATAGCTGCATTAGCCCATGCTCTTGTAGCATTGTTTGCTCAACAAGATCATCATGGAAAACAACATCATGTTTATTACATTAGTCAAAGTTTAATTGATTATGAAACTTCATACTCATCAGTTGAAAAGCAATGTTTAGCTCTTGCATTCACTACTAGTAAATTGCGACATTATTTACTAAATGTTAAAATACAAGTCAACAAAATTTGATCCCCTTAAGCATCTTTTAATAAAACCGACCTATCTGGACACTTAGCTAAGTGGGTGATGTTGTTAACTAAGTTTGACCTTAAGTTTGTTTCCCAAAAAGAAATAAAAGGACAAGCTTTAAGTAATCACTTAGCTAATGCCCCTTCTCCTCTCGCTTTACCTAATCATGGCTCCTTTCCTAATGATAGTGTCTTGACCATCAATGTTAAAACATGGGAATTGTATTTCGATGGATCTAAGTGTCAAACAAGTTCTGGTGCTAGAGTGGTATTAATTCCACCCACTGGAAAGCCTATTCCCTTGTCTTATCAATTAAATTCCTATGTACAAATAACACAGCTGAGTATGAGGCATTAATTGTAGGATTGTGAGCTACCTTAATCATTGGTGCTAAAGATATCAAGATCTTTGGTGATTCACAATTATTCATCAAACAAATCAATGGGACATATCAAACTAAACATGAAAAATTATCAAAATAAAAGGATCTTATAATGAAACTATTAGAGAATTTTGAATCATTCATCATTAATAGCATCCCACAAAAAGACAATCAACATGCAGATGTGATGGCGAGTGCTGCCTCTCTTATATCCCCGCATGATCCTTCAACAGACTTCACCTTTTTTATTCACCCAATCATGAAACCTTCAATTGATACCCACCTAGAAGATATTTTAACCACAACTCAAGAAGCCTCACGAGAATGGTATGATACAATATACAATTATTTAAAATATAGTACCATTCATGAGCCCACAACGACAAACACTCGAAATCATTTATGCAAACTAGCAACCAAATACGTGATCCTTGCCGATGTTTTGTATATAAGACCCTCCAATGGTCTCTTACTAAGGTGTCTTAAGGACTCTGAAATTCCTATAGCCCTTGAGCAGGCTCATGTTGGTGCCTATGGAGGTCATTTTGGAGGATGGTCATTAAGGAAAAAAATTATTCGTATGGTATATTATTGGAGACATATGGAAAATGACTACTTTGCTTACATTACATGATGTCACAAATGTCAAGAACATAGCAATCTGATTCATTCCCTTGCTTCTGAGCTTTGTGCCCAAATTCCCATTTTGGTCGTTTTCAGTAGGCGATTAGATCTTATTGTAAAAATTTCACCATCTTCTTCTATTGGACATACATTTATAATAATTGCAATAGACTACTTCAAAAAATGGGTGGAAGCTATTCCTCTTTGATCTACAAATGCTTTAAAGTAATTTGTTGTTTCATATTGAAACACATAATTGCTTTCTTTGGCCTCCCTTCCGCAATCATTTTCGATAATGGAACCCCATTTAAGAATGATGAAGTAAAGAAATTTCTTGAAACATTAAATATCCAACATCAATTTTCTACACCATACTATTCACAATGCAATGGACAAGCTGAAAGCACTAATAAGATTCTTGAACAAATCCTGAGGAAAACTATTAACAAACATCATAAGGATTGGCATACGCAATTACATTATGCACTTTGGGCTTATTGAACAAGTGTTAGGCTATCTATAGAAACTACACCCTATAACCTTGTTTATGGTACTGACATGATCATGCCCTTGGAGTTAGAAATTCATACGTTGTGAATCTCTCTTCAAGACCTTATTGAAAATGCCACATATAAAGATCAATGATTGCACCAGCTTGAGATGCTCGATGAAAAATGTATTAACACTTTTGAACATATCCAAGCTTATATTAAAAAATTACAACAAAAACACAATACTCATGTTATTCCGCAAACATTTTGTAAGGGTGATTTTGTTCTCTATGAGAATCAATGCAATACTAACGTTGACCATGAGGACAAAGATAAATTCAGCCCTAATTAGTTAGGACCTTACATATTCAACACCAATTATGGGTCTGGTGCTTATGTCTTAACTGAGCTCAATGGAACACCCCCTAAGGAACCTATTAATGCCACACATTTGCATCAGTATTATCTCTAGTCTCCTTGAATAGTATGGATTAAAAAGAAATGTTTTCTAAAGTTATTAGGTTTCATGCTAAATAACTTTCACATTGCTTCATTCTTGACAACTGCTCATGTGTTTGTCTCGAACACTAAGGTAATTATTTAAGTTCTTTTAATAATTACTTTAGATTTCATACTATTCACCCTCGTGTTATGTTAAGTTTGATCCTTATATGAATTATAGGTGTATCTAATTTAACATAATCTCTTTTTCATATTAACAATGTTGTATCTAAAGTATAATTGAAATATGTTTTACATTAGATCACATCAATCATACATTAAATCATGTAGACATTAATTAAGTAATTTTACAAGTTATTTAATTAATCACCTTGTCATTTAACGTTCAAACACATTAAAAAAAATTATAACAACATCAAATTCTCATATATATATATATATATATATATATATATATATATATATATATATATATATATATATATATATATATATATATATATATATATATATATCTCAAAAAATTTATGTGCATCTCATCATCATATACAAAATCACCAAGGTCTTTGAGAACTAGACCCTTCAAGCTTTGGCACCCATGATCTAGTCCCCGGACATCATGAGACGATTGTGTGTGATCTTGATCATGATCCACCGACTCTAAGTGCATACTCCAAACACTGTACTTTCCCAAGGGCTACAAGATTATCCTCTTCCATTTGATCCCTCTCCACTCATACCTATGATAGCTCTACATGTAGTCTCTCAACCTTTTCTGAAGTCTATGATGATTTTCCCACACTCTCAACTTGATGGAGTCATCTCCTCACACTCTCATGAGCTTCCCACAACCTTGCAAATAGTCTTAGTGAATATGGCTCCTCCTCCATGATTGGTGGGGACACGTAATCAGGATCTATCTCCTCCTCATTGACAGATGTAGGTACTATCTCTGTGGTATCCTAACAATAGAACTCTCACCAGTCTCTCATCGCTCCTGTAAGGTAGAAACAATACACAATCAATAAACATCATCATGATATATATACAACATCAAAACTAAAATGCATGCATAAAATCAAATATCATCACCTATATCTCTAGTCTATTGAGGGATGCCAACCTCATCCTCTCTGGGGGGCATGGAGGACATGCTAGCCTCTCTCTGACCATCAGTCTCAATGTCTTCTATAGCTACTACATGTGATCTAGTCACATGAGTGTGTGAGAACTCTCCTCACTCGTGTTGATCCTCAGTCGCTACCTCATCACCCTCACTTAGGGGTGGCTCCTCCTCATACTCCTCCTCATAATTATCCTCCTCCTCCTCTCCTCCATCCTGACAAGTCCTCATAGTCAAGATCGGCCTCTGAATCATACTCATCATCGATAACATAAGTAAATATATCTTGTGACATGTATTGTACATCCTCAACCTTATCCTCTGGCTCATCTCCCCTATCTAGTGTTGGTCCTACATCACTTATAGGGACATCCATGGGAAATACAGGATTTTTTCATGTCACTAACCACCACTCCTTGTTCTCATTTGTGCTACCAACATCATCAGCATCAGTGACTGGTGATTGATCATGATCTAAATCATCAGAATCACTCTCACAAACATGGTTTATAGTGAGTCAAACAGTATCCCCCGGCCTCTGGGAACTCTACACTGATCGCCTAATGAAGGGGTATGCCCTCAGTTGTGTCTGTACCTACCCAAACTATCGCATGACTCGGCCATAATAAAATGTTTGTACAACATAGTCATGTCGACCAGCCAAAAATCTATCCATTTACATCCTCCTTAGTTATCCTATGAGATCTGGCCACTATAGTGTGAGTAGATAAGGTCTCCATAGGATCTCATCCTCTAGCCAGTCAAATCTCACTCTCCAAAAATGTATATCTCTGTACTACCACAAACATCAAAGAGTATAGCCAAAGGCCCATGGATATACTATGGCTATAGCACATCGGAAGCCAACAGGTCTGGTGCATGTAATATGCTTGAGGCACCACACCTACAGAAGCATGTAGTACACCATATTGTCAATCTCTTGAAACACAAATCAATCAAGATCATAATAAAGATGTGCTAGGATGTAGCACCCCCAAGCATAGATTGTCTTGTGCTCTGCCATCCCGCAAATCTAGTGTACCAATCGTCCATCCAGGTGTGTTGCTCATCCATCAGGATTGAGAAGAATAGCCATTGTATGCATCATAATCAATCTCACAATGGGGGCTTGTGAATATAGAAGCATGGGAAGCTCGATTTGTGCTCAATTCATGCTCATCATGAACTGGTCCACCCAAGTAATACTACATGTCTTCCTTCTTCTCATGGAATGACCGATCCCCTCAAAAATATACTTGCTCTCCCTAAATAGGAACTCAGAGAATGTGGTGTACATCCTCTAGGGTGATGGTCATCTCTCTAATGTCGAAAAGTGAAACATACATGTGTCAGCATCCCAGTGCTCGCATAGGGCCAACAGCGTTGCGTCATGGTATCTCATAGGTGGCATCAGATATGCCCAATAGATGCCCACTACCTGTAGATGCTCTATCTTTACTATTGATAGTGTTGGGGCTAAATCTCTAAGAAAGCTAATCTGTCTCCCTCCTAGTCATTGTCGTGATTGGGCTAGAACCTATCAAATGAACAATAATATGCTCTAAAAAATTATCTAATATCTTCAATTTTTACATTATTCATCATGCAAGTGTGTTAAATTTCATCTAGTATGCTTTTCTAAAGGCCCTAGACACTTTAGAACTCTTTGAGACACATCACAAAGAAACGAGACACTTTGCGAACAAAAGGGACACTTTGCAAACAAATGGGACACTTTGCGAACAAATGGAACACTTTGCAAAAAAAGGGACACTTTGTGAACTCTAAAATTCAAGACCCTAAATTAACTTATCCATGCATTAAAAATCATTAAATCATTACAATATCACTAAGTGGAAGTTGTAGAATTGACTCACCTCATGGTATAGCTTGTCACGCACCACCTGCTCTCGAAGCTCATCCAGTCACGAAGGAAAGTAATCCTATCTACTTGGCATCTTCTCATATCACTCATCACTCTTAAGCTACAAGAAGATAAAATGCAATAGTAAGTAAAAAATTACTCTTCTTTACCTCTTTTCACCTATTTTCATTACTTTTACTCTTATGCATTAAATTAGGGTTATTTTCTCTTAAGAGTTAATAATGCATCTCTTCTTCGAAACACCATAACAGGAGCTAGGGAACTATATTTTCAACGTGGTTTGATGTGTTGGAATCATGATTCCACACTCAAAATCACCAATTTTCTATCATTATGTGGCACAGTACTTGGAAATTCCCTATGGTATGATGTTCTTTATTCGACATGGCTAGATTGCTACCTTCATTCCATCTCCATAAAGCAAGTAGAATCAAGGGGGGGCATACATCTACCCTTGAATTGGATTCCTAGGAGTTAGATAAAGGGATTTTTGGATAATTAACAAATTTTTGTTGCAAGATGTGATTCCTAATGTTGTGGTTTTGGAGATAACTACACTAGGGGTTTCGTTCTCCCATCTTTTGAATGAGTATCTTTTTATTCAATAAAGTGCACTATTTAGAGTCCTTTGGCTTACATATGCATGTAGAGTCATATGGGTGCTAAAGTGGGAACTAAATGTGGCATAGAAAATCAGACACTCTTAAGAAAAGAGACAATTTCATGCTTAATTTATACCTACTTTTGAGTATCACTGCATTACTCATTCTTCAAAACAACATTAAAAGGCCCCTAAGACCCATTATTTTTTATCTAGAGGCCTGCTTCACTTAAAAAATCACTTAAATCTTAACAAACAACACTCAATTCATTCATATCCTGAAAACCCACCTTCAAAAACCACTAGTGTGACCCATTTGCCACCTTGGGAAAAGGAGTCCACTTTGGTGGGACCCATTCGCCAAGGGTAGCGAATGAGTCCCTTTTGAGGGAAATTTCAATTTTGAGCAGGAATTCAATTAATTCAACTTAATTTTTCAATGGATGTCGGCCTCTTAGGTCTAAATAATGGGAAAATTAGCTATTGATGGCTATAAATACACATTTTAAGCCATTTTTCATATCTCTTAGTCATTTTTACAAAGCAATTTCAAAAGTCAAGTATTATGATTCTTCCATAATAAGTTTTATTTGCATTTTCTACAGCAAAGTTGAAGCTTTAGGGTAGAAAACTAAGGGTTTTTGAAGGTCTTCGAGCTCACTTCTCATCCAAGATCCAACATTGCAAAGAGTTGATGATGGATTTCTATGGTGAATCATGGAGAAATCTAGGTTGAGGAGATGCAACTAGCCATCAAATCACACCTAAAGACTTATTTTCAAAGTGATTCCATCTTCCATCTTCTCTCTATCTTCAAACTTAAGGTTTGCATTACATTTGCATGAAATTTACATCCATTTGATATGTTGTAGGTTTTCTAGGGTTGAAGTCTTGCATCATTCAAATCACATTTGCACATCTTATTCTAACACAATATAATAGGGTTTTGTCATACTTCATATTTTCCTAGTCTTCAACACACTTAAGGCTAGGGTTTTATGCAATTTTTTATCCATTAAAGGTTTGATTACCCAATTTGGAGTTTTACCAAGGAAAACCCCCCATTAGACAACAAATTTTAACCTATTTTGTAGGTATTTTTTGAGATCTCAATCTGGATTCCTCTCAAGAAGTGTTGTACAGGTGACTAGGTGTAGGTCTAAGATCTAAGTTTGTAGAAAATTGAAAGTGGACTGATTCTCCATGGATGGTGAATGAGTCCCTCATGAGGTGGTTGATAGAGATAACTATAGATTCTAGTACCCAGTAAGTAGAAACCAATTTCTAGGCAAAAAACCCTAACCTCAGGCTGATTTGCCCAGGGTGGCAAATGAGTCCCAGTCAACCTACAAGTCATATTTCTAGATTTTCATAGTGCTTTCTACTCTTCATCAGTCGTATAGGTGCACACATTCTAAATTATAGCTTTCTTTCTAGTTTCAATTGCATTTTTTATCATCTTTCTAAACGTTTTGCATACCTCATTGTGTTTTCAAACATTACATATTTCATTCATTTTGTATTCATAATCAATCAATTTCATAACTTGTTTTCATTTATATCATTTAGACATTTAGTCATAATTCCATCATACATTCCTTTGTTTGAATTAACCACCTCAATTTTAGGGTTTTATCTCTCTCCTTTTAGGTGAAAGATCTTAAGAGTGCAAGGGAAGTCCATAGAACCACAAAATTTATGGTTCATATGTATACATCTGTAAAATCAAATATACTTCCATCAATTATCATAGTAAAATACCAAAGTGTACATCCATCACTTTTATTACAAAAAGGTACATTGTTTCATGATTACATAATTGCATCATTTCTTCCCAACAAAAAATGGGAAGGATACATCAAATACATACTATGATACAATAGAAATGATTACAATTCATAGTATCAATATTGCCACAAGAATCTGGTGCAAGATCTAGAACACTGTAACATAAGGTACAATTCCATACTCATGAACAACAACTAGGAACCCAATGGAGTGAATAGCACATTCCATCTGACCATGTGGAACCCTAAGGTCCACCCTTCGTGCTAGGAGATGATAAGAAGGACCCAGGCGGGTGCATGAAGTTGGTCGCACTTTTGTGGCCAAATGGGAAAAAAAATTGAAAAGAGATAACGCAAGTGCATTATAACGTGCTCATGTTATGTGATTTTAAAAGAAAAAAAATTGAAATCTATATCATTTTCTTTTTACTATTTCTCAGCTCTGCCCACGGCCAAAAACCCTCACTTTCGTGCTCACATTCTAGGAGGAAGGATTTTTACATATTTCATCAACAATAGTTAAATTTTCTTGGCAAATATGGTGCCACGATGACAAAGAGATGTGGGAGGTAAGTATTGTTTGCTATTTGTTTTGAGTTTGTTAGTTTGAAGTTGATTTTGTTTGTTTTAGGTTAGATTTGATTTTTTTTAAAAAATTTTAGGAAATCCTACAAATCCTCAACAGTAAAATCCTCAACAAAATCAACCTCCCCCACCATTCTCTCAACACCCTCCTGGCACTCAAAAAAATTTGAGGAGTGAAATTGAGAACAATAGAAAACAACTTGAGGATCCTATCAATAGGTTGAGTGATCCAAAAGCTTCAACCACAGAAAGAATGCTTCTAGCAAATTCATTGAAAGATATGTTAAAAAATGTAGATGCAATCACCCAACAAATATCTGGATGGCAAGATAGGAGGCAGACAGCCAAGGCATATTATGTAGACAAATTATCATATAAACAAGTAAAAGATTTAAAAATTACTAAAGGTGATTTGTGCTCTCTATTCACTGACCCTAAAACAAATCAAAATATTACCCTCAATGCAAAGAGGTTTCCTATTCATTGGTGCCACCACCAAGAGATTAAGAACCGTTTTTATGAAAGATGGTATATGGTCTTTGATTACCCACCATGCAATAATTGTGAAGTCCCCCAATATTTTCTTAGGAAACTATACAGTGAGTTTGTATTGAACCAAATCCTAAATTATTTTGATATGAGGGCTTGTTCCAGGGGAGAGGTGAGGGGTTAACTCAGGATAGGCCCGGTGCATAGTCAGATCCTACACAGCAAGGGAGACAACCTCTCACTAGGCCGCCTCATGAGAAAATTGTGATGTCTGTCATTGCGAAGGAGAGTGCCGACATAGAGACATTGCAAGTGATCACAAATTTGACCCGGAGTCTCATCCATCACACTAGCCCTATTGTACAATGCCATTCAAGGGAGTCTTCAAGTGGTGGCCTTTGAACCCATGTGTGTCAATCTTGTGGGGAAACTTGTTCGTATGACCCTACTAGCACTCAAGAGGGTGTTATGCAAGATCCATATGCTACTACACAGCCTGATCTATATGCATCTACGAGGATGGAGAGGACGGCTGACATTTTTAGTGATGCATATGGCATTGACACTCAGGTAAAATTCAGCATGTTCATTGAATTTAATTTATTAAATTTTGATTGTGAAATGCAATATTAACTAATTTAATTTTATTATTTTAATAAAATTCTAGGGTCACAGTGTAGAGACTGGATACACCAGTCATCCACCTACTTATTTTTACAGTACGCCTATCAATGGGGTATGTACCTAGTAAAAAATTATAAATTTATTACATGTTAATAGCATTGTTTTACGAATGGTATTTTAACATGTGATTTTGGATGTTGAACAGGGTAATGTTGGAGGTTTCAAGGAAACACCTCCTAGTGCCAGTAGATTTGATCAAACATTCACGGAGGTAATATAGAATAAAGAGAACTTAACTAATGAATTCTAAGTTTAATAGATTTGTGTAGTTTATATTCATATTGTTGGTTATGTTGCATTACACATCATTCAAACTCAAAGCATTACTTCAAATTCAATAACTAATAATCAAAAATATATAGTTTAATACTTGTACTCAAAATTTTGTTCATTAGATCTCATACATTATAAGTCATCATGTGGATCACTATTGTAACTTTTTTGTGATTGAATAATTTGTTGTTTTATTTTCAGATATTGGTGATAGAAACATCGCCAAATGTTATGAAGGAAATGGATATTGGTGTTTCCTCCGCTATACAATCCTCGATGGCCCTGATAGGGGAGGTATGAGGAAAATTACTAAATTTCAATTTACATTCGTTGTTATAGATGAACTAGTTCTAGTGAAAAATAAAACCATTATTGATTCATAGTTTAATTCCTATTTGGATTGTTTATACAAGGCTTGAGCACACCTCAACATCGGTGCACAAATATTTCCATCAAGGAGAGTGATCGTGAGATGGCCGTAAGTGATTATTTTGTTAAATATATCAATTTTTATAATGTAATTTCTATATATTAATGTCTTTACTTCTTATTATAATAGTTAAAACTTCACCAAGAGCTAAACACTAGGAGGAGCAGCAGGAGCACTCCTCGAGCACAGCAGAAATGGGTGACAGACTTATCGCCATTAGATCGCCAAACAAAGGGAAAGAAAATTTTATTTAAACTAGAGCATGGAGAGAAATGAATTTTAAATGTAGAGCCCTTTGTTGGATGCCTACATGGCAATTTTGTACATATTTTGTATTGGATATATTTGACATTGTATTCCTATATGGAATTCTCATAAGCCTATATGGCTATTTTGTAACTATATTTTATACTT
This sequence comes from Sequoia sempervirens, assembly GCA_007258455.2. NCBI lineage: Eukaryota > Viridiplantae > Streptophyta > Pinopsida > Cupressales > Cupressaceae > Sequoia > Sequoia sempervirens. The sequence goes on along the minus strand of VDFB02373365.1, from coordinate 190,655,892 downwards.
ATATCGACATATATTGATGTATGCATACATGGCTATTTTATTTTAATAAAAATATTTTTTATTGATGGTGTCCATATTTGCATTATAAATTCATGGTTCAATAGATATGAGTTACGTGTATTCAAGTATATACTTTACAACTTAAGCACATATACTTTTTGACTTACATGTGAACATCAAAAAGTGTGAAAATTTTTGTGTGTGGAAGTCAAACGTAAGCCAATTTTGCAATTCTCAGTTCTTGCATACTCGATCTTATGGAATTATTCCTTCCTAGCACATATTGTGAATATTTCTCATTTGGTGTAGAAGACAGATTCCTCATTTTTGAACCACTAATAGCAAAGAGATTCACAATAAGACTTTAGCATTGGAACACTACTCCATACTTCTCTTGTCTAGACCATAAAGGATTGAAAATTCTTAATTTGATGCAATGATAGTCGTGAGATGAGAATTTATATAACCATGCCTATTTTGAAACTTTGCATCTAATACTGCATCAACAAGAACTTAAGAAGTGTTGCATAAGAGTGTTAGGTTTGATATGCCTTCTCTTCCCTAAGGGAGGAGAGCCTGCATCTTGAATTTTGAAAAAAAAATTAAGAAGCAAACATTTTACCTAAAAGCTTCAAACCTAGATGACATATTTGGCTAAGTCTATCTTGAAAATTATCAATGTGTTCAAACTCTAAAGGAGATTCTCCCTGAAAAGAAAACTTTACCCTTTTTCCCAAGGAAATAAATTGCAACAAGTTGCATGTGATTTATCTTATTTCTTTCTCACAGTTCCTGGTCAATCATTCATGGCTCAGGATAGTTCCATTCCAAGGCAAGGACACCCAAAAAATCACTGAGATTCTTCTACAATCTGCAAGAAAAAGGTTTTGGCTCTTTCACAATGTAAATAATTATGGAACACTATTTTCTTGTTTTCCTTCCACACAAAAAATGTTCACACTTTTCAGATTGATCAATGATCAATAATGGTTGATTGTAAACACTTGACATTTTTATGTTTGAAATTTAATTTATAATTTTGTATCATGACATTCGAGTATCACTAATATTTTAATATTTCACTATGAAAGTGGTGATGTATTTTTGCTATTTTATTTGACTATTAATATGGTGGTGTATTCTGAACTTGATTATTGCTGCAAATATGTATATATTTCTAATTTTTATATGTTTTCATATTACCGAACCCAAAATGAACCCAACCCCCAAAAAAAATATTCCCAAACCAGTGAACCGGGTTCTCAAACCCAAACCTGAACCCAAAACCGAGCCAGTAACTTAGTAAAAAATAGATTTTTGTAGTTTATATTCATAACGTTGATTGCATTGCGTTGCGCATCTTTCAAACTCAAAGCATTGCTTCACATTTCATAACTAATAACTAGATGCTGATAGACGACAAAATTTCAATTACAATATAGTTTTTACAAAGTCATCCTAAGCAGTTATGCAATTACTTCACATTGCATAACTAATAACTAGGAGCATTGCCAATTGCATTTGGTTGTCATGGCATTCTATGAGACCACATTTCTTTGAGGCATTTTTTCAAATAGTTCACTGCCTTGTCTATATTACCACATTTTTCATACATGTCTACCAAAGAATTTTTTCAAATAGTTCAAGTGTTGCCTTGTTGCTATGGTTGAAAGCCTAAAACAAGTGCTTTCAAACAAGTTATGGATGCTTGGAAAAAATCTATCAAAAGCATAATAGTAAGCAATATCATAGACAAGGCAGTGAACTCTTTCAAAAAATGCCTCGAAGAAATGAGGTCTCATGACCTAATGGAATGCCATGACAATCAAATGCTTTTGATTGTCATGGCATTCCATCACCATGAGACCTCATTTATTTGAGGCATTTGTTCAAATAGTTCACTGCCTTGTCTATGCCAACACATTTTTCATACATGTCTATCAAAGCATTTTATCAAATAGTTCATTTCGTTGCTACAATGGCTAAAAGCCTAAAATAGGTGCTTTCAAACAAGTTATGGATGCTTAGAAAAAATCTATCATAGCATAATAGTAAGCAATAGCATAGACAAGGGAATGAACTATTTGAAAAAATTGCCTCAATGAAATGTGGTCTCATGGTGGTGGAATGCCATGACAAGAAAATTGTTGTGGATTGTCATGGCATTCCATCACCATGAGACCACATTTCTTTGAGGCATTTTTTCAAATAGTTTGATGCGTTGTCTATGCTACTACATTTATCATACATGTTTACCAAAGCATTTTATCAAACAGATCGCTTCCTTGTTGCTATGGCTAAAAGCATAAAATAGGTGCTTCCAAAAAATCTATCAAAGCATACCAATAATCAATAGCATAGAAAAGGTAGCAAACTGTTTGAAAAAAAACCTCAAAGAAATGTGATCTCAATGGTGATTGAATGCCATGACAATCCATAGAAATTTTCTTGTTATGGCATTCGTCATTCCATTCCATCACCATGAAACCACATTTCTTTGAGGAATTTTTTCAAAGAGTTCACTGCCTTGTCTATGCTAACACATTTTTCATACATGTCTATCAAAGAATTTTATCAAATAGTTCATTGCCTTGCTGCTATGGCTAAAAGCCTAAAACAGGTGCTTTTGAACAAGCTATGGATGCTTGGAAAAAATATATCAAAGCATAATAGTAAGCAACAAGCTGATGCAATAAAAAGATTTCCAAACTAGTCAACAACTCAGGGGACTCTTGTCCCAAACTCCTCTTGGAGAAGATCAAACAAAATTTCAACATTTCATCAAAAATCTACTTTTCATCCACTTAAAGTTTCTTATCATTCATCATTCATCCTTCCAAAAATCTATATTCCAATTGACTCATTCAAAGAAAAAAAACATTTTAGAAAACTTTGATTCAATCAATTAGATCAACATGCATTTCGAAAACACCATTTTCAACAAGGCACTCTTCCATTCAATCAATTCATTCAACTTGTCCCAAATAGTCAATCCATCATTACAATTGGATGTCAAACTTTTACTAGACCATCAAGCACTGTGAATACAACTGATACAAATTAGGAACTTGCTCTCTTAACTTTGTTCTAACTGAACTTACAATTTCATGTATTATTTTACACCAAGTCTCCTCACTATCCAACTATTAAAACAACATATCTCACTTCTAAACCCTATCCAAGACTCCATGCATCCCTGACACCATCACTTAGACAACATTATCCCAAAACCAAGTCACCAATCACTGTTAGGTCAGACTTCTATTCTCTGAGCTGTCAAGGCAATACTTCTCAATGAGACATTCATGCCCTAAATCGGGTAAACCAAACACACTATTTTCAAAACCCAAAATCCAAAACAGTTTTAGAGACCTCTTAATTCCCATGTCCTCATATCAAAAACTCTAAATAACTTATATTGAAGAAATAAGTAGTTTTTAGTCTAAACGCTATCAAAAGGGCTACTAAAATAGGCTTGATTTTCAAAGAAGACCCCCTTCAAACATTCCCAAAACACTTAAAATCTTAAAAAATTCATGAGAAATAACACAAAACTCCCAATTTATCCATTTTCAAGGATTAAAAGACTCCTTTTGATAGTATATTGACAAACCCTTATTTATAGGGTGAAAAAATCGAAAATCAATGAGGGTTTCCTGTATAGGCTACATGCAAACCTCAAAACCTCCAGCCAACCATTGGAACATGCCAAAATAAATCTGAAAAGGCATTTAAAAACATCTTCTAACCCATGCACTTGTTCTTTCTCCACTGTCATGCTGGAAACTGTTCATTTTAACTGGAAAACTCAAAATTTCTTGTGTAGCAGCAGCTCCTTCAAGGTATTATTGCTTTTTCCTCCACTCACAAACATCAAAACATAATAAATAACCTATCCCTAACCTACTCCACCAATGTACCTAACCTACATTGGTGGAGTAGTGTGGAAATGCCTTATAAGACTCTCAAAACTCAATGCACAGGATTTCAGACTGAGCCATAAGAAGAATGCTCAAACAAACATTAAATTTATTGGATTCCTTCCCAAATGGATGCAAACAAATGGTGATTCCCCAACATATTGGAAACAATATAAATTTGAACCCTAAACTCTTGCATAGTCCGTACAAGTTAAGAAACAACTAAAAAACACAAAAAATAAGCTAAAACAGGCATTTCTTTGTTAATTTAATTCTTCCAGAATACAATGATCTCTTTGCTCGAACTTTACAATGATTTTAAAGAAGTTTTCTTGACCATCAACTACTTCTTCTTCATCTTCCTTGAATGACCTATGAATCGTCCTCTTACTTGATTTTCTTGATTTTCTTGTTTTGTCTCTTCACATTCCTTCTTTTTCTCTCTTTTACATATTTAGCATTTTGACAATATTACACTTTGTGCTTTTTCATGCCTTGATTACATTTAATTTTAAAATTACATGGAATTAAATACATTTTTGACAACTTAGCCTTTTGAAGGCATTACATGACCTAGGTGCTCCAGCACCACAAGCTATGGTCTCATGGTTTTTTCTCACATCAACGTGATTTGATTCACATTTTTGTCTCGTGAAAATCAACGTGAACTAGATTTTGTATTATGGAGCTATATTAAGCTACCACTATGAAAACCAATGTAACAATGGTACAAAATAATGTATGAGACTACAAGAAGGCATCAAAATGGCTAGTGTACTAAACAAATTTTTATGATTTATGAATTATGCTGATAACTCTACTCAGTTGGCTTATTTTTTCAAAATCATACAAATTGCACCCTACCATCAATAGACTCTATATATCAAGCTACCACAATTCAAGTTACATCAATCCCATATCACCGAGACATAGCCTGAACAATAGGAGGAATGGCCTATTTCAACATACTACACTCAAACCCTTAAGGGATCAATCTAGTTGAACATAGCATAGAGCGATTCCGTGTGTTTAGGTGCAAAAGAGGACCATGCCTAGCATAAACATGCCTACTTGGATGCGTTGGAATAGTCTGTTTGGTCACACGAGTTGCAGAACAAAAATTGCACCACCTTGCAACTTTCCACTACTTACATTTTACACTTTTTCCATCAACTGAAAATTGGACACCACGGGAAAACCACTATGAGATAACAAAAATCGAGAGAGGTTATTGTAAACGTGATCCCATAGGATCAGACAAGAATTTTCTAAGCATCACGATGTCTAAGTAACCTCATGTTGAAGTTTGCAGCCATTTTTCCCTTTGGACCCTTAAGGGATTGATCCGATTGAACATAGCTCGGAGCGATTCTAAGTCTTTGGGTGCAAAAGAGGACCATGCCTAACATAAATATTCTTATTTGAACATGTTGGAATAGTCTGTTTGGTCACACAAGTTTTAGAACAAAAATTGCACCACCTTGCAACTTTCCATTGCTTGCATTTGACATTTTTTCCATCAACTAAAAACTGGGCACCACTAGAAAACAACTCTGAGATAATGAAAACCGAGAGAGGTTATTATAGAGGGGCCCAAAATGATCTCATAGGATCAGATGATAATTTTATAAGCATCACGGTGTCCAAATAACCTCATGCTAAAGTTTGTAGCCTTTTTTCCCTTTGGACCCTTAAGGGATCAATCTGGTTGAATGTAGCTCGGAGCAATTCCACATGTTTGGGTGTGAAAGAGGACCATTCCTAGCACAAAAATTCATATTCAGACATGTTGGAACAGTCTGTTTGGTCAAACGAGTTGCAGAATGAAAATTGCACCACTTTGCAACTTTCCATTGCTTCTATTTAACACTTTTTCCATCAACTAAAAATTGGACACTACGGAAAAACCACTCTGAGATAACAAAAACTAAGAGAGATTATTGTAGAGGGTCCCAACATAATCCCATAGGATTAGATGAGAAGTTTCTAAGCATCACAGTGTCTGAGTAACCTTGTGTTGAAGTTTGCTGCCATTTTGCCCTTTAGACCCTTAAGGGATCGATCTAGTTGAATGTAGCTCAGAGTGATTCCACGTGTTTGGGCGTGAAAGATGATTATTATTAGCATAAAAATTCCTATTCAGATGCATTGAAATAGTTTATTTGGTCACATGAGTTGTAGAACAAAAGTTGCACCACTTTGCAACTTTCCACTGCTTCCATTTGACACTTTTTCCATCAATTGAAAACTGGACACTACGAAAAAACCACTCTAAGATAAAGAAAATTGAGAGAGGTTATTGTAGAGGGACCCAACACAATCCCATAGGACTAGATGATAATTTTCTAAACATCACGGTGTCCGAGTAACCTCATGCTGAAGTTTACAGCCAGTTTTCTCTTTGGTCCCTTAAGGGATCAATCTGGTTGAACGTAGCTCAGAGTGATTACACGTGTTTGGGTGCTAAATAGGACCATTCCTATCATAAACATGCCTCTTTAGACACGTTGGAATAATTTGTTTGGTCAGACGAGTTGGAGAACGAAAGTTGCATGACTTTGTAACTTTTCACAAGGCAAAAAGGCACCTAACCTTCAAATCTTGCTTCCAAAATTTTACCAGACCTTGGTACACTTTATTCATATTTATTTTGACATGAACAAAGCTAAAACACCTTCTTACAACACTGTTTAATCAAATTTCACAATTTCTTGCACTAGAAGACCAAATTTGCTTGTAAGTGCTAAAATACTAAATCAGGTGCAACATGGAAATCACAATGAATCTTTACAAAATAAATATATTTTAAAGTACCCATTTTGGACATTAAAAACATATATTGTTTTCAGATACACTTATTTTGGAACACATGCCTACTGTCCCAACTTCTTTGCTTCTAAATAACCCCAAATAGGCCATTTTAACAAAGAAAGTAGTCTTTAATCATGACCAAAATACCAAAAAACCTCAAACAGTCTTTTTCCATGTGTAAAAACTCTCAAATAAATATTTTTCAAGATGGAAAACACCCAGCAATACACAAAATCTGTAAACCCTTGATTATAGGGTGAAAATCACAAAAATCAGTGAGGGTTTCAAGTATTTCACTCTAAGAAACCTCAAACACTCTGGCCAACACTTGGATTGTGCCTTATTATGTCCAAAAATTATTTTAGAATCATTTCCCTAGACACGCATTCATTATTTCTTCCATACCCTGCATAAAACCATCATTTTTGGATGAAAAACTCAATTTTTGGCTCTATAATAGCAACTCCACCTTTGCATTCTTGACTTGACTGCACAACACGACTCAACCAGAATAATAAACTAATGTAGATAGGGATTCTAATCTTTCAAAAAAAACATTTAGATTATTCCCAAGTAATTTTCAAAACCCCAACTATCTATCTTAACAATTATCTCCTTTCAACTAGGTCTACTCTAGTAGCCATACAAACCATGTTTTTGGGCTTTATCACTTTAGCTTCCCAAATGAATTCTCAAATAAATGAATGTTTTTGAAGTCATATCAACTAATGTAGAGTAGGGTGGAGGAATACAAATTCAAACTTAAGAACCAAGAAATCAACTCAAGTTCATATATCTAACCCAACTTCCATAAGGTCAGCACTATAGTCTTCCAATTCACCATTGAACAACTATAAGACCAATTCCTTAAAGAGAATTGTAAAAACATCTATTGATCATCCAAATAACATTCATACTTCATCAAGAAGACAAATACAATCTTCCACCTAAGATTCATCTGCCAAAGCTTAAAGAAACATCAAGGTATCATGCTCAAGCGCTATAAGAACTAGCCCAATTTTACAAACAAACCCACCTTTAAAATTCTTGTCATAACAAGATCTCCTAGACAGTCACAAATTGTGCTTCATAACCATAAATTTTCTAGTCAAATACTCTGTACAAGTCTGCTAACCTGCTGCTCCAACAAACCCTTATTTTCCCTCCTAAAATCTTAGGTCTCTCAAGATCTTCACTCAAATAGCCACAATACACAAAACCAAAACATAAAAAAAATTTCCCTAGGGTTTTTCAGACCTTCCAACCCTTCCTAAACTCAATCCCAACAAAAATCCATGAAAAGACAACTTGAAACCAACATTTTTACATAGAAACTTAACATTTTCTGCCTAGGCATCGTAAGAATTCTGACTTAAAGACTCCCCCTCACCAAAAAACTTCATTCCACACCTAATATACATGCATGGAATTCTTCCCACTGAGTCACATGGCTTTACAGTAGGTGGGAAGACAAAAATTACATTTTTTTAATCACAAAATAGTGATAAATCTGCTACATGGGCTGCTATAGAAAAATCATTATTTCTCCCTCCAAAACGAATATTGGAAGCCCTAAATGGAAGAAAATGGAAGCTAATTCACAATACTACATGAAAACATGAATGAGAAATCCTTCTAAGAATGTACCAATCTGTTCAAGTGTAGGAAACTCTGAAAATATAGTAAAATTAGGAAATACAATGAAAAATCATAAATAAAGCATTGAAAACTCTAAATCAAACATTAATCAAAATTTTTATATTGAATAATTAGCCTTGAATGGACTTAAAATAGAAATTACAATCTCTCTTGATCTTCCCCAATCCATATGCTTTCCTTTTGAACTTCTATCTTTTTTTCTTCCACTAAAATTGCATTACAAGGTTCACCTTTTGAACTTTTTGTCTTTTTGTAAGACTCACATTACATGATAAATGGTCTATAAAGCCCTTATTTAACATAAATAACCCTAAAACACTTAAATTACAAGGTTCGCCACATGAATCCCCTTATTGATGAACTTCTTTACATCAGGACTCAATTGACTTAATACATACAAAAATGGTATTGAATTCTTATTAAATGAAATAGAATGACCTCAAACCATCTAAGAACACCCTAAATGATCAAATGACCAAATAATAGAAACCTCAAGGGTTCAAGTGTTGAAAAGATAGAGTTGGTGCTCCTGCTTTCAAAATTATGATTTCCAACAACATACAATGTTCACAAGGCCTTTTTGAAGGCATATCAACCTCCTCAACCGACTACAACCACTTTTCAACTTCTTTTACAAGTGTGACCCTTCAACTTATAAGTATTTGTAAAATGGCAACTTTTGGTTTGACAACATTATATTGTTATGTGCAACTTTTGACAATTGATGTAAATGACTCCATACCTAGACTAGTGACCTTATGATGGCATCATTACATCATCTTGACCCTTACATTACGAATTTACATACATTTTCACATTTAGGCCATTCAAGGCTTCATTACACCAAATTGACAACATGCTAACATGACATTGCAACCTCATATCCTACCAACCCAAATTGATTTAAAACACTTCCTAATGGTCCTTGTGACCTTATTACAACATTCTTCATGGACTACAAATCAAAAATTACCACTTGACCACCTTGTGGTCCTGATTGTCCTTGGTGCTCTTGCACCATAAACACCCTACTATAACCCTACTCCACTGATCTACAAGCCTAATTCAGTGGAGTATGCTTTATTTCCTTACTTGACTCTCAAAACCTCAAATTGAAGGTTCCAAACTGAATTTCAGAAAATTTGCTCTAACAGTGGAAAAACTCAATGGATTTTTTTCTAGATGGACTCAAAAGAAACCTAATTCTCTGTATTATCTTAATCTACAAAGGACAAGGCCTAAATCTACTGTACAGGCGATACAAAGCTAACAAAACTGAAAGAAAACATAGAAATTAATGAACAAGGAACTTTTATTGCAAGATTTTGTTCAAATCAGAATTAAGATTTGTGAAGATCATCAAAATAAGGATGTTGCATTGATTTTCTGCTTGAGATTCTCTTGGATGGGTCATAAATCTGCATTTTCTGGAAGGAGGGACCAATCAATTTTTACTAGTTTAGTTACAGATATGCAAAGGAAAAGAATAAAAAGAAATAGCTCATCCAAAATAGATGGAAGGAACTTACAGATAGGCATGGCAGTCTCTCAACTTATTCAGTCTTGGTCATACATCTTCACTAGGATTTCCAAGATACCTATTACACACAACACCTCTCATGAATAGAATTTCTTGAAATTCGAGATGCTCTTATAATGTCTATGTCATAGGTGGTCATGATAAGGTTAAATTTAAATGAATAACTTGAAATTTCCCCACCAAGCTTCGCACACACTTTTGTAATGGCTTAAAATCATAATTAAGATTTTTCAAAATCATCAAAATAAGGATGTTGCATTGCTTTTCTGCTTGAGATTCTCTTGGATGGCTCATAAATTTGCATTTTATGCAAGGGGAAACCAATCAATGTTTTCCTGGTTACATACAGATACACAAAGTAAAATAAGATGATAGCATTCGCATCAACCAAATTGACATGGATACAAGTATAAATTAATAAGAACCATTGTGCATATACTTACAAATTAATCCAATGAACCATCTGGGTCTGCTCTACTCTTTATTGTGTCAAGTATTGCCTCATGGTCAGACTCATAGACCTTCCACAAGGTCTTGTTCAATGGTCTACCCCCATATTTGGTCAAACGAACATTGGATGCCATGACAAGGTTTGAGTAATGAAGAATCTTATGATGCATGTCAAATTCCTCAAACAACCAATGTTCAACACTCTTGTGTGGGTACCTTCTCAGCCACATTCCAGTAACAACAACTAAGCCTATAGGGTATTCAATGTTTTCTCCATCTATAATTGGGGCTTCCAATTTATTTTTTGCCTCAACACAATGACACAAGTAATAGTTTGTACCCTCTTCATTGTCTTCATCTGCAATAACTGCATAAACATGCCCTACACTTATATGTGTGGCATATCTCTTGAAATTAGTCAACATTAAGAATACAATACAAAGTAATATAACAATATGGAATTTTAAATAGTAAGCAAGAAGATATATTACCTGGTTGAACTAGATTTGATACATGGTCAAAGTCGACCGATGATTCCATCTGTGTTAGTTCCAATGCCATCGGAGGGCGATACATGTGAAGTGGGCTAAGATAACTTGTCAACCATTTTTCAACCCACTCCCATGACTCACAATCATTCTAGGCTTGCATTGTACATGAAGAACAAAAGCATGCCATCTTACATGTATCGATACTCCATGAACCTACATTTGAGCTAAGGAAAGAGTGCAACTCACTTGATCCTGTCAGTGTACAACAATCCTCATATGGTGCAATGTTATTATCATCCATCAACCAAAAAAAACTACAAACTGAAGACGTACCTTCATTACCTGGACCCATCAAAGCATTACACCACTTGACGATTGTTCTTGCATATGTCAACTATGCACTGTCTTTATACTTTAACTCTTCTCATGCTAATGCTCTTTTCACCCATGCTCCTACATCATCATGCTCCCATTTTCCATGTCCGGCCTCACAAAATTTCCACATATGTTGAACACATGTAGTGAGATGCATCCTGCACATCCAGTAGAACATGTGCGCATTCTTGAACTGTGCTACATAGTTATCTGACCATATTATATGTCGGTCATATGATATGCCCCTTTGATCCAAATGAGTGTAGAACATCTAAAAGCAACCTTGAATGAACTCTAGAGAATGTGTGCAATCATCATTAATATAAAATTGATACTCCCTCAATACCTTCCTTTGGCCCTATGTACTATCAACTACATGAATGAATGTTATGTGCACAAATATCGAAACCTGTGGAGTTGTAATACTGTGACTGCACCTCACGTTGTGGCTGTAGAGTGTAGTTCTCTACAAATTAAACCATTGATACTATGTTGCCAAGTGGAAAGGTGTCCTTGCATAGCTTGAATTGTGTGTCCAACCACCAAGCTCTATGGGTATGCCTTGCATACTCATACACTATATTCTCACGAAACATGGACATAAAATGACACACTAGAATCTTCTCAACAACCAAATCACACCTTTTTTCTTGAGACCCATCTTTTGTAGCATATGCCACTATTTTATACTTCCTGAAATATACTAGTTTATGCCCCACCTCATCTGTGCTTTCCATATGTTGACATACACGCATTCGTTGCAAGCCACTACAACGCTCGCATGAACCATCCAAGCATGTTCGCCTGTAGAATATTTGGCCATCCTCTATTTGACAAAAAAAATTTGATAAGAACTCTCTTGAAGATTGTGTTGGGGTTTCTATGCCACAATCCTGCAAAACATCATTAGTATGCAAATCTAAACATATAGAACGATAAACATTATAATGGTTAGCGAATTCAATATGTAGTCTACAGCAACAAGTAGTGCGTGTGTGATTTATCTTGACATAAAAAGGTTTAATCATTTCAAAGAATTTTTGAGAAATACTAATTTGAGGATAATCATTTTGAAATTTATGAAAAAATTGGGTTTGAGTAGTATCCAAAAAATGCTTTGGATGTGGCTCATGGTTTTGACTATCGATTCTCCTTCTTACGACATCCCTTTGATTCGGAGATGGCCTTGTATTATTCTTCCAATAATCATCAATTAGTGTTCTCAATGCTTCAACAACTTTTTTTATCTTTGTGTGGAAGTCTCCCCGAGAATGCCCATAATTCATTTGAATTGGTGCCCTCAATTCTTTGCCGCCTTTGAACAACTTTTGATAAAGTTTTTCTACTAATTCCTATTTGTTCACTTGTCTTTTTAATGAGGTGAGATCTCTTTGTTTGATACCTTACCAAAGTTGATGTAATGACACATCGGGTGACATTACTATCCTTTGAGTGTGAGGTCTTACCCAAATTGTCATAAGCATCCATTAGATTCTTCATAATAGTGTTTTCACTTGATGCATTTGATGTTCTCAACCCAAGAGTCTTCATGACGTTTCTATACTTTCAACCCCACATCATTTAAACAAATAGTTGACATCTCGCGATCTCATTTAGCCTTTCAAAGAACATTTTCCAAATCTTATCAGCATATCTTCTACAAGTGCGTTCTGGAATCTTACCTTCCATGTGTTGCAAAATATCCTCATCAATATTAATCAAAAAGTTTGGCTTTCTACGCAAAATTCTAGGTGTTGTTCTCTTAGGTACATACATCTCAACATTAGCAATTTCATCAATATTGAATTGATGTGGGCTAGATTGCGTACCTTCAATCGAGGGTGGAATAGAAGACATACCTTGAGGTTCACATGTGGATGATGGCATACCTTGTTCGTCAACTCCAAGTGATGATGTACTCTCAGCTTTAGATGTGGTGGATGGTGTCTAACCATACTCACTTGTGGTAGATGGTGTCCCTCCATATTCACTTTTGCTTAATGGTGTCCCTTCGTATTCACTTGCGGTAAAGGGTGTGTCTCCAACTATGGTATCTGCATCTCCCCTAGCATGACTCTTTCACATTCGTTCCCTTTGTGCTGCCAATTTCTTTTCTCTTTTTGATGGTTGAGGTTCCTCTACAACTAGATTGTTTTCATCAATCGTTCCCAATTTCTACTTTTCATGATATTCCCTTATTTATTTTTTCTCTTTATCTCTCAAAGCTTGGAGCTAATCATTTGTTAGTTTTTTCCTTTTAATAGTTTGTTTCTTCAGCATGACGAATAATTTTACATGTAAAAAAAGTGCTAAGTTGTCAAATTAACTAATTGAAAGCTTTGGAAGCATAACTCAATGAAAGCTTTGTAATCATACACAAAGAAATTCCATTGACAATGCAAGGTTGTAACATGACAAATTGGTGTAGGAGCGCCTAGGTCATAAAATTACTTCAAAAGGCTAATTTTTTTAATTTTTAATGTTCAAGTAAATATGATGAGTGAAGGTCATGAAATGATGAATTTCAATGTATTTGAACCATGAAATAGGTCACTAGGTGATATTATTGAAAAGTTTATTTTTATAACAAAAGTTATCAATTATTGTAAAAATGTTAAATTGCACAAAAGCAGGAAGGTGAAGAGTCTTTTTTGTGGAAGGGAAAGGATGGGTTGATGAAGATGAAGAGGTAGTTATTTCAACTAATTTAGACACCATTAAAAAGCATTGTAAGCTAGAGAAAGGCAGATCTTGTATCCCGAAAATCCATAAAAATCAATAAAAAAACCTCTACTCGGTTATTTTAGAAATCTTTTCTATTCTTGTTTTTAGGTTGCATAGTGATTCAAGCATTCTCAGATTTGATTCTTTTCAGGGAAAGAGACTTCTTTCATTCTTGAAAGTTGTAGGAATTGTAATTCAAATAATCAAGAATTTGAACTTAGTTTCCTAAGTCTCGGTCTGTGGTTTCCTTAGAATTGTTTTGAGAGTCTAAAAAGTTATTCTTAGCCATTCCACTAATGTAGGGATAGTAGGTTAGTGGAATGGATCATATTTAGTGTCTTTTCAATGTGAAGATGTGTGTGACAGGGGTAAATAGAAATAAGAAGTCGGGATACTGTTGCATGAACAAAATTCTGAATTTTCTCATTCAAAAAAATGGTGTTTTCAAGTAGGGTTTGAGGAAACAATATGTAGAGGAGCTTAGAAATGATTTCAAAATAATTTGTAGACATAATGAAGCATATTTCAATTGTTGGGTGGAGTAGTAGAGGTTTTTCAAATGTTTCATTAAAGAAACCCTCATGGTTGGTGTGTTTTCACCCTATAATCAAGTGTTTACTGATTTTTTGTATTGATGGGCATTTCCCATCTTGAAACTTGTTTATTTGTGAGTGTCTACACCTGGCCTAAGACTGTTCATAGGTTTTTTGGATTAGTGAGTACAGTTCTATGATGACTTGCTTTGATAAATTGACCTATTTAAGGGCTTTTACTAGTAGACAGCATGTTGGTTCTACTATGTTTTGTGAAATAAGTGTATAAACTTTTATAGTATGTTGAAAAGGATCAAAATAAGCCTAAGAATCTATATTAGGATTGTGTAAATTCTTTATGATAGAAAAGGAATCACCTGATTAGATGGAATGTTGTCCTACTAGAGATATTTGGCATTGTTTGCTAAAAAAAAGAGAATATGTAGAAACAACGAAAGGAATGTTGTTAAGTGCTTGGGAGAAGTCTCATTTGTGATGCCACAGTTGTGTCTATGCATGGTAATGTTTTTTAGGTAGATTGTGAAAGATTTGATGATTTGGGCATATGTTTCCAATATATGGCAATGGTGTCTTGAATGCAAAGTAGTCAGAGTGTGTCTATACTGATATATTGGAATATTACAATCAAAACATGATGAAATTGGTATCTTAAAGGTTTGGTGACAGTGTTAAACTAATGCTTCTTGTTGTTGTTAAAAATGGTGTTTAAGTGTAGGATGATGGATGTGTTGATTTGAGCAAAGATATCTTAAATGGTTGGGATGATTTTTGATTGCAGTTCTAAGGAACAAAGGTGTTTGATTGTTTTTTCCTTGAAGGGGTAAGTTGAGTTGATGAGTGATTGTTGTATTGTTTATGACAAGAACAGAGTTGAAAGTTGATTCTGAAAATGGTTTTCTATATGGAGATGGTGAACTGGCTACTGATAGCCTTATAACTTGAAATAAAATAAATGGATTTTGGTTGAATGAAAAGTAGTTTTGGATGAATTTGACAAAGTTTGTATAAATTGATCTTCTCCTGATTTGATTTGGGAAGGAAGTTCCCTAAAGAAATGATGTTGTTGAGTGGCTTGGCAATCTGATATTGCATCACAAACAAATAATTTGATCAACATGGAATAAGAAAAACAACAAAAATGAAAGCAAGCCATTATAGAATGAAATAAAATGTACAAAGATTTTACATACCTAAAAAAGCAAAGTTTCAAATGGAGGAGTTCTACCCAATTATGTAGCCTTTTCTTCTTCCTTCCTCAAACTCCTCAAAAATTTGACTTCTTCAAAATCTTGTTCCCCTCCAAATTTCAATTGTATATCAATTATCACTGTAATTCAAAATTGAATTGATATTATATGTCTCTCAATGTGAAAACTCTGTTATTTCATGCAAAGGTGATGGAAAGAACATTCAAAAGGTGGTGGAATCTCAAAATCATGCATGCACATTTCACTCAATCACCAAAAAGCTACTTTTTGTCGAAGCACACACAAAACTAGGAGAATATGCAGAATGTGGGCTGACATCACAAGTATATTGTGATTTTTTATAGTTTTTAGTGCAATAAAGAATGCGAGCTTGCATTATTTAATCCTAAATGGACATATCTCTACTAGTTAATAAAATGCTCGCGTTATGATAAATTTGGTTTTTTTAAGCTTTAGATGGTACATTTATAGGGTAGAGGACTAAGGGTACTAGGGAGAGAGCTAAAGGGAGTGATAAAGAGAGATAGATCTGAGAGAAGGAGAGACTTGAGAGAGACAGAGAGGAAGGGAGTGAGAGAGAGATAAAGTATGGAAGGGATAAGGGTAGAGGGTAGAGTGTAGAGGATTTAAGGGTGAATATTTTAAGGTTTACAATTAAGGGTAGAGGGGAGAGAGACTGAGGGAGTGACTGAGAGAGAGAGACCTAAGAGAGGGAGAGGGGGTAGGAGGGAGGGGGTTGAGACAGGGAGAGAGAGACCTAACAAAGGGTAGGAGGAGAGGGTTGAGAGATGAAGTTGAGACCCTAAGAGAG
>VDFB02373365.1:190545802-190639249 GCA_007258455.2 Sequoia sempervirens | reverse complement strand
AATTTCAAATAAATTACATTTTTAGAAACTAAACTCCATTCTACAAATTTTAAAAAATAAAAAATATATTACTTTCCAAAATTTGCAGGGGGAGCATGGCCCAAATTCTGCTTTTAGGAAGTGCCCACTTAGAAAATTAGTAAAAAATCAAATATTCATTAAAAAATTATCAGAAAAATTGTGCATCAACTAGATGCTGTTAGCTAACTTTTGACCGTAGCGATTTTAAAAATACTACAAAAAAGTTCACCGTGCTTTCGGAGTCGTTACAAGAGTTGCTATGTTATGTCTTTCTGACAAAAACAGCACCAATTTGTGTACATACCTCTATTGAACCCCTTAATCTCAACCATTTTCAAAATAAATTAGTATTTTAGAATGTAGACTCAGAGCACTTCGATCCTTGTTTTTGTTCCATCTCAAAATTTTGAGTGTAACTATCCTGAATTTCATGTCCAAGGTTAGCATTTCCTGATTTCAAAAAAAAAAGTGGCCACTTAAGCCCCCTTTTTGGGAACCATCTTGGTGTACTTACCCACCCACTACATAATTATTCATTTAGACATAGGCTAACATGACTCCAACTTACAAGAGTAACAAACAAAACACAAAGAAACAACTGCTTCTAGAGGTTCATGAACAACAAGGGGGAAAAAAAAGGCATACAAGGTTGCTATAGGGAAGAGTGTCATCACATAGCTCGATATGGGTTACCCAATATGGATCTTCCTAGGTTCTTGGCCCCCATTCTGGGTTACCCTGGAAAACTCAATCGATCCCCGACCCCCATATTTCTAACTCATACGGGATCAACATACCTTTTAAGAGAACAAGGAAGTTGATCTTGCCATCCCAATCCTTCCCACGCATCTCAAGCCTAAATGATCACTTGAGCCATGAGCGAAGCTTACCATTATCTTGATTAATGTGAATTACCTAACCCACTAATTTCATTCTAAGTTATTGTTGGATTAAAGAAACTCTCAATGAGTTACCCTAGCACCACTTTGGGTCCTAGGCCCCATTAAAATCCACTCCCCAGGCTACTAGAAAAAAGAGACCCAACACATCAAATAGGGTAAAGCCATATTGCACGCTAAACAAAACCACAAGCAAAACATAACCAGAGCACGGCATGAGCCATCTCGCTCACAAATTCCAACCATAATCACAAGTAAATAGTGCAAGGCTAAATGCCCCTCATAAACACATCCAAGTATAAAATCAACCACCTTCAAAATGACAAAAGAAATATGTGAAACCAAAACTCAAACCTTTTTCCCTAAGCCTTTTGAAGTCTAATTAAACACTATGCACAATAACTCCCCATCGAAGAAATGAGAATATCATGATCACGAAAAGACTATTTACAAATAACACTCACCATCAACAGTATGTAAACAAGAGAGGAAACATCATCAAGGGAATCATAAACCTCATTCATTAAAACAATTTCATAACTATCCATTTGGCACAAAAAGATCCCTCCATAAAACAATAACCAAAAATCAACTCAAAATCAAAATCAACCACAATAATCAAAGTCTTCTCATTTCCACTAAATCAACACCTCATTCTAAATAAAAATTGCAACCATGAATTCATCATTCAATAATCAATCAAGTAACCATATATATGGAAGACATTCACAACCCATGCACTGATACATATCAATTTAGCAATAAAAGAATCTCACAAGAACTTACTAGATGAAATATTTAAGGAGAACTACAATGGTTTCGACTATAATTCTTGTATTTTCTCAATTGAAATATAAACCTACTTAATTAGATTTTAACTATTGAAAGCCTTCACATCGAGGTATTAATATCATATAGATATTTATACATATAATTTCATCTATCATACTTAACTTCTCATTCAATGACAACCTTCCAATTACAAATAAATCAATCTTTTTAGCCACACCTCCATTAAATAACATTTTATTCTTTACTTTATTAACTAGGTATATCTAAAAGAAACTATATTAATGCTTAATATGGATATGTATTTAAACATAAATTCTAGATAAAAGAAACTATCCTCGAATATATTTATATACTACGCAGATAAAACTCTTTTCATTTAATTTAATTTTCCAATTCACTAGCTTCATTATCAATTGATTCTGAAATAGAAATAATCTCTTTCTAATATCAAACTTTATATGTCAAATATATATACACTCATATACATATTTTACCCATTAAATGTAACAAATATAATTATTATATTATATAAATATAAATACATACACAGCAAGCTACCTATAATCAATGCCAACATAGATCTATCAATTCCAAACTTTACTATTTTTTTCCATGGGGAAATAGGAATTGCCAAGTACTATCGTGTGTTATCCCATCTATTAACTATGCCAAGCATCTCAATCGGCAAGATTTCAATTGTAATCCATGTTGGAATCATGTGCCTCAATCTCACAGGCTGAAACCTCTGAAAGAGCCAATTCGGTGTGACATCCTTTCTGTTTGGCCGACTAGCAGTTGTGCAACCTTGTGAAATGTTCAGGTCGCTAAGACCTTGTTATAGTCTTTCCGAATGGATCCTATCGCTGTGACATGTTGATCGCTATGACAGTTTCTATCTCTCACCACTCGGGGAGATCTCTGGCCGATAGTTTAGTTCCTTGTGATGGTCGAGGAGATTCATAGCGACTGGAGTCATTGGAGTAACTCATATGCTTCGGTATGAAGTCTTATCGATATGGAAAGTCTTGCCGAAAGCTTTACATTCAAAGTCATCGAGGAGACCCTTGGCCAAAATGCTTGCTTTAGTATGAAGTCTTATCGATATGGAAAGTCTCACCAATAGTTATGCACTCGGAGTCATCGGAGTAACACATAAGGGTTCGGTAAGAACTCTTGGCGATGGGTTTTGTCTCACCGATGTTGTGGGATGTTGTCAATATGACTCCTGGCAAAGGATGATCTCGGGGTGACTTGAAGACTTCGATATTACCTCTCAGTGATAGCGGTAAGTCTTGCCGATGGTTATTTGCTTCGGTATGACTAGAAGGCTCGGTGTGATCTCTTGGTGAGTAGCGATACTCTCACCGAAGGGAATACTAATGTCTAAGTGACTTTGGAACTTCAGTATGACCTCTCACCGAATAGCGATGGTCTTGCCGAATAGCGCTACATGTGGATTTGTATTTGGTATAACGTCTTGCCGATGGGGACCATGACTCTTGGTGATAATGACAATCAGGTCTTGTGGCATCGAGGAGACACAGTTAGTGTCTCATCAACATGTGACACAAGTTGAACGCCTTTGACTGAGTGAAAGACTATCCTATGTGGTTTGTCTTAGACCAATCAGGGAAGCCAAATGGGAACCATTGGAAGTTAGTCTGTTGTGGCCATTCTGTGAGGAAGTTCAACAGATAGGGATGACATGGATATATTCTATAATTTCAGATGATGTTTGGTTCAATCTATAGTTGGACGGATGGTTGGATGAATAGTTTCATGAGTGATCAGTGTGAATTCAATTCTAAGAGTATTGTAAATTGAATGTTTTGTACAAGGTTGATCATTGTGAATGTTGTTGTAAATTGACATCAGAGAGTGAAGCCCATACTTTGTATGTAATTTCATTACTATAATACAAAGTGGTTTTTCTTGGTGTGGTGGGTTTTTCTCTTGTAAGGGTTTTCCCATGTAAATCTGGTGTTCATGTGTGTATGTTAAATTCTCTGTTTCTGTTATTTCTTAGAAGTGTATCTTAATTGGACTGTAATTGAAAATTTAAAAGCACCTCTACATTCTTCCCTGAGGTTTTGATGCTAGGAGAGTTGTTTCCACAGCTTAGCTTTCCTTACAATATAGGCTTTCACTTCT
Source organism: Sequoia sempervirens (assembly GCA_007258455.2). Classification (NCBI taxonomy): domain Eukaryota; kingdom Viridiplantae; phylum Streptophyta; class Pinopsida; order Cupressales; family Cupressaceae; genus Sequoia; species Sequoia sempervirens. Next base: position 190,635,386 of record VDFB02373365.1, on the reverse strand, counting down.
AGTGATATTGCCTCAAGGTATAGAGAATCATCTCATAAGTAGATACGCATGTAAATCTAATTATCAACAATATCTATTATCAATATCTAGTGTTTATCTAAATGTGACTTTGTTCCTACTTTATAGGTGATGCATTATATAAGTTATAGGAAACATAGTATCAATGATAATTACAAGGATCGAAGGAATCACACTATATTGATGTTTGGTATGCAACAACATTTTTTTAGTATAGTTTGACAAAACCCCATTCTCCTTTAGGCATGAGAAGGAAACTTGGCATGGTTCGAGCATACTAAGCTTTTAAACACAAAGAACCATGAACTAGTTCAGCGATAACCCTCAACTTCACATTCATCAACAACTTTATGCCCAATCAAGGTTCACCAAGATGGTTCAGAACAACTTATCATAAGAGGAATTTTTTCTCACTAAAACCCACTACAGTAAGTAGGTCATTTATTCAACTCCCTATGTACCAAAGGAAATTACACTCGTGAGGTGGTGAACCACCTTGTGTTCTTTTCCCATTATACTCTCCAGGTGGATGGTTCGTTGATATGATAAAAATGAACAAAAGGGATAAACGATTGGAGTTAAGCCACTGCCATGAAATGCATAATCAAGGGTTACTTCTATCACTAAATAGGATCATGATGGATTAGTTGAATCAAGGTTTAGAGTCTTTTTAATCATCCATGATGAACACAAGTAAGGATGAGTTCACATTTCTTTTATCGACTTCCTTCCATAGAAGAAAAATAATTCAATTTCTAGGTACGTGTAGGATCATCATGGGCCAAAAAGTGGCGATATGATGGGCATTTTTAGGGTATGTGGATAACGACTTTTTTTAACCCAAAATTAATGAAACGAAAGGGTTTTTAAAGGAGATTCTCAGCTTTCCACCAATATAAATTATGCTTTGCTTTGAATTTAATAAATAATTATTATTCATTTTCTATTTGAATTATGACTAAAGTCCTGATTGGTAGGCTGATTGAAAAACATCTATAGCTTTCAAACGGTATCACATTTTTTGAATCTGAAACATGAATCACATTCTATGCTTTGTATAATAGATGATTAAAAAAAAATGAACTGAGTTTCATGAAGTTTTGACCAAGTTAAGGTGGTTAGACATATGAGTTTTTATATTTTTAAAAAGTTGTAATAAAAAAATCAGAATTAATTATTTATTTGGAAAAAAATTACAAAAAAATATGCATCACATCAGGACATGAGTCCTCCTCTACTTATATCTAAAATCCTATAAAAAAATATTATCATTTTATTGTGCTTGCTGTAATGTGACAGACACCTACTTTTTTATTTTTTCCCCAAATTTAAGTACTATCAAGATTGAAATTTCAAATTTTCACCAAATAGATTTTTTTTAAAAAATAAACCTAGTAGTTTATAAACTACATTCAATTTGCTACAAATTATATTCTTACATATTTTTGAAATAATATAGATAAATTATTTGAATTTTTACATCAAGTTGCCTAACTCTAATTTTTCTAAATTTTTTGCCACTTAAGGGCCTGTTTTCTCCATGATGATCCTGCACATACCCTTCCATATCAAACTTGATAGTTATTATGACAAGAGTGAAGTATTGCAAAGGATTCAAGTGTGAGATAAATAATCGGGCAGCAATGTAATGTGGAAGGTGCTAATTTGGTGCATACACACTAAGCTTATAAAGTATTCTAACCTTCTAAACTAGCAACCATGTTTGGGGAGAGATCAATGGTACTAACTTTAGGAACAAATTCAATAACACTGACTATATTTACTATGCATCGAATACCCATCAAACAATAAGCATTGACTTCTTACTTTCGAATGGTGGCTAGCTAAGATCTATAAAACATACATAGCAAAACCATTGCTTCTATGAAACTTATAAATTGTATGAAGGCCCATCGAATCCTACAGTCATAAAAGAGGAATCAAATGCAAACCAACTATATATAAACCAGTGACCATCATGCATGCATATAAAATTTATAATCAAGTTCATATAATGGTCAAATATCATTTGAAGAATTGATTTACTAATTTCCAATTTAACACAAAGTAGAAAATGATGGTTGTTCGAATAAATAACGAAAACATTACTAATGAAGTGACCAAAGCATTTGATGCCAAATCTAAACTCAAACAACAAAATCACCTCCAGCCTTAAAACACTACCCACCAAAACAAGATCACTCCAAGGAAAGAAACAATTTATGTGATAACAACAAGCTATTGGGAGGAGAAAGCAATCTCTAATCGGTTCCAAAAAGAATCATTTTCAACGAAATGATACACAATGAGTGATACGTGATGAATACAAATGAAGAAGAATATAGATTTCATGAATATAAAGAAATTGAATGCTAGATGTAAAACTATACTTCGACTGAGACGCAATATCCAATATAGGGTTGCTAATTGAATGAGACTTACAGGGGAGGTATCGACTACCAACATGTTATTAATACATTGGATACAAAAAAATATGAATTAAACATAAAGAAAATTAAGGAAATTTGTTGTGATGCAGCAACAAGGGTAAACTAGTTGCTATCACATGAGATACAATGATTGCAAGATATACATGAAATGGTTCAATCAACACTTCTCAAGCAAATATAGTTTTTAGGTGTAAATCAATACAATATTATGTAATGCTAAGAATGCAAGGAAGCACTCAAAATATTGAATTTATGAGACATCCTAAACACCATCAATGAACAAACAATCATTTTCGACATACAGAGAAAGAAGAATTCAAATTACATCAATCGAGAAAAATGAAGCAAGAAACAAAACAAGGCCAACTTGGATTCCAATGCTACCAAAATTAAAGAATGGTGCTGAGATCAATGGTTACATTTGCAACAATCCACTTCTTCCAAACCATACAATAACGATCCACCTTTCCCCAATTCCATAATTTTCTTTTTGAACCATCATGAAACAATGCATCTATTCTACAAAAGAATCTCTTTTCTTTTTGACCAAGTTCTCATTCGAAAACTAAAAAAATCAAGATGACCACCCCAAAATCTCACCAAAAAAATATTTAATATCCAAGGAAATATTTTAGTTGTTTAAAGCAAAAAGTGAATAAAAATCCCATAAAAACAACAAGTTTCCATTCAGCAATTAGTTCGGAGTCATGCATGTGCACAAGCTCCATTTTTTTCTATGTTTTAAATTTATTTAACAACTTGTTCATTATCTTCATCCAATTTAATATTTTATTTCCTTTTCAATATTTTAGATTCCTGCTAAGTTTGTGGATGCCATAGAAAATATTCAAAAAAGATTTCTTTGGTCGGGTGTTGACGAAAAGAAAAGACTACCTTTAATTGGTTGGGATCAGGTGTACAGACCAAAAAATACACGAAGGATTAGGTCTTAAAAGAATTAGGATGGTTAACATAATCCTTCTAGCTAAACAAATATGGAGAATTTTCTCATCCTCAAGTGAATGGACAAATATCTTAGCTAGTAAATATCTAGAGAACAATTTTTCTCTTATTATTCTAAAGGATTACCATCTTCTTCCTAGAGGTTCAACCTGTTGGAATAATCTGATCAATGGAAAAAATATTATTGACTCTGGAACTAGTTGGCAAGTTAGAAGCGAAAACCAAACTAGATTCTGGGAGGATAGATGGTTGTTCAAGGAGCCCCTTATAAAAATTGATTCCTTTAGTGAGTGGGCTGAGAAATGCAAAGCTCGTTTCGGTTCTTATGTGAAAGAATACAGAGTGAATGGAAAATGGGTGGATTTGTGTCTTGTCAGTCATGCTCTTGCTCCTATTCAGTCTTCTTTGTTGGTTGTTAGACTTGGCTCTGATTAGCTGGAAGATTGTCTTGTCTAGATTGATGAATCACCAGGCAACTATTTTGTTTCATCTACCTTTGCCAGGATCACTTCCTCCTAGGGCTCTCCTCCCTTCTGGTCGAAGGCTTGGTTCAAACATTTGGTCCCCAAAATTAACATTTTTTTATGGATCCTTCTCCAAAATAAGGTGCTCACGATCAATAACCTTTGCAAACGCAGCTTCCAAATACCTAATAGATGTTTTTTGTGTAAGATGGAGGATGAGTCTGTGCATCATATGTTCCTTCATTGTCCTTTTTCTACCTCTATCTGGGAAAAAATAATCAATTTTTGGCATCTTTCATGGGTTTTTCCCTTGTCTATTGAAGAATTCTTCCTTCAATGGAAAGCTCCAACTCACAATTCTATTCTCAGGCTCTTATGGGATTTCTCTTTCCCTCATGTTGCTTGGGGCCTTTGGAAAGAATGCAACAACAAAATTTACAGAGATAAAGAAGCTCTGGCGGATATTGTTTTTGATAAAATTATCAGATTTTTGATAGAAAATGTCAATGCTATCTCCCAGAAGGTTAGCAATTATGAGAAAGTGGCTCACTTGTCCTATGACCTTATAGTTTCCAAGGAATGGAACATAAGCCTTGATTTTCCTTGTGCCCCTAAAAAAGCCAAGAAGGATAGAGAGGGTGTTCGCTAGTCTTTTCCACCTAATGGATGGGTCAAAGCTAACTTTGATGGTGTGGCTAAAGGTAATCCGGGGGAAGTGGGCTATGATGGAGTCATAATGGACTCCTTTGGAAATTTTCTTGGTGCGACGGACACTCCTCTTGGTTCCCAAACCAATCACTTGGCAGAGGCTGCTGGAGTTTTTCACATTACAAATTTAGCCCAAAGTCTTAACTTTAAAAACCTCTGGCTTGAAGGAGATTCCAAAAATATTATTGATTGCATTTGTGGCAAGTCCCCCACCTCATGGACAATAAAATATTGGATTGATGACGCCATCTTGACTCTTGCTAAGTTTGAAAAAATTAAAATTTCTTATGCCTATAGAGAAGCTAATGTTGTCGCGGATTTTTTTGCTAATGAAGGGGTTAGGAGTAATAATCAGAGCACTTGGCTAAATTCTAGTGATTTAAGTGCTAATGTCCACGCTTTATTGAATTATGATAAATCACATGGACAAGAGGCGTGTCATCTCTTTAGTGAAGATAGGATGGAGTTATCACATCACAATCATTAGATTGTATGGGACCGAGCTCAGTTGCTTAGTCTACAAGGTGGCTTGGCACGCTTTGTGGGTTCTTAGATTTGGTGTGACCAGCTTTAGTAAATATTTCATCTCTGTCTACCCCACTGTGTCTGCCAAGATGGGTGGAGATAGGAAAAGAATTGAGATGGATAGCTATGAGATGCACATGAGAAATGTTAAGGCTTGGAATAAAGTTAAAAGAGGGGGGTTACTCCTTTTCCTGGAGAAGCTCCATGGTTCCAATCAGGAGGTTATAGATCTTTTGAGAAAAATTGGAATAATGGGGATCTTACCCTTTTTGGTAGGAAAGTTGAGCTCAACGAAAACCTGATAGCTAAAGTGACGAGAATGTCTTCTGATGGGAAAAAAAAATCAGGGATAGGGTTTTTATTCTAACGACGTCATCATCAGATTTCCAAAAAAGAGAAAGAAAGACTAAAATTGGTGAAATTAGCTAACAGCTACTTTGACGCTGACACCATAAAATCCCTTTGGAGAAAGGTTCTACATGTTATCATGGAGTACATAACTATGGATGGTCATTTCACCAGGGTGTACAGTTATCACTTTTCCCTGCTCAACCATTTCTGCTACAAGGTAAGGGTTTCTTTCCCCTACTATCTTCTCTATTCTTTGAGGAAAAGTTTGGATGATCATAAGAAAAACCCTAGAAGATTCCCTATTTTGTATACTGGCCTGATCAGATTAATTGTGGAGCATTACCAAAAAATGGTCATTCCTGCTAATTTGGAAGCTTCCCCTGACTCCGAGGAAGATGATACTGAACCTAGTGGCTCAGGGTTTTTTCCCAATTTAAGTCTGGCTAGAACTATCCTTATCCCACCTGTTGTCCATTCTGGCAAGAAAAACCCTAACCCTCCTACTGTTAAAGCTTATGCCGCTCTTGAGCCGGGAAGCTCCTCCCTCAAAACCAATTTTGTTGATAAGAATCCCTAGGCTAAAAAAATTATCTCATACTCTAAAGATTTCCTTGACTCTGAGGCATTTGGAGCTAGCAATATTGAGCCCTCTGCTGACTCATCATTGGATAGAATTGCTAGAATTGGACTAACACTGGTTTCAACACTGATAGGGATCCCTTTGTGGATGTTTTGAATTTAGATAGAAATAATGCTAATATCCATTTCAAGCTTTTGAAATGGACTTTCAATTAAATTAATGAGCTAAAGATAAAAAAAAATGGTTCCTTCAAAGTAAACTACAAGATTTGGGAGCCAAGGTTGTGACGATTGAAAAGAAAGAGGTGGAACAAAGAGATCACAGTTTCAACAAAGATTCTCAACACCATGCTAGCAAGAGCAGAAATGTTGATACCGAGGTGGAGAAAATGAAAAATACTATCAAAATTATTGTTGAGAAAAATAATCGTATGGCCAAACACAACGCCATCATCATCAATTCCATGATCGAGAAATTGGACAAAGCCCAACAGGGGTCTCTGGTGGTTGATTTGGAGGAAACCAATGAAAGAAACTAGGAGGAGGACGTTGGCATCTCTAAGAGAACTAGGGCCAATTTGAAGAGGAAGGCTCCCCCCACTCCACAAATGATTCAAACTTTTAAGAAGGGTGTTCATGATATGCAGAATCTGGAGGTTGAGACAGAGTCTGTCCTAAAGACTCTGGGTAAATTGTGGCTGGTTTTTTTTTTGGTCTTTCTACTGGTTTTTTAGTTTGACCTTTCTAGTCTTTTGTGGATGGTTGTTGCTTGTTCTGGTTTTTACCTTTTGTGCATCTAGTTGTTTTTGTTGGACTTTTCTTTCCAATCTTTTATGTTGTAAACTTTTTGGTTTCAAGTCCCTGTAAAACCCGTTTTACCCTTTATCAAAAACATACAAATTAATTTGTTTAATTCATCACTAAACAACAACATTATAAAACCAAATTAATTCAAACAACCCAATCAACCTTAATCAAACATCATGAAAAGGGTTAATCATGGAGGGGCACTACACAAATCTAGGTTGAAGACAAATTGAAGAGCAAGATTGGAAGTTGTCAAGTTTTCAAAGTTGTCACCTTGTTTGCAAGATCACTAAAAGACACCTACAAATCAGCATTTTGCATTTCAAGTCTAGAAATCAAGATTGAAAGAAAGAGTAGAGGTAGAGAGTAGACTTAGATCTTAACCTTCCAAAAAAGTTGAGCAGGACTGATATACCACTTCTAGCATATGAGTCCCAGTACAGTGATTTTTCTAGATTTCAAGAGTTCTAGACTTGTCAGTGTCATATTTTTGTTTGTTCCCAAAAACCATAATCTAGGACTAAATTTCCCAACCTAGCATATGAGTCCTAGTGTGCATTAAATTTAGAATTTTCAACATTTCAAACCTTGTTCTGAGTTGCTACATGTTTCTAGGTGCACCTCTCTGATTTCTCAATTTACTAATCTAATTTATATTCATTTCTAGGTCATATACGTAAGTCTTGCACATCATTAAGTTTCATCAATAGGTTTTGCATGTTACTTGTCTTTCCAAGCCCTATCTTGGTGGTGAACCCCCTTTATACCTTTTATCACACCCTCTAGGACACCTTATTGCATATCTCTTTCCCTCATTCCATCCTTGGATTGAGATCTCTAAGGTATCCTTGAGTGAAACTTGAGTGAAATAGGAGGCCCTCCTCCCTTGTGTTCCATCTCCTAAAAGGTGGAGCACCCTATTTCCATTGTTTCAAAAATAATTTTAAGAACTTAGTTAACAACATAGAGGAACTTGAAGACCTAAAGGATTTAGACTTATCCAAATAATAAAAAATGAGATTTTGAAATTGATTGAGATATTATGGACCAACATCAAGGCAATGGGTAGTACATATAGTGAATATCTTTACTAATGTATTTGATAGTGTACACAAATTTCCTATCAAATATATCATACTGGATGATTGACATGTACTACAAGCTCTATGGATTGAATCTTCCCTTTAAATATTTTCCACCTTGATTCAATATCAATATATATATAATTTTCCACCTCAGGCAATTTTATAAATAAGTACTAATTTATATGGTGAAGATATTGGTAAGGTTCTAGAGAAAAGAACTCTCTACAAGGATTCAAATATTAGTGTAAGAATATTACTCTATATCATACTTTTTTATGATCCTCTACTATTCTTGTTCCCATGCATTCCTTTCGATATTTTTCCTAAAGAAGTGATATGGGATAACGTTATAGAGGGAAATAGATACTTGGGTTAATTTAGGATGATTAAGTGTAGTAAAATAAGTATTAGTTTGTTTAGTAGTGATTTATGAATTTAATAACTTTTATAGTTTAATATGATTAATACTGATTAATATATTTTCAATGAAATCAAGGTTGTGGATTTGTTCTTGGATTTTAGATTCATCCTTGCACATAATGATATTTTTTCTCTATCCCTAACATAGTAGATAATTGTTTTCTCGACTCTTGAGGAAAATTTGGGGAATCATGGTATTGAAAAATAGTTGAAAGGGATGTCATTATGTCACAAGGTCGCAAGATATCATAGATCAACCCCCCAAAAGTGTACAAAGATTAAAAAAAAAGCAATTGTCCTCGAATGGAGATTTGTTACTCTTTATTAGTGAACCAAATCGAAGTGAGACACTACTAGTTGCTTCTCTAATGTTCTAGGATAATTTATTATTGATGTGAAATGAATGTAATTGAATGTCTATAAGGACTAACACATAGCATCAAATTTCACAAAATATGTGTTCAAAGATGATTGAAGGTGAGAAAGCAAATGGAGCAAGTCAACCAAATTTGAAATTTAAATATTAAAACATGAATGGGAAAATTTTCATGACCATAAGGTTAACCTATGATCATAAGAATTTCCTAGGGTAGACAAATGGTTTGATCTAGCTAGCTAACAAATAATTGAGGATAACCACATAAGTGAATGTGATAAATTATAGGAAAAGAAGAATTTATATGTATGTGTGCAAATAAGGATATTGTAGGTGCTAAATATATTGGAATACATATGTATATATAGAGGTAAAAGGTTAAGGTAATGAACCCAAATTTCTAAAGACTATGCCATAATTTGTTGATTTCTATGTACATGTGAAGGATTTTTATTAAAATAGGAAAAAAATAAATGGGAAATGACATGGGTGGGTATGAAAAATTTTACCATTAAAATTTTCCCCCACTTTGAATTACACGTGAATCCTAAAATGGTTGTGTTTCAAAGTATGTAGCACTCACAAACATGCATCTAAAGAAAATATTCAGACATCAAAAGATATAAAGGGTGAATATAATGTAATAGACCATGCAAGGTGTGATAGTATATGTAATTTATATAATCTCCATGGATCATAAAAATGAATAAAAAGTAGGAAATGAATAGCTTGATAAGATCCAAACATATAATAATAGAAATAATATACTTTAGAGTATAGATATCACATAGCACAAGAGATTTTTTTGAGCCAATATGCCCTAATATACAATATATAAAGAAATAGAGTAAACCCTTGAGGTATGGTAGCACCATATAATACCCCTTATGGATAAATCTACTTCATTCTATTTCGCCAAGAGATCCCAAAAATACTATACTACCTCACACATATCTTACAATGATATTAACCTCTTTAGATAGACCTCCCCCTAATAATACAATGGAGGGGAAATCCTAATGAAGGCCTATAACTCAACTCTTGATATAATTAATTAGACAATTTATTTGCATGACCCAATATAACTATCTTAAGGGATGTGTGCCACATGTTGGCATCTCCATCCACCTAAATATATTATAATATCATATACCTATGTACATAACATGCCATCCAAGATCCTTGACATGTTTCATCCCCAAAACATGAGAATAAGATAAATTATATGATTATCACAAGTTATTAAAAATATGATACCATGACCAATCATCTAACCATCTATAGTTGATCCTCATTATATATTTTTCTTGATAGTTCCTTGATCCATAAGTGGTCACACCCATTTGATTCCATTCCTTATTATAGTAAGTCCTCCTTTTCTTCCATGAGTAACCATTACTTCTATCCTACCACCAAGTGTTGTAATTATTCACTTGATTCCATGGAGGTCCATAATGATTTCCTTGTTGATTCCATATAGTATCATGTATCCATGTGTATTTCCTCCATGATTTTTCCTCTCATAATGATGTGGATTCCTATATATTGCACCATTTGTTATCATTGGAGCCTTTATTGATTCTTCACCATTTTATCCACTTGTATTTTGATTCTTCAATAGATTTTTTATCTCCTCTTTATTCTCAATTTCTTGTAACTTATTCCTCTAATTTACTAGTAAAATATTCATGAGATTATTGAAATTTTTCTTCATTGACCTTCCTTTGCACTGTATTATGTGTAATATCATGTAATGTAAATTTTTCCTACTATACCAAAGCTTCATGAACTTATGTTGCACATTGATGTTTATTGTTCCCATAGATTCTAACTAAGGATGACCTAGAACAATATCCAACCCATGATCCATATCCAAAGCATGAAAATTTGAATGCAAAACATAGTTATCCATAGAGAATTTTAAATCTTCAAAATTTGAATATCCATGTACCCTATATTCAACAATCCTTGATATTCTTTTCTTGTATGTGTATTTTCTTGAATAATTGTATTTTTATGAAAACTTGTTCTAGTTCCTCCAAAACAAAATATCTCAAACATTGGCATAAACCATTTCCTAGCTTCACCACTTAAAAATAATAAAAAACATAAATTCCATAATATAATTTTAACATGAACTATTTTATATTTGTACCACCATTTTAATACATCTCCACTTCCATCAAAAGTGGGCACCTCCATTGAAACTAGGGCTTAAGAAAAAATACTTTCAATAGATAATCATTCTATCAAATTCAATTGAACCAACATTTCTTCAACCAATACATGATGAAGTCAGCCTTAGATTAAAAAATTAAACTGTAGCATCAAAAAATGTAGTCAGTGACATTTTCACACTTGTTTGGGCCCTCGTAAAATTGAGCTTAGTGGTACCTTGACTTAGTGTTGTAATTTTTTTAACACACTCACATTAGGTCTTGGGCCCTTGTGAACTAATGAACTTAAATTGTACCTTGCTAAGATGTTGTGAAGTGTTGTAACACACTTTCACACTTTTTTTAAGGTTTTATTAAATGAATCTAATAAACCTCCTTTTAACCAAAATGTACCTTAATCATAGTGTTGTAAATTTTTGTAACACACTTTCACACTTTCTAGGGTTTTCATTAAGAATTGGGCTTCTTTATGCTTTAATTGACCTTATTTTGCATCCACAAGCCTTAATTAATGCATCTTTTTGAGGATAATATTGACATAAATCAACATCCAATCATAATTTAGGTGTTTTTAGGTTGTGTGTCCTAGAATTAGTGATTTGGGCATATGAGTTCCACATAGGGTTTTGGGTCCCAATCCTAATTTCACACCTTTCTAAGCATTTTTTAAATTGGTCCCACAAATTATGCCTAATGGGACTCATACGCCACCTTTGGCGTATGAGTCCCATGTGGCCCAAAATTAAAATTAATTCAAATTCTTGGTGAGATTTTATCCTCTTAGATCTAATGTCAGCTTGTAGTGTTGTAATTTCAAGAATTTTTAAATAATAAAGTATAAATACAACTTTCTTTCACTCATTTTAAACCTAGCAAGTTGAATGAGCATCCTTATAGAAATTTTGAGTTCACAAGAGCATTCAAGTGTTTAAAAGAGTACTCAAGAATCTTCAAGGGCATATTACCAAGCATTTTAGAGCATTATTCAAGCATCAAGCCTCATGTAAAAGTCTTCATGCATCATGTTTGTTTTTGAGCTAACAATTGTGATGTAGGGTTTCATGATTCAAGCTAGCATTCCATTCAAGATATATCCTATTCAAGCAAGAGTTAAGGTCTACATCCATTAGAGCCATCTCATACATGTTTGCAGCACTTCATTGCTAGGGTTTGGTGAGTTGCAACATCATATTTTGTTCATTCATCATTCTCCATTCTTATTTCATTTCATTTCAAAGTTTGATTACCAAAATGGGGTTTGACCAATGCAACCCCCTTTCTACTAAAAAAACAACATTATTCCCTCTTTTTAGTGTATGATTTTCAAGTTTCTATTGAATGCATATTGAAGAGAAAGCTTGGAGAAATTTCTCAAAGTGTTCAAAGTTGTCAAAGTTGTTGCATTGGAGATACTTGGAAGACTTGTATAGGTTGCAAATTAGGGTTTCAAATATGGAAATCAATTGGGAAGTACATAGAAAATATTGAACACCAAATTCAGAGTTTGAAGCTTCAAAAAACCCTAATTGGACTAATACGCTCCTTCTCACGTATGAGTCCCAGTTTAGGTCATTTTTCAAGTTTTTGCAATTTCAGACACCCATTTGCTAGATTTCAATTTCTACACAGAAACCTGGATTTAGGACTAAATCACATAGTCTGGAATATGAGTTCTAATCAACATTAAATATAGTTTTTCTAGCATTTTAGAGCTTTATTCAGTCTCCTTCAAGTTTCCAGGTGCACACATTTCATCTTGTAGCTTTCTATTCTGTTTTACATACTTTTCTAGGTAATTTAGTGAAAGATTGCATCATATTAGGGTTAAGCATTACATCTTGCATCTCATTTTTCTTTCCAAGTCCTAACTTGGCACTATTGAATCCCTCATTATTTTATATTCAGCCCCTAGGACATCCCTATTGCAATATCTCTTTCTCCTTTACATATCTAAGATTGAGATCTCTAGGGTCATTCTTGAATGAGAATGTTGAGTTTTTTTATTGTATCTCCCAAGCATATAATCCCAACAAAATTCTTCATTTCATATTAGTGAACCTGCATTTATAACATCATAATTTTGATTTGGATTGCATCATCATCCTATATCTTGCTTGCATTAACATTGTATTAGGTTTTGCATTAGTTAATTGGAATTCTAGGCTTTCTAAATTTTGCATTAGTGAAAGTGCATATAGCTTGCATGTTTGCATCCCATACCATTGAAAATCATACAAAATCTGCATTTTCACTTAGGTTACAGATCATACAACATAAAAAGCATAAAAATTAATTGAAAATTTTGAAAAAAGCCCTCACTAGGACTCATACACCCCTCTAGGCAAAATTTAGTCTTGGTGCTGATTTTGAACTGCATTTTCCAAAATTTAAAACTTTGTTTTTGTGCTCTTGTTTTTTTTGATACCTTTCTATTTTAGTTTATAGAGTTTATGTTATAGTGATTTTATTATTCTTAGCTTAAATTGCATTTGCATTAATCTTGCACTTAGTATCCAGGTTGCATAAGCATTTGGTGTCCTATTGCTAATACTATAGTGAGATGAATTTCAAGACTCATGTCATCTCACAATAGCAAAATCATCATGGATCTTGGGTTGTCTAGCTCTTTCACTCCTAGTATTGACACTAGTACACTAGGTATGGGCCATACCCTTAACAACTCTTTTCTTTCAAGTAGTGTGAGGCATGTTGAAACAAGGATTGATAGTATTCCACAAGAAAACATAATTAAAATTCATGAAGATTTAGGAAACCTACAACATCACATGCAAAATGATAACATTTCAACCACTGTTATCCCTACTATAGATATCATTCATCACATGCTTGAAAGTGAAGATGGACTTGACCTTGTGCATAACATAGTTCAATTTTTGGAAAACACCTCACCTCAACCACTAGTAGTCCTCTACCAACAAACAATGTCTTAAGCCAAGGTGGAATTCAAATTACTCCTCCCACAACAATGGCATCTATTCCTACCTATACCAACCCTCAAGTCACAACAACAATGCAAATGACTAGTAATGTGATTCCTTCCTCAGGTATTTCCACTAGCATCCCTAGTACCTTTGTGGCATCACATGTCATATCTCCTACTAGTTTACCACCCACAAGCATTTCATTCACTTTTCCTTCAAACACATACACACCTCCACCATTTTCACCTATATCTCATAATACAAGCAATGACCCTCTAATAAACCAAATTTTGCAAACTATTTCATCCCTTCAAAAGCAATTTTCCACCATCAATCAAAATAAAAATGGCCCACCTACATATTATGTCAAAAGCAATCCATTTTCCTTACAGATATTGTGAGCACCGATGCCACAAGGTGTAGAGGTGCCTATATTCAAGAAATATGGGGGGAAGGGCGATCCTTCTAACCATGTTGCTACCTATACTACCTTATGTAGTGACTTTTTCCTTGATGATAAACTCTTGGCTAATATTTTCCCTAGGTCGTTGAAGGATACTGCCTTAGAATAGTTTTCTTCATTACCGAACAACTCAATTTGTTCATGCAATGAACTTGTTGAGGCATTTATAAACCATTTTAAAGTGTATGTGATTCCTTTAAGATGTCCTTGGCTGATTTGATGAGATGTAAGAAAAAAGGAGAAAAGATTACTGACTTTATTTCACGTTATCAATCACTTTATTCCTAAATCGATGTCAAGGTTCCCGATCCTCACCTTCAAAATATGTTCATAGAAAATTTTCAAAGTAAAATACAAGATAAAATTACCATGATGAAATTCCCCTCCTTCATGCACTTGTGCACTACCCTCTATGATTATCAAAACTCAATTAGTAGTTTTGATGCAAAGTCCACTTCTAGCTGAATTGAGAAGTCCTAGTCCACAAACCAAAACAATTATCAACCTTTTAAGAAAAAAATAAAGGCTTCCTTCAACTTAATCCCCCTAAACAAACAAACTGTCAAAATACCAATACCCAAGTAGTTGTCATAAAAGCAATGATACCCTTTAGCTATGGGGACCCAAAAAGACAACTCACTCCCCTACCCAATACCCTTCATAACATAATGTCACAACTTTTAGAACAAAAAATGATTACCTTTCCTCTCATTAAAACACCTAATCCTAATAAGCCTTTACATCGAAAATTTAGATCAAATTCTTATTGCCATTATCACAAAAAAAATGGACATGATACAAAACATTGTAAGCGCCTTAAACATAATATTTACCAACCCCATGCTGAAACATGATATTTCATTTGTCAAAGCTAGTGAAACTACAAAGATTGATGTGATGAATGTCGACATGAATGATGAGAACATAGACACAATTCAACAAAGTCCTATGGATACATATTAGCAAGAACAAAATCCTATTGATGTTTTGGTTTCATTGGTCGAAACTCAACATCGTAAGGGTCAAACTAGAAAGCCTCTTGAGATTGTTTTCTCCTCACAAGATATAATTCAACATGCACCTAATGGTCCTCTTTACATAACTGTCTAAATCTATGATAAGCCTACTAATGGGATATTAATAGATCTCATCTATGGAGAGAATTTGATCATCAAGGAATTCTTACTTTTGCATGAGCTCTATCAAGATATATATGATAAATTGAAAGCATGGATCAAGACGCATAATGTTGTCACTTTCCCTATGATGGGATCGATCACCCCGCCTTTACAAATAGGACCAAAAACATTAGATATATCATTCTCCATCATCCTATAGACAGACCAATTTTGTGTCAAGATAGGTTATCCATGGCTTTGCTCCATGAATGCAATCCCATCAGTTGTACATAAATGCTAAAATTTTCCATTTGAAAATGAAATTTTCAATGTGCATCATAGTGGCTTTAATCCTTTGTCTCCCGTGGAAACTTTTCATTAGATTTCTTTCGGCTCGAGCCTATGGAACCTATAAAACCACGAGAAGACTTCTTTTTCAAATCCTACCAAAAGGTCAAGGAAAAGAAAATAGTAGAATTATCCCTCCAAAACATGCCTCCACCCACCATTGATCCTACCATCCTTGAAGAAACCATGATTGAACCTAAGGAAATTCTAAATAACCAATACCAGCCTAAGATAGAATCTTCACCTACTTTCTAGAAAAGACCAAGAGACAACGAAAACAACCCTATCGTGCCTCCTAGAATAAAATAAGTTTGCAAAGTCAAAGAGAAAGTGGTTGAACAACCTACCATGGTTCCTTCCATTCCTCCACTCAGGGAAGAAAATAAAATTATGGTTGATCAACCCACTCCTACACAAAAGCAACTTGGAAATAGGACTAAAAGAAATAGATGTGCTAGAGAGTGTAGGAATATACATTGTGCCCTTGCTCAAAGGTTAAATGAAGAAATAAACAAAGAAAATAAAAATCCAAACTCGATTGAAGAAGTGCATGAAGAATCTACCCCTTCCCAAAACAAAAAGATCCTATAATGCAATCGTAACAAGAGTTGAACACTTCTTTGGACATTGTCATTCGACCTGTTGTTGTTATTAATTTAGACGATGATGATGAGATTGAAAATATTGATGAACAAGTATATAATGAATTGAACTCATTATTTTCCTCTTCTATGAGCTTAAATGACAATTCTCCTAAGAAGAGTGTTGAGCCTGGTGATGGACCTAGTTTGACACTTATTATTATCCCTTTGGCTAGTTATCTTCCTTTTGTATATGATGAACACGATTGGGATGTGGATGACCTACTCCTAGGTTGACTTGCATGTGCCTTACTATTCCTTTGCATTATTTCTTTTTCTTCTATGTGATTTCCTGTGTGTAGTGTGATCCCCCATACTATTTTGTTTGATGTATCTCTCTCTCTTTGTGGAATTCCTCTATTTGTACCTTCATTCTTCTCTATATCATATTTTTTTTTTAATTTTCCTTTTCTTTTTCTTTATCTTCTGTTTTCCTTTTGGGGATGACACAAGGCATTGAGAGATTCATCTCTCTTCCATGTTGGCCCAAAATCTTTTCTTTATCTTTTTTCATTTGGCTTGTGTTTTCCTTTTGGGGATGACACAAGGTGTCGAGACATTCAGATCTCTTCCATGTTGACCCAAAATCTTTTCTTGTATCTTTTCTTTGTCATCCTTTCGGGGCCGATGCAAGGCATCGAGGCATTCATGTCCCTTCCATGTTGACCCAAAATATTTTTCATTCTTTTCGCTCTCTTTATGTCATTATTCTAGTTTTATGAGTATTTGGGCGATGATGACAGTTCTGAGCTCTTTAAAAACATTGTAGTAATAACATATTGACCGCAAATCCATATATCCCTCATGTGTTTGGATTTTCATTTTTTGGGGGCAACCCCTCTCTTTTCCTTTTCTTTTTGCATGACATAGCTTTATTTGGAAACATATGACTTGACATAGGGCTTTCCAAGTTGGCTCTCATGTCTTCTTTATTGTTAGCATTTATCATTTGCTGTACTTTAAAGTAATTTCTCATAGCAAGGTGTTTAGCAATTTGTTTAAAGTGGGAGCATACATTGGCATTATTCTTTTGTATTTTTCTTTTTTATGTTTAATAGTGCAGTCTTCAAGATGCTTCATGCGATGTGCTTTTCACTTTCTAGTGACATTGGATGTGATGTCCCTCAAGAGTATGATCTCTCTTAGCATATTATATTCCTCATAGTGGCTTGATGCAACACACTACATCCCTTAAGTTTTGAATCTTCTATTCTTTGATTAGTCCTCTCTTGGAGACATTATGCACAATTTTCCTTAAGTTAAAGACCTTGCGTGAACTAAGAAAGACTCCTCTGAACGTTCTTTACATCTTGCATTTACAAAATTTTGGTTAGATGGCCACCTTGCATAATAAAACTTACATTCCTATGGAGCCATCATGTTTTTTCATGAGTTCCAAGCATAAAATGCTTTTCTTGCCTCATGAAGCTTGAAGTACATTGTTCATGAGTTCCAATCATATGAATTTTTTCTTGCCTCATGAAGCTCAAAGATCATTTTTATGTGGTGCCTTATCAAAGTTATTAGGAGGTATAATAACATCGATATGGTTTTGACAGGAAGCCCGACTGAGGAATGACTTTCCCATAGCCACTCACACGTGAGTGTGAGTGCATACCAGCCATGTGTGTATGTGTCTCACCTCTTTCAGATCCTCAACTAGTGGACATCTTGAAGTTTCATTGCCTCAGAGTGAGTGTGCATTTTTTGGACAAACAAACTAGATCTTATCCACATCACGATGGACAAAAAATTGAAGGTTGATCCACCCTTATTTTTCCTTTGTTATTCTTTTCTCTTTTTCTTTGTAAATGTATGCTTTTTCCTCATTATCATTCTTTATATCATTTCCATGTGTGTCCTGGGTATGTGCAGGATCATCATGGAAAAAATAGGCCCTTAAGTGGCAAAAAATTTAGAAAAATTAGAGTTACGCAACTTGACGTAAAAATTTGAATAAGTTATCTATATTATTTCAAAAATATGTAAGAATAGAATCTGTAGAAAATTGAATGTAGTTTCTAAACTACTAGGTTTATTTAGAAAAAAGAAAAGAAAATCTATTTGGTGAAAATTTGAAATTTCAATGCAGTAGTACTTAAATTTCAAGGAAAAAATAAGTAGGCGTTTGTCTGACCACCCTAACCACAATAAAATGGTTTTTTTTTATAATATTTTAGACATAAGTAAAGGACTCATGTCTGGATGTGATGGATATTTTTTTATAATTTTTTTCCAAATAAATAATTAATTATGATTTTTTATTACAACTTTTAAAAAATATAAAAACTTGTATGTATGACCACCTTAACTTGGTCAAAACTTCATGAAACTCAATTTTTCTTTTTTTAATCCTATAGTATGTGAAGCATAAAATGTGACACATTTTTTGGATTCAAAATATTTGATACTGCTTTGAAAGTTATAGATTTTTTTCAATCATCCTATCAATCAAGACTTTAGTCATAATTCAAATAGAAAATGAATAATAATAATTCATTAAATTCAAAGTGAACCATAATTTATATTGGTGGAAGGCTGATAATCTCCTTTAAAAACCCTTTTCATTTCATCAATTTTGGGTAAAAAAAAGTTTTCAGCCACATACCCTACAAATACCCATCATATCGCCACTTTTTGGCCCATCATTATCCTGCACATACCCTCCTTTTGTTCCTATGCTGGTTTGTCATGGGATCTTGATCCCAAGGGCTTGATCACACCTCTTCATCATTTTCATCCTATCTTACAAGAATTGGTGCACTTGGGCCCCTCTTGATGCGTGTTTGTCTACTTTAGTGTGAGTTTGAAGCAAGTTCATCCTCTCACTAAAGTGGGGGCTAATTGTAGTGTCAAAAAATGTCAACAGTGACATTTTCACACTTGTTTGGGCCCTCCTTGTATAATTGATCTTAATGGTTCCTTTAATTAGTGTTGTAATTTGTTTAACACACTCACATTAGGTCTTGGGCCCTTGTGAACTAATGAAATTAAATTGTACCTTGCTAAGGTGTTGTGAAGTGTCATAACACACTTTCACACTTTTCTAAAGTTTTATTAACTGAAACTAATAAACCTCCTTTTAACGAAAATGTACCTTAATAATAGTGTTGTAAAGTGTTGTAACACACTTTCATACTTTTTTATGGTTTTCATAAATAATTGGACTTCTTTATGCTTTAATTAACCTTATTTTTCATCTACAAGCCTTAATTAATGCATATTTTTGAGGATAATCTTGACATAAATCAACATCCAATTATAATTCAAGTGTTTTTAGGTTGTGTGGCCTAGATTTAGTGATATAGAACTCATACGCCACCTTGGGCATATGAGTCCAACCTAGGATTTTGGGTCTCGATCCTGATTTCACACTTTTCTAAGCATTCTTGAAATTGGTCCCATAAATTATGCCTAATGGGACTCATACACCACCTTGGGCATATGAGTCTCGTGTGGCAAAAAAATAAAATTAATTCAAATTTTTGGCAGGATTTTATCCTCCTAGATCTAATGTTGGCTTGTAGTGTTGTAATTTTGGGAATTTTTGCATAATTAAGTATAAATACAAGTTTCTTTCACTCATTTTACACCTAGCAAGTTGAATGAGCATCCTTATAGCAAGTTTGAGTTCACAAGAGAATTCAAGTTTTTACAAGAGAATTCAAGAATCTTCAAGGGTAGATTATAATTCATTTTAGAGCATTATTCAAGCATCAAGCCTCATGTCAAATTCTTCATACATCATGTTTGTTTTTGAGCTAACAATTGTGACGTAGGTTTTCATGATTCAAGCTAGCATTGCATTCAAGATCTATCCTATTCAAGCAAGATTCAAGGTATAATCCATTAGAACCATCTCATGCATGTTTACAACACTTCATTACTAGGGTTTGGTGAGTTGCAACATCATATTTTGTTCATTCATCATTCTCCATTCTTATTTCATTTCATTTCAAGGTTTGATTACCAAAACGGGTTTTGACCAAGGAAAACCCCTTTCTACTAACAAAAAAATATTTTTCCCTCTCTTTAGTGTGTGATTTTTAGGTTTAGATTGAAGAAATATTGAAGAGCAAGCTTGGAGAAATTTGTCAAATTTTCCAAAGTTGTCAAAGTTGTCACCTTGCATCAAAGATTCTTGGAAGACTTCTATAGATTGTAAATTAGGGTTTGATATCTAAAAATCAATTGGTAAGTACATAGCAAATATTGAACACCAGATTCAAAATTTAAAGCTTCAGAAAACCCTAACTGGACCGATATGCCAATTTTGGTGTATGAGTCCCAATTTAGGTCATTTTAAAGGTTTTTGTAGTTTCAAACACCCATTTGCTAGATTTTAGTTTCTACACAAAAACCCAGATCTGGGACTAAATAGCTCAATCTAGTGTATGAGTCCCAGTCAGCATTAAAAATAATGTTTCTAGCATTTCAGAGCTTCATTCAATCTCCTTCAAGTTTCCAAGTGTACACATTTCATCTTGCAACTTTCTATTCTATTTTACATACTTTTCTAGGTCATTTAGTGAAATATTGCATCATATTAGGGTTAAGCATTACATCTTGCATCTCATTTGTCTATCCAAGTCCTAACTTGGTGGTGAATACCTCATTAGTTTATGATCATCCCCTGGGATAGCCCTATTGCAAGATCTCTTTCTCCTTTGCATATCTAAGATTGAGATCTCTAGGGTCATCCTTGAATGAGAGTGCTGAGTTTTGTTATTCTATCTCCCAAGCATAGAATCCCCAAAAAAATCTTCCTTTCATAAACTAATAAACCCTTGATGAATTTTGATGCCCTTTCTAGAAATATAATTATTTTAAAAATACCTTGATTTGTGGCCTATAAAACGAATTTACAAAAAACATAAAATTACAATTAGTCACTAAATATTTATGATAGAAACCTGATTTTTGGATTATAGATTCCTTTTGTGATTTATCAACTTTAATAAAAAAATATTAAAAATATCATAGTTGTTTGTCAATTATATGTGAATCTTCAAAAACTAGGGTTTCATTCATTTTTTCTCAAATTGACACTTTGATGGCACTTGATAAGATTCAAACATATAATAATAGAAATAATATACTTAAGAGCATAGATTTCACATAACAAGAGATATTTTTGTGGGCCAACATGCTTTAATATCTAATATATGCATAAGTCTAGAGTAAACCCTTGAGGTAGGGTAACATGATATAATACTCCTTATGGAAGATGATACTCCATGTTATATCTCCAAGAGATCCCAAATGCAATATCCTACTTCACACATATCTTACAATGATAATCACCTTCTTTATATAGACCTCTCCCTAATAATACAATGGAGGGGTAATCCTAATGAAGGACTACTCAACTCCTAATATAATTAATTAGATAATCTATTCACATTACCCAATATAACTATAGAATCACAAATTATCTACCCTAAAAATTAAACACTAGTTTTAGCTCCTCTCTATGCGTTAGAACCTGATTATCATCATAATTTTCATGTTTTAATCATAATAAAATTAGTAATTAAAATTAATTATCCATTTAACAAAATCAAAAGCCCGAAAATAGGTCTGGTCTAAGGTGCCCATTCCCTTAACCAGCCTATTTTGATTCAAATTTAAATATTTTATTAGATCAGTATTTTAATATTAGAAATTTAAATTTATTTTTTGGCTTTTCATAAATACTTTTGTGAGAAATGAATAAATGTATATAAATACAAGCTTTTTCACCATGTAAACACCTAATGAAATTTTAAGAAATTGAGGATCCTAAAAAGAAATCAAGAGTAGAATAAGCAACATTATTATAGCATTATTTGAGTCAATTTTTATATTAGCAATGCATCAAGTTATGTGTAAGATTGTTCATGTTTTGTGTTCATTTATTTTTTGATACTAACACTTGTAGGAATATTCATTATCAAGCCTAATCTTCCTTGAATGAGATGAGTGCATGACTTCAGTACATAAAGGAGCTCAAATCTGAAGCAGTGAGTTGCAACAATTATCAATTTGTCACTTGTTTTATCCATTTTCCTCCCCAAAAAAGAGGGTACTTGCACTCTTTACATCATCATAGTCATTGTGGAGGTGGGAACACCAAAATAGGGTTTGACTTAGGCAAGACCCATTGTGGCACAAACCTTTCTCTCCTTCCTTCTGCAAAGGTGATAGATCTGAAGAAAAATTGGAAGGAGATTCAAGGCATAATTGCAAGATCAAATATTTAAACATCCTATTTCAACAAATTAGGGCAAGGTGAATATTTATTGACAAATAAAGTTATGAAAAAGTATCATTTCTAGTTAAGGGCGCCCACGCCTCTAATTAGCTAGATTTAGCTCAAATTTGAATGTCAGGTTCTTCTATCTTTGCACTTTTTTTCTCTATAATTTATTCTTGTGTTTTATTTCTATAGTTTTCTTTAATTCCATTAGTTTATTGTAGGTGCATCATTAGCCTAGTTCACTATCACATCACATCTAAATCAGATCCAACCCCATCACAAACAAACAAAAAAGGGATCAAAACCTTGATTAGCCATTTTGGTTCTTTCATTGAGGATGGTATCCAAGTGGTATTTTATGATCATTTTTGTGTTCTTAAATGTTAGATGAGCTAAGGTGTGATTTAGACTCTATATTCCATTTTTCCCCATCACAATAGCCCTCCATCTATACAAACCAATTTCAATGAGATACCTCCCATCCATCTATCCTCCTCATCACTTAACTCCACTACACCTCCCTCACCAAACCATGAAGTTGAACCTTACCTATCCTAGCCAAAAAAAAAAAAGAATAAAAGAGGCTCATATGACTAATAGTGCTCACAATCATATCGATAGCACTAATATGCAGCACTAACTTTCATAAATATTTTTCTTTCCTCAAGATATATTATTTTTTATCTTGGGTCAATTCTACAATGTGTGTGTTCATTTATAAGTCATGCAAGATTGGTCTTATATTTATTTATTTAAAATTTAAAATTATTGACTCCTATCATCTTGAAGTAGCTATCCGGAGTTGACTATAAATGTTTGTGTGACTATTTATTATATCTTATTTTTTAAAGGCATTCATTTGTGCACTTAAATATAGGAAGTAATACTTTAAAATATAGCTAATATCATTGAAATGTTACACAAAGCATTCATTTTAGGAGCACTTCAATTATAGCACTTAAAATAACACATTTACATTGAAGTCTATATATAGGACATTACACACTTGATTTTGTTGACAACAATCATTGTCTAAGGCTGTAAAGCTAGTCTCTTAAGGGGGTTTCTTGAGCAGAAATTGACCATCATAATCCAATAAACTTCTCTACGGTATTTTAAAATGTATTATCAATCCTTATACATTAGAAGACAATATAGAACTTAAAGAATTAGATTGTAGAAGTTTATATTTTTCTATATTAGAACCATCATGCATAGGTCATTTATACATTACTTGAAATCAACCTACAATCACAAAGGATTTCCAATGTACATATAATTTAAAACAATCAACACATTAAAATTTATTTATTATAATAAATTGATTCTATAAATCTCTAACATTCATATTCACTGATTATTTAAAAATTAAAATACACATATCTTTTAAGTTTATTTTCGTAAAACAATACTTATAATTATCAATGCTCAACTCCATACTAAAACCTAGATTAATTGTGCTTTGTTAAATACATCTCTATTTAAGCGTGGTGTATAATTTGGAATTTTTTCTTAATCTACTTCTGTGAAGATTTTTTCACTTTTATATAATTTTCTTTTAACCTATTTCAGCTTATCTACATAAAATTAGAAAACAGGAGAGACGGTGTCCTAATAACTTTTTATGGCTAGTGATAAAGAATCTTGATATCCATTACAGTTTCTGACATGGACCCACTACAATGTCGAAACATCAAGTCTATGATACTTTAGCTTTTTCCAATTTCTACCCATTTTCCTGCACGACATAGGGAATCGTTGCTTTAATCATTTTTCCTCACTGCTATAATGTATAGCAGGGCATCTTTGAAAATCTGAAGCAGAAAAAATCCACCATTCCCAATTCTATAGCTTTTTCCAGAGCATCAACACTTGGATTAGAAAAAGTGATTGGATCTTCTTCCTTATGTTTCTTGGAAATTGGTGAGCTCTTAGGCTTTATTAAAGAACCCATATTTAGTTCCATCTTCGCCTGTGTCAATTCTTGTTTTATCCTTTGGCTATAATGAAGCAGGGCAATTCTTTCTCCAGTATCCAAGTAACGCTGCTCTTCTTGTTAGCATTTACTAGAGCATCTGATGTGAATACTGTAAGGAAGCCCTACATTATTCACATGATGAAGTCTATGAAGCCCCAGCATTTTAGTTTGCATGAGTTCTGGTATGCTTCAATTCTCAACCAGGTCACCTCTGCTGCCTCCACATCAGATACCAGTCTCTTGTTATACACTTATGATGTAGTCCTTCATGGCTTTGCGGCCAAGCTGACTAGTGCGGAGGCTGCAGCTTTGGAGAGTGTAAATGGCTGTCTGGCAGTAATTCCATCAGCTCTAAATAAACTCCATACCACACACTCACCTCAGTTTCTCGGCCTCAACGACGGCGGAGGCTTGTGGTCGCAGCAGTTGAATCGCGGAGAAGATGTTATAGTGGGCGTGATCGACTCGGGAATATGGCCCGAGAGCGAAAGCTTCCATGACAATGGGTTGGGACCCGTTCCCTCCAGATGGAAGGGCGAATGTGAAAGCGGAGAGCAATTCAATTCCTCCAACTGCAACAGAAAACTCATCGGGGCTCGATTTAATTTCTCCGCTGGCTACAAATCGCGTGTGGGCGAGGATTTCAGATCAGCAAGAGACAATGACGGCCACGGCACGCATACTGCTTCCACTGCTGCGGGATCTGCTGTAAGAGGAGCGAGCTTCAATGGTTTTGGCAAGGGAACGGCTATGGGCATGGCGCCTGCGGCCAGACTGGCCGTGTATAAGGCATGTTGGGGACTGGAAGGCTTGTGCGATGACAGTGACGTAGCTGCTGCCATGGAAAAAGCCATCCAAGATGGCGTAGACATTATTTCTTTGTCAATTGGCGGTGACTATGACAATCCATTCTACACAGATCATCAAGCCCTTATAGCATTCGGGGCCATAGGGAGGGGTGTATTTGTTTCGGTCTCTGCTGGTAACGAGGGGCCTTTCTATGGTTCTGTTAAAAATACTGCGCCGTGGATGACTACCGTGGGTGCCAGCAGTATAGACAGAGAATTTCTCTCTCCCGTGAGGCTCGGCAATGGCCAGGTGTTCAAAGGCTCGTCGCTTTACAGAGGAGCCGGGATTGAAAATCTGCCTCTGGTCTACGATTACTGCAGCAATCGTGGTCTCGACCCACACCTTTTCAAAGGTAAAGTAGTGCTTTGCGATTCCCACGTCAATTCAACTGAAACGGCAAGGCTTGCGAAGAATGCGGGCGCAGCAGGAATGATATTTGTCAACTATGAAGACGAGGGCGCCCAAGATCTTCCTATCGAGGAATCATATATGCCAGCTACCAGCGTGAGTTTTCAGACGGGAGAAAAGATAAAAGCCTACGCTAACAGCACGGCGGCGCCCACGGCCACCATCAACCCCACAGGGGTGACCGTGGTAGGAAAATCCACTGCTCCCATCGTGGCCTCCTTTTCTTCCAGGGGTCCAAGCGTCTCGTATCCGGACGTTCTTAAGCCGGATCTAATTGCTCCAGGTGTCAATATTTTGGCAGCGTGGAAGGAAGGCGGCTTCAAGATAATTTCCGGGACTTCAATGGCGTGTCCCCACGTCAGTGGAATTGCAGCACTCATACGAGCCGCCCATCCGATGTGGAGTCCTGCTGCAATCAGATCGGCCCTCATGACTACCGCCTCCGCAGTGGACAACAGAAAGCAACCCATCAAAGAAGCTCTAAACTTGCGAGCCGCAGACCCGTTCGTTATGGGTGCGGGTCACGTAAATCCAACGGCTGCCATGGAGCCAGGGCTGGTGTACGATTTGGGCCCTCAAGACTACATCAACTATCTGTGTGGTCTCAACCACTACACCAAAAAGCAAATTGCCCTGCTCAACCACAAGTGGCCTCCCTGCCCCAAATCGGAATCAGGTGCAGATTTGAATTACCCGTCTTTCTCTATCGTGTTTAAGAAAGGAGAGCGCGTTCAGGTGAAGAGAAGAACGGTGACCAACGTGGGCAGTGACAATGGTGTATACAAAGTGTGGGTGAATAGCAGTCAAAGCGTAAAGGTAAGCGTGGAGCCAAACACATTGGTGTTCAAGAAACGACATGACATAGCAAGTTTTAATGTGACATTGGAAAGCAAAGTGAATGAGGGTCACAACGGTGAGTACGGGGAGATAACGTGGAAATGCATCCAAGGTGGGACGCACGTCGTTCGTAGCCCAATTACCTTTCTCTGGGCGGTTTGACGTGCACGGGCTCAATAAAATATAAAAATTGTCGGAAAAAGAAGAAAATAAATGTCTATTTCAAATGTTATGTTTATCGTTGAATGGTTATAAATTGTTTGGTTATTCCCTTTTTAAATTTTGATAGAATTGAGTAATCAATCTATTTTGGAAAAATGTAGTTTTAAAGATATGAAGATAAAGAGTTCTAGTTTGAAGCATTTTTGTCTTCATTATTTTCATTATTTGATGCAATAAAGATAAAGGAACTATCAAATATAAAGTAAATTTATGAGAGTGATGATCAAAAGTTTATCTAAATGTTAATTAAGAGCCCTTAAAAGAATGAATATTTAATTGTATCTATTTTAGATTAATATTAATTCATACATCCATATGATTGCTTCCTTTCAATTGCAAAAAGGTTTTCCAAAGTTATATTATAAGAATTGGTATAGAGTCCTCAATACCATGCAAGATTTGGCTATGGAAATAGTCATCCAAAATCAAGGAGCTTCAATGAAAAACACAAGAGATCCAAAATGAGAGAATAATTATATTCTATCAAAAGATGCAAATCAATATAATTCATTATTCATAATTGTAATGAGAAACACCTAGATATATAGGCAAAGTGAGACATAAGACAATAGAAGATTATGACATGTGCCTTAATCTTATAACTTGAAACATAAAAATTAAATGCTCGAAGAATATTTAAGTAGACAAGTGTGAAAAGGACTTAAGAGGGAAACCAATTGAATAAAGCACCCTATTCACACCAACATATATATTTTGGAAGGAGTCATGTTTTTATTTTTAGTAAATATATTTAATATTAACATTTTTTAAATTTAACTTCTAAATATTTTTTAAGGTTTTTTTAAAATATTTTAACTTATTTGTATTTTAATATTTATATTACTATTTTTTATAATTTATTTTTGTTTGCTATCCATACAATTATATCATTTCACTAAAATCCCATCCACAAACTCAAAGAAGCATTGAATATAATTATATTTCTTGTGTCTTATCATTTAAACTAAGGGTTCTTTCTTTAAAACTGAAAATTATCTTACTAGATTGTTAGGTGCGTGAAAATTCTTACAACCATCACCCATTTGAAAAACATGACTAGTTTTTTATAAAATTATTTTTTTTCTACCTAGAAATATTATGATTAAACTCTTAAAGAATAAAGAAAGAGAATGTGCATAACTACACCTTAGACTATATGGCCATTGCTAAATAAAAATGAGAAATTCTCAATAATTAGAAAATTATAATCCATTAAAGATGCAAGTTTCATTTTTTAATGAAATAACTTAATGTTACAAATTATGATATCATGGCACATGATACTTTAACAATAACTTAGCTTAATAGTAAGGAATCAAGAAAGAGAGCAATAATTTATTATATGTATAACATGTTGGAGTAAATAAACCAAACAAGTACACTTCTTTTATAACCAAATTTATGTTCAACAATCAAATGGAAATATTTTCATAATCATTTTCAAAGTTACCTTTGATATTTCATGATGATGACCACTATAATTGTTTGATAGAATTATTTTTAAAGATTTCCTAATGAATAATAGCACTATTTATTTAGATTTGATATAATCATTACCAAGGATATCATGAGCAATAGATGATGATAGTCAATTACTATTTGATATGACCTCACAAACTTCCAATTTATAGCCTTTAATAGTAGAACTAATATATACATTTATCAAAAAAATCCTAAAGGGTTTAGATGTCATGACCAATTACAACCATAAATATGCGCATATTTCTCGTCCTAGTATTCAATATCAAGTTGTGCTACAAAATTATTTTTTGAAAAAAAATTGAATATTTTTCTTGTTATGAATATTAAACATTGTTGAAATTAATAATTCAAAGCTTCCATAATAAGGTTATCATTTTTGTGTAAATTAAAAAATATAATATTAATTATTGCTCTTATCCGAAAAGTGTATTTCTCACCCCATATAATTCTTGTAATGTGATTAAGTATTTATTCAAGTGATGCATCTAAAAAATCTAAGGATGCATGCCTCACATGTGTTAGACATCCTTGGTGACACTTTTTATGTTAGATCTAACAATGTGATAAATATTTAATGTTAAAACATACACATTGGAAAAATATTAATATTGGGAAAAATTAATACCAATTGGAAAAACATAATGCAAAAGATAAAATGTAGTATGAAAAATTAAATGAGGCGGTCATGGTTTATGTAATACCACTTTCTAGTTTTGTTTAAGCTCATTTCTAAAGAAGCGATAATATGAGTAGCTATTGAGGTTAGCTTGTGCAACCTTTGGCTTATTAGCTAAGGTTGATTGAGCATCTTTTGTAGGTTGCATATATTTGTAGAGGAAGCATCGATTGGGATGTGTGTCTACATGGTTCTCATTTTCTTTTCCGCATGGAAGAATTCCACTAGGTTACTTGACACTTGAGCAGTCTTACATTGTAATCTTGTTCATGAGATATTATATTATGTGTGTTTTTTGAGGCTAGTTTTTTTATTTAACATTTGTTATAGGGTACATCTTGTGTCATTTTGATAGTATATCTATCTATTATTTTTTATTTGTGTATTTTTAATACTTGTTTGCATATTTTCTATTGGTAGTTGGTAGGCTCAAAGAGGAAACATCTTCATGGTTGTTAACCATTCTGTATGAGTAGATTCTTATGCATAGTTGAATCCATCTCCTTCAAAGAAAAGAATGTTCAAGAATATTGAATTTTACATATGTGTTTGAAAACTTGGTTGTCGTAGATCTAGGGTTTGGTGGAAATTTGACAAATGAATTTATTTTTGGGCTCTTTTTATGAGAGTTTGGATGGGATTTTGTAGGTAACCTACTAGGAAAAGATAAAAAAACCTCACCGTTGATTTTAGAAGGCCCAAAAACTTGTGGATCAACATAAGACTTGATAAGGTTTAAAGTATAGAAAAATTTCATCTATTTTATGACTCAAAAAAAATATTTGGTGGAATTTATTTGTATAGCTATATAGATTTGAATAAAAAATTATTACATCAGTCAATGCAATTGTTTGATAATATTATAGCATATTCTTATTTTGCATCAAGGGTGTATAGGGTCAAAAAAAATTAAAAATATAATTGTTGATTGGATAATTGTAACTATAAGATTATGTCAACTTGTGAAGAGAGTTTGGATGGGGAAAAACCCTATCATGTGGGTAGTGGATCTTATGAAAATAACCAAAAGTGGGGGCCTTAAGAACTTGAGGCCAACACTACCTAGTTTTTGTCATTGGTGGACCACTAAACTCCCATCATACCTCCATTATAGCTTGATTGTGACTAATTCACCACTCGAACACCTTTACCACTAACCAACCATGGGTAATGCCAAGTCTATACACCCAAAAGTTTCATTTTTTTTAAATCCATAATAAATAAATTATATGGATGGAATAACATACATTTAGGGAGTCAAATTTTTATGTTCTTATAGTTGACAAAAATATCTTTCCAAGTATTGTGTTATGGTATTATTTTTCTCTCCAAATATTACTATTTTAATAGAAAATACCAATTGAAAGATAGTTTTTCTCCTAGTTTTTGACACTCAATATATTATTCCCATGATGTTTAATTTTGGAATTTTTATAGGTAACAAAGAGCATTTTCTTATAACCTAGTAGTGGATTAGATATTGAAGTGTTAAGATATGATTTGTTCACTTACATTTATTTTGATTTATTTTTTGATTTCTTTGATTGTGGTACCTAGTGGGTTTGTGGAAAATTAAATATGAAGGTGGTTTAGTGTTTGATTAGTGGTAAAACTTATATTTTTCTCTTTTTATTCTTTTTTTTGACATGGTTATTGATGTGATGTAAAATTTCTATATATTGCATTATAAGTTATATGAGTTGTGTAATTTTATAGGTTGCATATACTTAAAGAAGATACATGGATAACTCAAATTTGATCCATCTATAGCTATAGATATTTTAGTTTTTATATAGATTATATTTGACATTTTCCTAGTTTGGTCACCTATTTCATTAGTTTGGTTCTTATTATTTTCAAAGAAAGAGATAGTGTTACATGAGATAATTATATTATGGGGCTTATACTTGTTTACTATATGGTGCAAACATGTAAGACTTAGTGGAATTTTATGCAATTATATTGGGTGGTAATCATCATGCTAGGGAGGTTCCTTGTATGATTGGAGCTTTGGCACAATATGGATATTGATATAGGCAGTTTGGATATTGATGATTGTATCATGGAGGCTCCTTGTGTTCTTGGAGCTTTAGCACAAGATGGTTGCTATGAAAAATCATTTTTAGTGGTTTTGGATCGATTTCTAGATTGCATGTGGTGCTATATATTATTATTTTAGAGATCATGGTTGTACTCTATCCTTTATAGCTAATGGTATTGAATTCAAGTGTTTTGATTGGTGCATGAGTCATGGTTGATCTTTATTTCGGATATGGTTATCATAATTCCATGTGTACTTTGGTACCATAATTTGGTGGGATCTTTGGAAGTGATATGTATCCATCACAAAGGGATCTTTTAAGTGGTTTTTGGTGTCATGGAGGAGATATTAGGTCTCATTTATTGTATGCAGTGAGACTTTTTTGACATCTTGTGACCATGGAGAACTATTGGAGTCTTTGGTTGAGATGTTAATTATGATTTTTTGGTATGATAAATGGTCCTTGGTTTAAAAAATTGATGCCAAATTACACTATGGTGTAATATTGACTTTGCTTTAGATTTTTGGCATGATACATGTACTCTTGGGAGAAAATATATTCATTTTAAAAATATAAGCTTTTTTTAGAAGATGTAGATCAATGATGTCATAAACATTTTCCAATTGTATAGAGTTAGATATTTGGTGGTGATTTTTGATAGTTTGATCAATGAGTGGTGTGATATTTTCTTCTTATGAGATTATATTTATCATGGTTTCGCATTATAGTTTGGTTGGAATATGATGATTGTTTCAAATTTAACTAAGGATAAAAATATATTTTTTCTTGGAGATCATGTGTTGAAATAGTTACTCTTTGATGAGGTCTTAATCGAAATACCAAGGAGGTTAGACCTAGGTTGGATGTGAGTTCATTATGGAACTATTGAGTAGATTATTCTTCAAGAGATTTCATTATGGCTTGGGGTATCCTAGAGGATCAATCATATTCCCCACTCTTGGTCCTCTTGGTGGTGAATCATTTGATAGGCATATCCCACCATATTTTTATATGAATTTTAATTTGTGCCTTATCTTCTCATGGAATGGGTTTTAAGATTTGGATGTTAGTTCTAGAGATTTTATTTTAGATAATTTCTTGGTATGGTTTATTTTCCTCATCTCCTTATGCATATGATATTTTTATGAAGATAATTTTAAGGACTATAGAGGATTATTTTAGGTTTATTCCATATTTATGGGAATAGACATTTGGTTCTATCTTCCTTCAATTTGAATAGCTTATATCCTAGTTAGTCAATTCATTCATATTTGTAATGTCATAAAATTACACCCCTTCCAATTTCACATTCTTGTATCCACTTTAGTGTCCACTCCCTTAGCACTTGTGTAGGCTCATTTTAGCCCCTGCATTAGCCATTGCCCCTCTCAGGATGCTCAGGACGCCTTTTCAACAACTACCCTCATGCGTCAACTTTGTGTCAAACATTGTGATTTTCTTGCTCATCATTTTGTAGCATGATGTGTCTAGACACTAGTACGCCATGCAGATGTTTGCACACCACGATAGAGTCCCGTGACATTTTGATATTCAGACTATTATTTCTAAGTGAGTTTCCACTTGTCAGCTACTTTTTTCAGTGATAATGGCCTAGGACGCCTTGTAACAGCTTGATAATCTTCTTTTCCCTCCTATTATCTCTTTAAAAATTGTATTTTCAATCCATTTTGTCTTCTTGGATTCTATCTTGAACTCTCTTCTCCTTTCTTGGGAATTCTCTCTCTTTCCTCACTCTCTCAAGCTTGTACAACTCTCTACAACTTTCAACAACACTCTCACATTATTATAACACTCTTTGCAACTCTCTTGGCTCTTGCAACTCTATCTCTCTCCTTGGCTACCTCAAGCCTTGTAGGTGATATCTATCTTGTGCCTTGTATCTTTGAGCATCTTGGGATTTCTCACATCCCTTAGCTATTGCATCTCTATTTCTTGATACAGGTTCTCCTCCTTGAGTGAGGTTTTCCTTTATCACTCTTGCATTCATTTCATTTATGTTTATTATTTCTCTCTATATATATTATTGTCTGTGGAGGTGGGAACATCGAAATGGGGGTTTGATTGAGGAAAACCCTTAAATAGCCCCAACATTTTCCCTTAGTCTTATGTGTGCAAGTATTGAAGATATTCATTTGTTGGAGGCTTCATTGCTTGGTTGTTGTAAGCATTATTTTTCTATCCTTCTCACTTTATCATTTACATTTTACTCAGTTTACTTTATCTTATTTCAGCTTGTCTATTCTCTATTACTTTCTCGCATTCCAAGCTTGCTTAGCAGTTAGAGTAGAAGTAGTTGCTTTGTGTTTTTGTGGAATTCCTAGTTTTTAGTCAGTATGAGATGTTAGCATGCCTTTGGTACTCCAATGCACCATGATGATGTCCATGTGTCGCGTTGATGTCCTTCGACCAAAAGCTTGCTAGTTTGTCTAGAAAGTTTGTGTGACCTACTCTTTTTTTATTCTAGAACTCCCATCTTTTTATCCTATCACTTAAGCATTATTCCTTGAGGTAGTTTAAGGCAGTTCCTTACCTTGGAATCTCTTGAGAATAAAGAGACTTATGAGCAGAAAATCCCCCTTCTCTACAATATTATATGTTTTATTTTTGAGTTGAGTGGGTGGATTTTGATAAGGATTTTCTATTTGAGATTTTGTGAAGGAGATCTTATCACAACTTGAGCACTTAGAGGTGTTGATAGAAGGAAATTCTATATGGTTTTGATTTGTATTTCTCTCTTTATGGTCTTTTTTTTTTTTCTCATTATGGTCTTGTGTTTCTTCTTAAAGATACATGTTCATACGACACTAGAATTGAGGTTTGTGTAGAGCCATTTTGATCAATATGTTTATGTCATTTATTGCTATAGTTCTTCATTTTTTACTTTTAGGTAATAATATGGAGGCTTTTTAATCTTTATCTTCTATGATTGGGATAAGGGTAATAATATGAATTCTCTTTAATCTTTATCTTTTATGATATGGTAACTTCAAACAAATATTGATACTAGTGGTGAGAAAATTGTGATGTAATAGTTTAGTTTTTAGGTTTGCATATTATTGTAGATATTCCTTAGTACTAGATGATATGGATTAAATTTTCCACACCCTTCTAAGTGAGTACTATGGGTGGAAATTTAGATTCCTTCATTGATTTTAAAATTTTCATTACCCATGAAGTGGGAATTCCAATATGTATATTTGTCTTTTTTATATCTCCTTATTATACTGCAGTGTTGTTTATCTTAAGGACTACTTTGTGTAATATAGTGTATATAAAGGTACTTGTGATATGGATTGGATTGGATATATGTTTTTGATTAGCTATCAACAAGTTTTACAAGGACTAGAAACCCCTTACAAACAAGTTTTGAGGGAACTCGATTTAACCCCATACACACTAAAGATAGTTGCAGAAGGAAAAGAACACAATCAATCAACAGCCAACCATTAGCAGTCTACCAAATGATAGAAAAGATACAACAGACTGCAAAGAAAGCAACGGCGAAGGGACTAAAACCCTACACAACTCACAAGGGCCTTACCCCAAGAAGAACATTATGAGACTACCTGAATCCGCCAGGCACCAAACACAAACAGTAACCACCAAAGGCTGCCACAACACCCTTCAAGACCAATCATTTTTCCCCACCTCCCTACCTCAATAAGAGAGCAACAAGGAAAAATAACTGCTCAGCAAAATCCAAGCTACCCTAAACCACACAACTGTTCAGCATCACAGTAGCAAGAGGAAACACAATCTCGGATATCGCCAAAAGAATAGTCCCAGTCTTGGGATGATCAGGAGAAGCCAAACCCTAGCAAGAACAGGGGGTCCCAAACAAGGAAGAAGTAAGGAGAAGGCCCAAAAAGAGAGCACACCAAGCAACTCCAACACACCAGTCAGAGCTAGAGAGGGACCAACACTCCACACAACCACCCAACAAAGAACACCAAGTGCTAGTCCCCATAGGATTTCCAAACAAGATCGAAAGCACACTAAAAACTAAAACCCCCAAAAGAGAGCCACTGATCAAAAAGTGGGTAGGAACCAAGAAAGACCAAGAGCAAGCAAGAGGAAGAAAAGGCCTACACAATAAGCCCCCAATCCCTCCTACTACGTCAAGTAGGAGCATAAAAAATCCCAAACTTCAACTGCAAAACCTTAGATACTTCAGCACACCACCACACCCTCATTAGGGCTAATAGCCAGAAAACCAACGGGAAGGGTGTCCGGCACCCAACCCCAACCAGATCCTCACCATCAAACAACACCGAGAGCCAAGAATCAACTCCCAAGCCACACACACCACACAACCAGGAAAATTCCTCTTCTTGAACGGTGTCCTCCATGCATCCCTCACCATCTGTAGAAGACAGACAGCCAACACCCAAATAAACCCCACCCAACACCTCACGGAGAGGTACCGTCGTAGGATCATAAGCATCATCCTCATCATTGAAGCCTCCATCACCAGCCTCACTAGCAGATTTCAAACTTCCTACATTGTTGCACTTCCCGTCGCTTGCCATGGATTGGATATATGTTGATGGTATAATGTCTACCTATTATTTTTGTTCTACCTTTATTCTAAAGTATTGTAATGTTCTATATTTTATACTATGACATTTAAAGATAAATCATAGACCAACAAATATTTTCATGATGCAAAAGTAATATTAAGAAATCCTGCATTATGAATGGCTCTCATTCTTGCTCCTCCCTCCCTGAGGAAATTTCAATTTTTTCTCGCTCTCTCTCCCATGTTCATTGCTCCCGATCTCTTGTGAAATTTTTTCCATCCTCTTCTCTACCTACTTGCGATATAAATGTGGATCTCTCTCCTTAGGTCTCCTCACTGGTTGTGGGTGTGGTTTTGGTTGGTAAAAAATCTTTTGTCGATGGGTTTCGAGTGAGTTGCTTTGTTGTGAAGGTCCCTGCTAAGGTTTCCTTTGTGGACGTCATGTAGTTTGAGAGTGTTGGGGTGGGATTTGTGCAACCTTTGCAATGTACCAATGTTTCCCCTATTATCTCATTGGGAAAGGAGGTCTTTGATAATATGGACTTTTATTCAAAAAAATCCCTTATTTGTAGGCTTTGTCGTCTATGGCCTTCCCTCCCTAATCTGCACCTCTGGATATCCAATCATTGATCTCCTTTGGTGGAAGGTACAATGTAAATTTATCCTTCTACTCAAAGTTTCTTTGTTGGTTTTTATTCTCCTAAAGATGGACAAGTAATTTTAGATCATGGTCTGTGGGTATAGGACTCTCATCTCCTATCTATGAAGCCTTGGGTTCATTCCTTCAACTCTTTGAAGGAACCCATTGATGTAATGCATGTTTGGGTGAGATTGACATATCTCCCCTTACAATTCTATTTATCCTCTACTTTTGAGGACATTGGAAATGCTATTGGCAGATTTTTGAGTGTTAATAGCACTTCCAAGAATTTCACTCACACCTCCTATACTTGGATTCTAGTGGAGTTAGATTTATCTTAGGCTTTACCTAATGAGATTATGCTTCAGGTTAATGGCTGGTCTTGGTCCCAGATAGTGGATTGTGAAGGTATTCCTTTCCAATGCAGACGTTTCTATGCTACTAGGCACTTGGCTCATGATTGTCATCATCGCTATCATCATGTTTCTTCCTCCAACTAGTGGAAGAACTCACTCCGAGAACATCTAACTGTGAAACTTGTTGTTGATTCTTTTTCTCCTTCTATGAAGAAGATTAATCATGTTGTTGACTATGTTTCTCCTCTTGATATGGTTGTGTCTCTAGACAAGGCACGTGTTGCCTCCCCTAAGGCCCTTGCTACTCCTACTTTGAAGAATATTCTTGTTTCTAATGGTGTTTCTCCTCCTATGGATTCTGCTGGGCTATTTTTGGATATGGTTGCTCCTTTTGCTAGGTGTCATGCCTCCCCTAAGGCCCCTACTTCTTTCGTGCTAAAAAAGGATGGCTTAATTCAAATCCTATTGCTTCATTCATGGAGTTGAAAGCTTCACCTAATGCTTCTTTTTTTCCACTTTTTTTTAATTCTGAAGGGGATTCTTCCCCTTCTAATATTCCTAATCCTATATTTTATTCAACATGGATAGTTATGAATTAAAAGAAAAATTCTAAGAAGGTCATTGTTTTGTTTAATAAAGTAGATGGTTCCTAGCTCCTATATTAGAGTTGTGCTTTTTTAGCTGCTTATGGGTTGGTCTTTCTGGTGGCTCCTCTTTGCTACTTGTTATTTGGGGAGAGGATTTTTTATGTTATTTCCTTGACTATCTCCTTAGTTTTGTGGTTCATGTCCAGTGGTTGTTTGCTTTGTATTGTTTTGTTAGTTTTGTAATGGATCAGGGCCCCATCCTACTTATTTAATCAAAAACATTAAGAAATCTACACAACACAAGTGCATGATCAAGTTTTTATAACAAAATTTGATAACACACTTCACACACACACACCATTGGAGTAGACATGCCAATAAAAAGAGAAAAATTTAGGA
Source organism: Sequoia sempervirens (assembly GCA_007258455.2). Taxonomy (NCBI): domain Eukaryota; kingdom Viridiplantae; phylum Streptophyta; class Pinopsida; order Cupressales; family Cupressaceae; genus Sequoia; species Sequoia sempervirens. The sequence continues at coordinate 190,597,697 of VDFB02373365.1, read as the reverse complement.
TGCCATGGAAAAAAAATCATGGTTGGCATAGAAAACAAAGCATGAAAAAGAGACAAGATCCACAAAACCATTGGCACACTATCCAAATATCTCGATCAAACCACCCTTCAAATCCCACTAGGATATAACAACCAAAAAAGTGAACTACCAAGGACCTTATCCTCTTAGGGTAATCCCACAATACAAGTTTACAATTTTTGACCAAACTGAACATGGAACTGAATTTTTTCAACTAAATCTTCACTTTCAAGCACCTATAGCTGCTAAACCATGAGGAATTTGAAGATGATGCAAACTAATGATTTTTGACATCTTTTTGTAGATTCTACATATATTTTTTAAAAAAATTGGAATCAAATTGCATTTATTTTTCCATCTCCTTTGAAAACTAGTTTTTAATAGTAAACACCATTTTTAAAGAGAGATGTTCACCATAAACAATATAAATATTTTCTATGAAGGATAATTTTTATTTTTTTTTAAATTTAGCTTTGTATCTACGATATCTAGCATATTCGTTTAGTTTCATAGTGTTTTATTGATTTTTTTTTCTTAATTAAGTTTTGAAGTCAAACCAATTACAATTTAGACATAGGAAAACTGTATACAACATAAAAAAAATTGTATGTATCAAAATTCAATTTTTTTTTTCTAGATCAAGGACATCAATACCTAGCATGAACATTATTTTCAGAATTTTTTTTGATAATCTACTATTTTTTCACATATGCAAAACAGAGAGCTTGATTTTTGATGAAAAACCTATGTTTAATTAAACTAAAAAAATACATAATGAAACCAAAATATATTAAAATTATATTTGATGGATAGCTCGTTTTGAGGACTACCATCATCTAGTTGGGTCTATGAAGTTTCCTCCATTTTTATCCTCAACCTGAACTTGGAAAGGAAAAATTATACAAAAAAAAATCTAGAGCCCGAGAGGGGAAAGGGAAAAAAAAAGGTCCGAACCCCCTTGACCCCTTCGAGCAAAGGGGGATTTGCTTGAACCCCCCTTGTTTTACATTTTCCCCTTTGTTTTCCTTAAAAAAAGTGTCAAAAATGGATGACATCACAAAGGGGTTCACTCAAAGGGGGGTTCAAGTGATCCCCTTTTTGGTTTCATGCGAACCCCCCCTTCAAGCAAACCCCTTAAAACCCTTTTTTTTTTCTTTGGAGCATTTTTGTAATTTTCCTTCCTCAATAGAATTGTAAACTAGTATTGTGGGTTTACCCCTTACTAGGGGCCACTCTTATTCCCTAACCCCTAACAAGTTAAATCAAACTTTTACCAAGTTTAGTACCTAAAGTTTTGTATTGGACTCCAAGGAATTATGATATCTAATAGATGAATATTGATTTCCTTAAAGCCCCATTACCCTAGTATTGATTCCTCGTAATCTTGATAATGTGATAGGTGGGTACTAGGTTCTTTGGAACCTTTATACTTATTTTCAAGATCCTTGAAATCTTGATACACAAATACATGAGTATAAAATTCCACAAAATATTGTTCCTAAATATCAAAATCCTTAGAACCTCATTACCTAACAAATGGTTATCAAATTTTTCAAAATATCAATACCCTAGTATCATGATCCTATAAATTTTAATACCATGATAGAGTGGTATCAAACTTAAAGGAGGTTTGAAAACCAATATACAAGCTTTAGAATCCTTGCAAATTTGATATCTTGACACAAGGTAAAAACCAAAAATATGATAAGGCAAAAATGCACTTTGGTATTACATTTATCCCAAGTCTAATACCCTAACACACAATAAAGCTTAAAAAATCCACTAAGGCATAGAAAATAAGTGAGTTAAACTTTCACACCCAATGAGGCATAAAGTTCTTGATTCATGAGATATTTAAAATGGTTCAATGCAAACAACTAAGGCATTTTGGGAACCATATTGGATACATGAGAGCCCCCTAAAGAACATGGTTCCCAATGAATGAGATTCAAGGTAACATTAACTCCTTAACAAAAGGAAAAGGAACTTATATAATATAAATCAAAAATATTAAATATAAATTCATGTTCATCTAACACAAAAAATGAGATGGGACAAAAGAAACCATAGTAATTTCAAAAAAAAAAATCATAATACATTATAGATTCGCTCATGCACATCCACAACCATGATTTTAACATAAAATAATTTAATCCAAAATTGCACAATTATCATTAATTTATCTACACAACCATACCCACAATATCACACAATGTAGTCCTATTATAAAATGGAGTGGAGAGGGAGTGAGAAGAGGAGCGAAGGGGGAGATTTGAAATTTGGGGATGATTCTGGAGAGGATGGTGATGATTCTATAGATACAGAGGGTTTACTGCTAGGCTGGTTGCTGGTGTCATTTTGTGGGGATGATGAGTAGTGTTGGCTACTATCCTTGGCCTGGGTTGCATTTTTGTGGGTCTGTTTGCTACTTTCATTCTTCTGGGAGGTCATGGTTTGGTTCTAGTTTCTATGATTTTCCTATTGGGGAGCTATGTTTCGAGGCTGGCTACTGCTTTCACCCTGTGGGGTTTTTTGTAGTTTTTCATTGTTGAGTGTGTTGTTGGGTTCCTATTTGTTTCTTCATGTGGGCTTGGTTGTCTCATTACCTTTATTTTTGGTTTTTATATGGCTCTTGCTTTGGCACTGGGTGGGATTTTTGGGCTTCCTATAGTGGGTTTGATAGTGGAGAGTTTCTAGCATTTTTTAGACCCTGACTGGCATGTAGGGTTGAATGTTGATTTTAATGGATTTTCCTTCTCTCTTCTATTTCCACTTGTGATTTCTCCTGGCCCTGTCCTTTTTGAGGGTTCCAGTGCCTCTTTGTGGGAGCTTTCTTTCGGTGTGGTTTTGGGGTTATGCTTCTATGGGACTTCCTCTTTACTGCAAGTTGTTGGTTTTGGTTTGCCTTTGGTGGAGATGTTTGTGGAGAGTTTTTGGCATGTTTTAGACCCTAAATAGCATGTAAGGTCAGAGGTTGTTCTTCATCATCTTTCCTTCTCTCTTCTCTCTCTACTTGGGGGCTTTCCTTTCCTTGTCTTGCTTCTCTTGGGTCCCTATGGCTAGCTTCTGTGATTTTTTGGAACTTCCTCTTTGCTGCAAGTTGTGGGTTTCGGTTCTCCTTTGGTGGAGTTGTCTATAGAGATTTTTTGGAATGTTTTAGACCTTGACTAGCATGTAGGGTCGAAGGTTGTTCTTCATCATCTTTCCTTCTCTCTACTCTCTCTTCTTGGGGGGCTTTCCTTGCCTTGTCTTACTTCTCTCGAGTCCCAATGGATTTTCTTCGGTGCCTCTCTTGTTGGCTAGGATTTTTCCAAAGGCTATCTTCTTCATTGGGCCTTGTTTTCCCATGTCCCAAATGGTCTTGGTGTAGTTAGGTGTTGCTGCTACTCAGCATTTGGTTTTGAAGTTGTTGGCTAGTTTTTTTAGCATGGTTATTTTGTTGTCCCAAGTGTTATTCATGCCTAAGGGAGTATTGGTTTTCCTTTCTTTTGATGGGTGTTCCTCTTTTGAGATGGATAATGTGCTAGTTATTTCATGGATTTCTCTTCTCTCACAATTTTTTATAGGTATTATTTCCACCCTTGGTTTGGATTTGACAGGGTTGCTTACTTTATTCATTTTGAAGACCCTGATGTTGTTGGTTCCCCTAGTTACTATATTAACTCTTTTTACTAGAGTGTTGGATTTCTTCTATGTCCTATAGTTGGTGTCTCCTATTGAGGTAGAGACCTCTCTTATGGAGGTGGAGAGCTATCCTATTGAGGTGGAGATGGTTGTTGTTGGTGTGGTGGTTTTTTCACACTTCTTCTGTGAGTTTTCTCCAATGCATCTTCTTTTGAGGTGGAAGCCATTCCTATGCAGGTGGAATGCAAACTGGATAGAGTTCCTCTACAGTGGCAGTTTGGGTTTCCATGGTGACTACTCCAATAGAGGTGGAGAGGGGGTGTTGATGGGCTCTAGTTTTTCTGATTAGTTGGTTTTTTGTGATTTGGATATTTCAGCAAGTGGTTTGGGGACTTGGATGGGTAATGTTGCTAAGTGTGATGTTGTTTTTTGGATGTCACACGTTGTTGGTTTCCTAGCTATCTTAGGCAGTTCTGGTGCTGATAAATGTTGTGCTATAGTCTGGCTGATAGAGGTTGATGGTTACCTGGATGTTTCAGGAAGTGTGTTGTTGGTTGGTGTTGATAAGTGTAGTGTTGCAATCCGGTTGTTTTAGGGTTATGGTTACCTGGCTATTTTAGGAATTTCTTGGATGCAAGTTCCCTTGTTTTGGGTTTAAGGATCCCGTTAAAACCTTTTCTATTTGGTGCATATTTTTGTATTCATGTTGTTTATTGTATAATTTTCTTTTGGTTCACTGTCAGTTGTCTATGTTATATGCTTTTGCAACTTGGTCTTTTTGTGTGGGTTTCGAGTCCCTGTCAAAACCTACTTGTTAATGGTTCTAGGTCCATTCAAAACCTATTTTTCCCCCTTAATCAAAACAATATCACACGATGAGGTATGGAACAATACCAAATGATTTCAAAAAATTATTTATTTCAAAAAAATTCATCCTAAACATGGATGAATCATAATCCACCTCACTAATTACATCAATGCATGACTATGTAATCAGTAAAATAGACTCATATACCCCATTTACAAATATTGGAATTAGCAATTAGTTAAGAACATAATATGGTTTCAAGGTAGAGGCTACTTCCCAAAATGGAAGGATTGCACTCTGATTACATAAATAATACAAAGCATATTATTATTACATTCAATAATAATTAACCTATAGGGTACTTCAGTAATCACAAAGAATAACATAAATGTTGAACCAAGAACTCCTCTAGCTCCTAAGAGATCTTCAAAATAGACCAACAAGGTGCTAGAATGCTACACCACTCTACCATATTTTTATTATTGAGTGTAGTATATTTCTATGCCACTCTAGGAAACTCTTGATCTATAGAGAAGAAAATCATAAATGCACCACTATCAAAGTTGATGAAGAAAGAAAAAAACACATTCCAATCTCTCACCCAAATTGTAAAAAAAAAAATTACAAAATTCTTCATAAACAATTAACTCTAAAATCAAAAATTACATGTGTGTCGATTTAAAATTCATTTAGATTGCACAAAATTTTAGTCAAATATTTATTTATCCAGATTTCATAGAAGATACATTGCAATTATTTGGTAACTTCATCCTCTCATTTCTATTCTATACTATCATAGCTTGTTTCCAACCTTCACATGATGGGTGATCCCACAATAGTGGTTTACAATTTTTGGCTAAACTGACACTAAAATAATATTTTTTTAACTAAATCTTCACTTTTGGGCACCTATAGCAGCTAAACCATGAGGAATTTGAAGATGATGCAAACTAGAGTTTCATGAAAATTTTTCTATAGAGTCTAAATATATTTTTTTTCAAAACTTTTGGAATCATATTGCACTTCTTTTTCCATCTCCCTCGAAAACTAGTTTTTTCATAAAAACAACATTTTTAAAAAGTGAAACTCACCGTATAACGCATAACCTTTTTTCCATGAAGGATAAAATTATAATTCTTTCAATTTAGATTTGTAACTCCGATATCTAGTGCTTCCACTTGGTTAGATAGTTTTTATTGAATATTTTTTCTTTTATCAAGTTTCAAAGTCAAAACAATGACAATTCAGACATAGTGTGACCGTATAACGCGTAACTTTTTTTGTATGTATCGAAATTCAATTTTTTTTGTTGGATCAAGGACTTCAATATTTGGTGCACTAATATATTTTTTTAAAAAAATTGATAATCTACTATTTTTCCACATGCAAAATAGAGAGCTTGATTTTTGGTGAAAAACCTATGTTTAATAAAACTTAAAAAACAAATACATAATAAAACCAAAACATATTAAAATTATATTCATTGGATAGCTCATTCCAAGGAATACCTGATTCTAGTTGGGTTTGTGAATTCTTTGCCATTTTCATCTTCAAAATGAGCTCTGAAGTGCAAAAATTTTGATTTTTTTGTGAACAAGGTCAAAAATCAGGGAAAGGGAGGGTTCAGGCAAACCAAGGTTCATTTGAACCCCCTTCCATAGAGGGGTTTCCATATTTTTTTTTGGCTGATTGGTTCATACATGCATTAAATGGGTTCACTCAAACCCTGGTTCGAGCGAACCCTCTTTTGGCTCGTTTGAACCCCCAAAATGAAAATTTTTGGCATGGGGTCATTTTTTCAAGTTTTCCTTCCTCATTCAAATTGTAAACCACTTTTGTGGGTTTACCCACATTCCTCTATTTACCCACATGACTTCATATGTTGATTTAATTTTGCACATTCCAATGGTCACGACTCTCCAATATTAATTTTCATTTCATGGATTTAACAAGTGGCTCCTTCCACCACATACTAGCTACCTATCCTCTATTTCTTTTCCCCAAATAAATCCACCAATAATTGGTAGATAAGGCTAGGTGTTTGATTCAAATGAGCTCCCTATCTTCACAATATGAACCCTTTTTTCTACTCTATTCTGTAGACTTACTCCTTCCCACATATGCCCATACAAATTCTTATGGTTTGTTATGTCTAATTCCCCACTATATTTACACAACTTCTGTTTATTTAAGTGCTAATATTTTCCATGGTACCCCTTCTAATTAGCCTCTTTGTATAATCAGAAATCAATATTTACATTTCATTTTTCTTTAGCATATTTCCTTTCTCCCATCCCACACAATTTGAAATTTTTAGCTGAATGTGAAGATCCTAGGGTGTGTGCCTCCTTTCACTACCTTTGGGTTGCACGAGGACTTTTTCCGTAGTGTGGCTTCTTCACCCATGCAACCTCAATTTTCTCCTTCAACCACGTCTCTCCCTTGTCTTCTTGGCATTACTATTTTGATATTTAATTGAATCCAAATTCCTTGGTATTTCTCTGCCTCTTTAACTTCCAATCCATTTGTTTATCTCCCACAATATTTTATTTTATTAATTTTTATAAACCCATGAGTGTCATATATATCTTTCACAGGTTATGCAAAATAAGGTAAAATGATATCTAAACTACTTTATTTGGAAAGGTTCATATGTGAAGAACTCATCAAAACATATTATCCATACCTTAAGAACAATGCCAATGCCAATGTAAACCATTAACTTCATCCAATCATCAATGAAATGAATGCATGTCCAAAACCAAAGCCGAGCTTTGATGCAATTTTTTACCAGAATCTCATATTCTTCCCAAAATTTGTAGAAGCAACATATCAACATTATCTGTCACTTCCCACCAAACCATTCTACCTCAAACATCATGGATTTCAAAATTTTAAAAAAATTCAAATCACCAACCAAAATCATAAAATGCCCAACTCTCCAAAACTATTAACTTTTTGACTTCAAAACTTTCACCATCAAATCCAGAACAAAGTCTAGATTTTTCCTGCAAGATGATTTTCCATGGAAGCTTACCAAACTCCCAAAACAATATTTTTTAGTGATGTCGATTGCATGTTCACCTAGATGCTCCTGCATCAGACATGTCAGGTAAGATATATGTGAGCATGGACTCACAAAGGCAGAGTTGAGTGATAGAATCACCCTTCAATATTGCAAACAATCTACAATGAACTCCATCACTAATAGTTCAACCTCCTCTACCAAATACTTTCTATTTTCCTCTCCATGCCTTCCTCATGACATTTCTTCACTACAACTCAACCCTTGCAACCTCTTCACACTACCTAGCTTGCAATCTATCTCGCTTACATTCCTTAATCCTCACAAAGATCCCACTTCCTCATCAATTTCCTTGCACCTCCCAACCCCCAACCACTCAGGAATTCACACACTTGCAACAATGCTTTTGATTTCTTCAATCATGCTTCCTCAATCCATTGGTGTTTTCATAAGTTGCCTCACATTCAGAAATCTTCTTATGCACCCAGAACCTTTTCTCACTTCCCTCTTCACCTACAGGTCTTGGTACAGACTACCTCACATTCAATGTTTGTTCCACATGCTCAAAACCTCTGGCTCTAATACCATTTGATGAAGAGAGAAAAACCAACAAACACTTCACTCTATAATCCCAATCTATCCACAACTCACAATTATCAAATTACAATACATTGTCCAAATTTATAGCAATTAAACTCCCTCTCACAAACAGAGACTCTCTACTCACAAATTGAAAAACTCAAATCCTCATAATAGATATAAATATGTAGAAATTTGTAACATTTCATTGAATTCATTCTTCAAATTACATCAAATCTAATACAAACCAATCTGCAGCTATCAATTAGTGCAAAAATTTAAATTTCCATATCTAGTGGCATTGCCCCTCTCTGTCTCTAACTCTTTGCACATTACTTACATGTAAAAATTAATTTTTATTCAAACCTGCTTGGAAAATCTTGGAATCATCTTCCTGGTAACACTTTTATAGTTGTTCAAATTTTAACTGCCATATCTCCATTTTCAGTGCAACTTCTTTTCAATCTGCACTCCTTTTTTCACTGGTACTACCTACTACCCATGCATTTTCTATTTCCATTTTAAATCTGACACAAATCTTTATTTTTGTCCACTTTTTTAAATTTTTAAGATGCTTCTAACCTAGGATAGTAGGCCCTTCAACTCTTTCATTATTTTATTTCTATAATTTTTAATTTGCAACCCTTTTATTCAACCTTCAATGACATTATTGACCTGCACTATGTTCCAATCAACATCCTCTTTGTGTTTTCTTTGCCCAACATAAATTTTCTACTCTCTTCTTTTAATGTACCTCTTATGCTACCTCTTGTGTAGCCTCTCTATACTTCTTTTTCTCATGCCCCACCTTCACTTCCTTTGTGGCAACCCTCATTTGGCTAACATACACTTGCAACTTAGAAATTGTATGGTGTTTTCTATACCACTACTAGGTGACCATTCTATCTCATGCATATGTAATTATTTCCTTTCTTCCATGTGTTGTGATGGTTATTTAGACTATGAAGACTACATTTACAATTTGGACTTAGTGTGAGCCTTCTTCCTTCCCTAACATGCAGCCCTCTCATGCACAAATTTTCCTTTAATATTTTATTTCCTATGAATGATGCCCCTTTACATTCTCTTCATAACCACTTCAAATCCCCTTATTTTTTTCATCTTCCATGCCCTCATAATATTTAAATAATAATTTGCATAATTTTATATATTTCAAATTATCTTTTAATAACACAAAGAAACCAATCAATAAGCAGAATATATATAATTACAAACTCATGAAGTTACATATAACGAGCATTCAAATGCATGACATTTTCCAATCTATGAAACACATCATTCAAATTTTTCACAATCACCCACAAAACCCAAATGAACAACCTTTAGAAATGAAAACCAAACTAAACAAAATAAAAATATTTTTGGGTGATGTTGATTACGCACATACCCGGATGCTTCTGGATCAAAGGCCAATGCTCACATACAAACTAAGAATACATGGAATAATTGTGTCAATCAAGAAAAGGAATTTCATGGCACACACACCAATAAAAGTGAGCAACATCATAGTATACACATGGAAGAAAAAATATTTAAACCACGAAAGTACACAACATGCCTAAAGAAAATATCACTAGAAAATAGGCATAAGATTTAATCTATAGCGTGCAACATATATGCCAAAATTAAGCATACAACATAAATATCAGCATAAAATAGCCAAGGTCTCACCCACTCACATAAATAAATGGAGAAGGGTCTCACTCTAGATACAATATCTAATGACACCAATGATGAGGATACTAAATGAAAGAAAGGGGTGTCATCACAATAGCTCCATATTTTTTTGGGATAGAGTACATGACCCCTTCTTTGGGTTGAAGTAATTTTGACATCTAACACAACTTGAAAGTGGTGGAATATCCTTGATGAACATATTGATCCTATGCAAGTGGTATATCTATTTCATTACATGGTGTTTGTGTTGGCTTTTTACTAGCAGTCCAACCTCTTCCCAAAATTTATATCTTGGTTCATTTTAATTACCCATTATTTTATTTTTTATCAATTGTTTATAATAACCCTTTCTAATTGTAGACTTCAATTTCATTTTAAACCCAAAGCAATAATGTAAAGAGTCACTCCTTCTAGCCCTTAAACCTCAATCCTAAGTTTCTCATGCACCAAACAACCATTTGGAGTGGCACAAAAATCAATGCACACTTTGATAAAATATGTGGAATTACCAAATATTTTAGAGATAGCTCATTCCACAAAATATTGCATTCATAAGGGGGTCTAAAATGCAATTTTTGAAGTTTTCTTCAAAGAGGAAAAAACTACTAAATTTCCTAGGCCTCTATTGATGGAGTCACATAGTACATTTAAGAAAGCCCCCATAATTTTCCAACTTTTACATTAAAAATAAAATTTGCAAATTTTTAAGTGTCCTTTTGATTCTACAATACACAAAAATAGTTTTATGAAATCATTTTTTCCAATTTTAAAGAATATAATATTATAGGAAATTTTTACATAACTTGACCTCTAAATACCTATTTAATTTTATTTTTTTAAAATGTAAACCATTCATATATAATGATGTTATATGTCTCCACCCGGCATGGGCTTGGCTAAAGGAAGAAATATTCATTTAAATGTAGATTTAAATAAGAAAATTAGATTTCTTCACAAGTGCAAAAATAGTGAAACAACAAACTCTTTTTATGCACATAGTTTGGTGCCCTTCCCCTATCAAAATGGTTCACCCAACACACATCATAGCCATTCCAACAATCTATTTTATTTCCATAATTCCTTTTTTTTTTTGCTATTTTTAAGAGAAGAGAAAAAGGGGTGAGGATTTGGACATGGGAAGCAAGCATGAGAATGAGACAGAGAAATTATTTTCCCCATTTTTACTTTCTTTTATTTTTCTTCATTTTCAATTTCATAAAAAAAAAATTCCAAAATATATTTCAACATAAATAAATCAATAATTTTATATAATAACATTGCAAACTAATTTAATTGTAAATGATACTTTTCATTAACTATAAAATTAAATCAATTAAATGAAATTATGTTTTAACTAGCAATAACAACTATTAATCCATATCACTAACCATTTTCATGTTGAAGGAAAATAAAATTTTTTCAAGTGAATAATTGAATTTATATACTTATTTTCTATCAAGAATATAATAATGTAGCAAAAAAAAAATTACTAAGGAAAAATTTATTGTATGTTTAGTGTAGAAAAATGTATCCCTTTACATTTTCACACTTGTTTGGGCCCTCCTAATTAAAATGGACTTAATAATGCCTTAATTTAATGTTGAAAAATGTATCCCTTTACATTTTCACACTTGTTTGAGCCCTCTTAATTAAAATGAGCTTAATTAGGCCTTAATAAGACCTTTTATTCATCTACAAGCCTAATAAATTACATTTTCCAATAGGGAAACCCAACAACAATTAATTCCAACACATAAAAATTTACCTTGAGCAATGTGTGTTCCAAGAATAGGGACTTGGGAACCATTTTCCCATGGCCGAATGGGTCCTCCTTGAACCTTTGCACCTAAATTTAAAATATATTTTTAGCGGTATTTTAAGTCCCCAAATCCATATTTCAATGTCGGCTTGTGATATTTGAATTTCGATAAATTAAGGGTACATAGCTATAAATACAAGGTTATTTTGTCACAACTAGAAGTTTATATATTGATGTTATTGCAGCTTCAAGCTTCATACTTCCTTATTTATTTGTGATTATTTAATGGCAACACATCTCTAAGATGGCCGACCTCCTTTGTAATTATTATTTATTATTTGTAATTATTTTTATGGTGGCTGATCTTGTCCTTGAAAAGGTGTGACCCCTCTAAGCAACATGTATATATAGAAGGTCACTTTCTCTCATTTGTGCATCAAGAAAAGTTTGATCTCCTTCTCCATTAAGTGTGAGTTCTTCAAGAAGAGTAGTGTGAATTCATATAGGAGAAAATTGTGAATCTATTCAAGTGCAGAATGAAGAGAAAATTATTAGTGTGTGTTACAACCATTAATGGTGTTGTTTATTGGCCTTGTGTGTGGCCTCATTGTAAATAGACTTGTTGTCATTACTTATATATATAAGAGATATATTTGTTGCTCTGGTTTTTCTCCCTCAAGAGGAGGGTTTTCCCAAGGTATATGTTGTGTTATTGTGTCTTATTTTGAATTAATTTTCTGTGCATTAAATCTGATCATAAATCTAACAGTTTATATCTAAGAAATCTAGAGATTTCAAGAGAAATTTCACAAGAGCATTCAAGAGCAAATATATCAAATATTTAATGGAGCAATCAAGATCCATCCATCATGTCAAAGTCTTCTTGCATCGTGCATTTTTTCAGAGCTAAAATTGTGATGTAGGTTTCAAGATCAAGTTCAAGTATTCAAGGCATTATTCAAGTATCAAGATCCACATCCATTGAATCCATTTCATGCAAGTTGCAGACCTTCTAAGATCTCCATTACCAAAGTTTCTACAAGGGTTTGTTGAGTGGTAACATATAGAATTGTTCATTCTTCATTCCCTTTTTCATGCTTTATTTCAATTCAAGGTTTAATTACCAAAATGGGGTTTGACCAAGGCAAACCCCCATTCACCAAAAAGAAATAATTTTTCCCTCTTGTGTGTGTGTGTTGCAAATTTAGGTTGAAGAAGGATTGAAGACCTCTTGAACTGCAAGATTGGAAAAGTTTTCAAAGTTGTCAAAGTTGTCAAATCATAGAATCTCACCTAAGACATTATTTCTAACTTTCCAACACTGAAACCTGGACAAATCAAAAGCTACATATCAGCATCAGAGGCTCTCAAAAGTTGTAGAAAAACCCTGACAAAAGACCCATTTTCCCATTGACAAATGAGTCCTAGTTTTCCTTCAGAAACTTACTTTTGGTGACTAGGAAACACCTTTATGCCCTTCTTAGATCTGCAATCATTTTTCTAGTTCTGCTAATATTGAGTTTAATATTGTTGTTTCAAGTTTGAACTAGAATAATTTGGTTGATTTTGTATTTTTAGTTTTTTTGCCAAAAGTGTTGTTTGACCTTGACCCCCGTCCTCAAAGCATAAGGAAATATGAAGATTCTCACATTGAGTTGATTCACCTAAGGGTTGTTATTCAATTCTTTGTGGGGACCTCATTTCCTAATGAATTAGTGAGAAAAAGGTCCATCCTACCCTCTTATTATCATTTCCAATTATGGTGAGCCTATTTTCCACCTATTCATTTTGGTGATCTTGACTTTTGAGCATCATATTTTTTATTTTGGAGTCCATTTACACCCTAGATCTAGGATTTTCATCACTTTGCATTGCATTTATTTCCATCTTATTTAGGATTGTTTACTTGCATTAGTTTGCATCTCATTTAAGGTTTTAGGTTTGCATTTGGCATTCTTTAAAATCTAGAAAATTCAAAATCTCAGTCATTTTGCATAGTGTTTACATAACATTGTGCATGATCAATCATTTACATCAGAGAATTGAATCAAAATTGAATTTCAAATTAGGTCTTTTTGCTTGTCATTTAGCATTATTTTGTACTTTCATTTAGATCTAATTTTTCGTAAATCTAAAACTGTAACTGTAGACACCGAAATTTGGTCTAAGCGTACGACTTCAATATTCTTCATAATTTGTATTCTTCATGGTCATGATTAAATAATGTCAAATATTTAATTATTCTCTATAGTCTTCATTTCTTCTATTAATTAAATAGTCTTAATTATTTAATTAATTCACACTTTTCTTTATTCTATCTGATTAATTAAATAAATGTTTTTTATTTAATTATGTTACTAATTAACCTTATCCTTCTTGTCAAATTAAATAAATTCTTATTTAATTTACTCTTTATCATACTTCAACTATAATTAAATAAATTCTTTTATTTATTTAATTATTTATTTAAATCTAGATTCATCACTTAATTAAATAAATCTTATTTATTTAATTATTCTTCAAATATCAAATCTTGAATTAAATGAATTATTTAATTCATGAATTCTATTTTAACGCATTCCTCTATATTTAGATAATTGTGTGAGTTATCTAAGTATTCACTTTTACTTGACATCTATTTTAATCGGTCAGTTAACTCTTGATTAATGTCTGGATGGATTTCACGAGTAATCTATTAGTCATATCATTCAGTCATCTAGTTCTAACTCAATTGTGTGTGCATGCATATTAATTAAATATTCCTATTTAATAAATTAAATCTTGTGTGTGCATTCAAACAAAGAGTTTCTTTAATCCATCTTTATCTTTGCCATGCAAAGATAATTCTTTTGTTTTTGAATACCAAACTTGAAGATTAACTCATTTATTTAATCTTTAATTCTATTTCTAATTTATATCACAAATGTCATTACTAACTGTTATCAGAATGCATGACTAATCAGTCAATCTCAACCGTCCATTGAAATCAATTTACTAATCAATTTTCTATAAATTGATCTGGTCTTCATCATTCCAATCTCTCTTGAAATCTTATAACTTTTTAGAGCAGCTATCTTGAATCTTTGATGTTTTGCTAAATCATTATCATAGGCTATACTTGCATGAACCTTTGAAAATATGAGGGCAATTATACTACTACAAGCGAAACAGAGAAGGACAACAAAGATAAATCATGGAAGAATGTAGATTGGGTGAGATTGTTTATTTATTTATGTTTTGAATTCCTTTGTTCTTTGTTGCTTAATATTAGATTTGCATTTAGAGTTTTAGATTTGTATTGCATGTTTGCTCTAATCTATTTCTTTCTGGCCTGTCGTTTGAATAATTAATTTTCTATAAATTGATCTGGTCTTCATCATTCCAATATCTCTCGAAATCTTATGACTTTTTGGAGCACCTATCTTGAATCTTCGATGTTTTTCTAAATCGTTATCATAGGCTATACTTGCACGAACCTTTGAAAATCTGAGGGCAATTATACTACTACAACCGAAACAGAGGACAATGGAGATAAATCATGGAAGAATGTAGATTGGGTGAGATTGTTTCTTTATTTATGTTTTGAATTCCTTTGTATTTTGTTGATATAACTTAGATTGCATTTAGATTTGTATTGCATCTTTTCTCTGATTTGTTTCTTTCTGCACTTTCTAGACGTTACATTTGGTGAACCCGACGTGAAGACACCATCTTTGTGAATCCGTAGACTTTTATTTCACTTTGTAGGTTTTTATACAAAACGACGCATCTACTTGATGAAATGTCGCAATTGACATATGAAGACGCATCAGTGTGACGAAATGCCACAATTGACATACAAAGACACATCAGTGTGACAAAGCAATGTAATTGACTTTCTGAACTGCATCTGACATAAGAAGAGACGCATCTGACAAATTTTGATGCATCTATCATTTTTTGAGCCACAATTGACTAGTGAAATACCGAGATGCATTTGATAGAGAAAATGATGCATCCAACTGTTATATTTTAGGGTTAGATTTTCAATTTACAGTTTCCCTTTTCGTGGTTCTATTTTCGCTAATATTTTGTTTTTAGCGTGTGTTTTGAGGAGTTAACAAGTTTCTGCAAGATGATTGATGAAGATAATATTGAAAATTACTAATGAATCTTTTTGTAGATCACATGTCGAAGACCCTAGTTAATTCTTTGAAATAGATTATTTGGTAGGTAGAAAATCTTTCATTTGGTTTAAAATTAACAAGTGTTTACTGTGTTTGGTGTGAAAGCACAACTCTGTAATTACCCTCACGAATTGGTACATCGAAGTATCCTCTCCCCTTGCACATCTATGTGATCCTGGGTGTAAGAGAAACAATTAACAACTCTAGAATTTAGGCCTGTTCTGGTGGGAAAAAGTACTCACCCCAAGACAACTCAGACCAGTAGCACCCTAAACGTGAGGGACTTCCAGCCAGTATATAAAAGTGGATTCTTGGGGAAAGCCCAAGAATCACGCATATGTTTCCGATGAGATGGATCTGAAAGGGGACTCTCGCCACATGGATCATGCCCTACAAACAGAATGCCCATATTAAACACCTTTTGTTTTAGAGACCAACCATTTTTTGTCATTGCTCGGTATAGTGCAGGATATAGTATCATGCTCAAAGACACTCACTACTAATCCCCTTGAGTAGAGATAGCAGTTCTTGGGAAGTCATTTCCCAAGAATCCAAAATTAGTGTGCTTGAATGACATTAATGAGCCATGGAGGGGAGCTAATGCCACCAAATTTCTAAGCTATCCGCTCTCAAGAATTAAAGGTGTTTATCACCAATCTAGGGTATTTTAGCGGGCTATACCAAGTATACAAACCCTTGGCCTATTGGCCTATTAGGATTATACTTGTTTGTTGTCATATTACACATTATTTGAGTCCAAAATCAAACTGAAAACACTTTGTCTTATGATTGTCCTTTTTTTCCAAAATTTGATCACGAAAAACAACATTAGTTTTAAATCTCAAATCACTAAAAATACACAGAGAGTCACAACTATTCACCAGAAGGTCACAATTTATTTTTAGAGTCACATCTATTTAACTTCGAGTCACAACTATCATTTTCAATCGCATTTGTTTAGTGTAGAGTCACATCTGCCAGATTAGCTCGTATTTGCTTTGCAGAAAACCACATATGTTATATCCTGAGTCATAATTTCCATTATGAGTTGCATCTGTTAGAAAGTTGACCACATCTATCTGACACAAATACTGAACATTTACCAAAAACTTGCAATTGATTATCAGAAAACCACAATTGTGAAACTTAACTGCAACTAGTAAACTTAACTGCATATGTGAAATCTTGCGACACATTTTCTTGATTAGAAAACAAGAATCCATGATCACTGTCAAGTCAACACGGTTATACCAGTATTTCAGTTGACTTCCCACAAGAAAGCTTTGAATGGAAACAGGAAATGATTTTCTCAATTTTGCATCATTTAGGTTCATTTTAGTCATTACAATAGTTGTCCTAATTTAGAGTTTGGTCTCATCTTAGAATACATTTTTCCTTTAGATTAAACTTCTAGGAAGGTCAGTTTTACAAACTTTAGGATAGGTGCACCATCTACACTCTAGAAAAATCATAGCATCAACGAAATCTATCATTGAACCTAGTCCTATCATTTTATCTTTTGTCCTATAGAGAGTCCATCCTAGCTCATCAGTCTAGTTAGGAAACTCAACTTGTCTTTGATCCTTGTCCTACATTAGTTCCTTGACTTAACTAAAGCGACACCTTGGTTAGACTTTAGGTAGTTGGTCCCTCCATCTTGGGTTTATAGAATTGATTACTTTAGAGCCTTGCTTAGACTTTGCATCTTTAGATTTTAGACTAGTGTCATCCTAGAACATTCCTTATTTTGCATTCAGAAAATCCCAAAAACATAGACTAGAGTCATACTATCCATAGGCGTAGTTTTACATTCCTTACATATTGAGCTTATCTTACATGGTTGAAACTAGGTCTAAGAGAAAAGAGAGAAAAGATGTCAAACCCAAATGAATTAATCAATCCATTCTCCACTAGACCTCACAGGAATTTATTAGACAAATTTACCACTAGAAATACTCAAGGACACATTACACTAGAAGACATAGAGGTTGTCGCACAAGACCCTGAATTTGCCTCTTTTGTGGATGAGTACCTAGCAAACAATCGTCAATGATACTTAGCCAAATTGTTAGCTGAAGGCGCTACCTTACCCACAAGATTCAATATTAGCACCTTACAAACTCAACCTATACAAGGGAAAAACACAACAACTGCCAGTACTACTAAACCTCAGGTAAATACAACCATACCATATAGCATACCTACACAGAGTACAACAGTCCATACATCTCCATTTGGTACATCTGGCATGACATCAAGATTTAACTTCACTATAGGGGCATCATCGTCCACTCCCTTCGGTCCTCTTGTTGGGAGTAATATATCTAAAACATTAGCTTCTACACCAAATGTCACTGTCATGAATACCATACCATAGTCAACAGCCATACCTCATGTCAGTACCATACCATAGTCAATGGCCATACCTAGTGTTCAGGTCACTAGTACTATACCATGGATTTTAGAAATAGGAGGCATTCCCTCATTCCAATATGGCAATCAGAATCCATTCTCCCAGATTGGCGGTCAAAATGCATTCACATAGATTCTGAATCAGAATCCATTTTCCCATATTTTAAGTCAACACCAATTTACACAGATTTTGAATCAGAATCCCTTCTCCCAACACAATACTCATAATCCATTCACACAAATCCCAAGTCAAAACCAATTTATGTAGATTCTAGACCAGAACACATTTACCAACATTATGAATCCAAACCCATCACGAGACCTTGGATTTCATAATACATACACGGATCCACATAATCCTCCCAACACATCATTGACCTAGGTTGACATCTTACAAACACAAATGTAGGCACTACAAATGCAAATGGACAACATGGTGGTGTCAACTAAGAAATCCTTTTCAACAAATGCAAGTGGTTTTCAGGTCTAGACTATGGCATCAGATCTTGGGGTGAACTGGATGAGAAGTTTTTTAAGCAATTCTCCTTCAACATAGACCACGAGATAAATATAGCAACATTGTGTCACGTAACACAAGACGAAGGTGAAACGTTCATCACTTTCTTCTAGAGATGGAGGACTATAGCTATTTGGTGTCTTGTCGAGATACCTAAAAAACAAAAAGTTACTATGTTCCAGGAAAACCTTCATGCAAAACTAAGGAGTAACTTAAGGGTACATTGTTGTACATCTTTTTCAGAACTAGTGGAAAAAGGGGTTATAATAGAAAAGGATCTCATTGAAAAAGGTGAACTTAAGACATCAACATCCAATAGAAATTCGATCACGCAAAACACCCCCACTGACAGAAACAGATTTTGGTCTCGCAACAAAAATGTCACCAATGATGGGGTAGTTGATGCTAAAATGGTACAAGTAGGACCACTCATCACATTACAAGGACCTCACACTTCTTCCAACATGCTTAATGTTTTCAATCAACCTCCTAACATGGTCCAAAATACTCAACATCCACAACAACAAAGGAGGTTTCAAAAACATGAGTTCACTCCCTTAGGGGAACCCATTGAGTCTATATTCAAACAACTGTTACAACATAATCTTATACAGCTACAGGAACCAAGACAATTTAAACTAGTTTGGTGGGATGACAATGCCTTTTGTGATTATCATAGAACTAAGGAACATAACCTACAAAATTGTTGACAACTGAAGAATTCATACAGGATCTTGTCGAAAGGAGAATAATTGAAGTTGGTGGACAGAAACCAAAGTCATCAAACACTGATCATCAAGTCTTTTCTGATCCATTACATGACCATGGGAAAGGAACTGTTCCCAATTCAAGTACTGAGACCAATATTTCAGCCAACTATGCGAGTATCAAGTATGATTATAATAGTGGCAATAGCATTCGTTACCTTCGCGCTGCCGATGAGAATATCAATACCATTACTATCAATACAAATCTTGAGTGTGTGGTCAATACTTGTCATACTAAGATCACTATCCAAGGCCCCCCTTTGTAGCAAACACCACAGCCTTCCAAGTCACAATATAACCTATTTGACTAGTTGGGGAAGACTCCAGCCCAAATTTCAATCTTGGAATTGTTGCATATCTCTCCTGAGCATTGATCTATCTTAGATAAAGCTTTACAAAACACCACGGTCCCCAATGATCTTGATGTCAATTGTTTCAAGGAAATGGTCGGCTATTTGACCAATAATTATCATGCCACATTTTCTCAACAAGACTATGCAATTGAAAAGACAAACCATAACGACCCTTTATATCTAGAAGTCCTTGTTGATGACACCAAAGTTAGACGAGTTTTGGTAGATGGAGGAGTAGGGTTAAATCTGTGCACTTTAAAACTAATTAAGGCATTAGGTTTCTCAGAAGCATGCATAGACACAACCAAAAGTATTGTCATTAAAGCTTATGATGATGATGAATGAAAATCAAAGGGGGTGGTAACACTTCCTATCAAAATTGGTCCTACAGTAATGGAGACAAAGTTCTAGATCTTGGATCTCACCCTTCCTTATAACCTTCTACTAGGTAGACAATGGATTCATGCCATGAAGGTGGTTCCTTCCATGTATCATCAATGTCTTAAATTCCCTTACAATGGCATAGAAATAACTATAGATGGTGACCCAGATCCATTCCAATATTGCACCAATCTAAAAGAGATCCCCCAATGCCAAGTGCTAGTAAACCAAGAGGCTTCATCATCCAATCCATCTTCCTATGTTGATCCATCCACACTCACTAGAACATCTATTTCACCCTCAATTCCTACCACTCCTAGGTTTGAGATCCAATACAAGGGTTGTGGAGAGTATTACATGACAACATCTTATTGTGTTAGCCATTTGATTCCTCCTATGTCATACGATTTACCTACATCAAATAGAGGATAGTCTATGGTCACTATACATGTTCCTCCCATGACAAATTTCACTAAATAGGAAGAATTAAGCAAAGAAGTTGTAGATACAGAAGATGTCACCTCCTGGTTGTACAAGGAAGATAATGAAGAACCTCCCTCACTTGCTCACATTCCTACAGATCTATATGGAAAGGTTTTCACAAACATGCAGAGCAAGGGGTATAATGGACAGAGTGGTTTAGGCTTAAACCAAGACGGGAGGATTGAACCAATATTTGTTTTTCAATGGACAAAAGGCTTAGGGCTAGGGTTTCAACTGATTCAGATTGGCATTGCTAGTACCACATCACCCTTAATTGAGGAAGTAAGTGCTTCAGAAGATATTAAGACATCTCACGAACCATCTAACCAATATCACTATGACTCCCCCAACTCTAATGACTATGAGTGGGATTCCCTATCCTCTACCTCTTCCATCGACCTTGACAAGTTATTTGGAGAACTTGACTTAATGTTAAAATCCTCACCAAATCCATTGAATTCATGTCCACTAAATAAAATGACAAAGGAGGAGTGGTTTAAACACGACTATTGGGAATCACTTGATCCTACCTCTTGGAAACCTAATACATTTGTTTCAAATAACTAAACCTTGGCATTAGGCCCATCTCTCAATCCACCTAGACCTAAACCTAAGAGCAAACAGGACTTAGTACAAGACTTTGGTGACCATATGAACAACTCAGTATTTACCTTGACCCCATTAAAATTTGATAACTCTGATGATGACATGCCCTTAGCTTATCCCCAACTCATTTATTGGGACCAACAAGACACACCCATCTTAGACATTTTTGAGAACGATGAAACAATTACTGAGTTCCTAGGATTATGAGAAGGCATACCTAACGGTGATCACAAGGTTGGTTTTACCATTGACTTGGAAAGCAAATCATATTTTGGGGAATCTGTTCAACCCTCCAGTCGTAAAAATGAGAAAAAGAATAAACAGGATGAGTCTCTAGGTGAAAATTGAAAGGCACCTTTAGACAATGAAAAAGTAAAAAGAAAGGATGCAGCTAAAGGTGAAAACCTCTCTGAGTACCTCAGGATGGAGGCTTGAACATTCTCCCCGTTGCACAGGAAAAGTCACCCATGCTCATTGAAGAATCAGTAGAATTCAACATAGGTACAATAGAGAATCATCGACTGGTTTATTTTGCAGTGTCATTGAAAACAAAAGAGCAACTAGAATTCCACAACTTCTTTGCACAAAGACAGATAATTTTTTCCTGTTCTTATGCAGACATGCTTGGGTTGGATCCTAAACTTGTTTTACATCACTTACCCTTACAACCATGTGTCAAACCAGTGAAACAAAAATTGAGGAAATGCATCCATAGATTGCTTTACTAGTCAAGGCAGAACTCAAGAAACTATTAGATGTTGGTTTCATTAGATCAATTGACTATGCAAATTGAATTTCCAATCTTGTACCAGTCACTAAACCAATAGGAGGCATTTGCATCTGCACCAATTTTAGAGATATCAACAAGGCTTTTCCTAAGGATGACTTCCTTTTGCCTAACATAGACATGATAGTTGACATGACAGCAGGATATGAGATGTTGTCCCTTATGGATGGATTTTCAGGATATAACTAGATCAGAATTGCAACTGAAGACCAACCTAAGACGTCTTTCACTTGTCCTTTGGGAACGTATTGCTCGAATGTTATGCCCTTTGGACTCAAGAATGCTGGAGCAGCCTATCAACATGCCATGACTACTATCTTTCATGATCTAGTACACACTCTTATGGAGGATTATGTTGATGACCTTATTGTTAAATCCAAGAGAAGGGCAGAACATTTATAGGTTTTAGAAAAGATATTTCAAAGGCTGGAGAAGTATAAAGTGAGGCTCAATCCCAAGAAATGTGTGTTTGGAGTCAAGTCAAGAAAGCTATTAGGCTATATCATTTCCAGATGAGGCATTGAAGTGGATTCGGCCAAGGTAAGAGCAATCATAGACATGCCTCCACCCACTAATCTCAGTCAACTAATGACACTACAAGAAAGACTACAATCCATTTGAAGATTTATAGTGCAGTTAGCAGATAAGACACATCCTTTTCAACATCTACTAAAGAAAGGGGTACTGTTTGGATGGACAGCTAGGTGCGGAGAGGCTTTTCAACTGATTAAGGAATATTTACTCACACCACCAGTCTTAATGCCACCTGATGAAGGAAGACCATTGATTCTTTATATTACAACAACCCATTCATCACTCAAAGCATTTCTTGCACAAAATGACGATGAAGGTCATGAAAGGTCAGTCTATTATATCAGTCAGACTTTGGTAGGTTATGAGCTCAACTATAGTACCATTGAACGTGCCTGTCTTGTAGTAGTATTTGCTACCCAAAAACTGAGGCACTATATGCTAAACCATCAAACAATGTTGATTTCTAAAATAGATCCTTTGAAATATCTTCTCAGCAAGGCAACATTAACAGGGCGACTAGCCAAATGGGTTATGATACTTAGTGAGTATGATATCTAGTATGTAGAAAGAAAGACTATTAAACAACAAGTCATTGCTGATTAGTTAGCTGATGCACCAATACAAGCAGATCACCCATTAGTTATAGAATTTCTAGATGAGTTTATATTTATAATTGACACAAACATAACATGGAAAGTGTACTTTGATGGCTCGCATACAAATCATGGCTCAGGGGTTGGTATACTATTTATCACACCACATGGTGATTCCATCCCTAAGTCATCCAGGATTGCATTTCCATGTACTAACAACATAGCAGAGTATGAAGCTCTAGTGACAGGGTTACACATGGTAGTCAAGTGGAAAATTAAGAATCTATAGGTATATGGCGATTCTCAACTAGTAATCAAATAGGTAAATGATGATTATGAGACTAAGGATGAGAAGCTTACTCCCTACAAACGCATGGCTAATAGCTTTAAAGAGTACTTTGACAAAGTTGAATTTCATCAGATACCTCATGTTTTAAATAGGGAAGCAGATGCTATGGCTACAATTGCATCACTTCTCGACATTCCTAACAACGTGCCTAAGTTTGAGTTCTTGGTAGAACGGCTTTTGGTACCAGCCTACGATATCCCAGATTTTGAAATGGTGTGTGACATTGTTGGTCCTGATTCCCCATGGTACAAAGAAATCTATGACTACCTTCATGCTGAAGTCATACCCATTGTCCTATCAAACAACCAACGTAGGACATTCCTCTACAAGTCAACCAAATACACCATCGTCGGAGACACCCTATATAGATGTGCCTTAGATAATACCCTACTAAGATGTCTCGATTCTACTGAAGCACAAGCAACCTTGCATGGGGTGCATGAGGGTATATGTGGTTCCCATTCTAGTGGTCCTACCTTAGCCAAAAATATTATGACACTAGGTTATTACTAGCCTACTATGGAAAAAGACTCATATGTCTTTGTAACAAAATGTTGCCAATGCCAAGTTCATGGAGACTTGATACATGCACCAACACATGAGCTCTGTCCTATAATGTCACCATGGCCCTTTTCCCAATGGGGACTCAACCTCATAGGTAAGATCCACCCACATCATCTAATGGCCATAAATTCATCATCACTACCATCGAGTACTTTACAAAGTGGATTGAAGCCATTCCTATGATATACATTACCAATACATAGATTTCTAAATTTATCCTGAACTATATCATCTGTCGGTATGGTGTCCCTCAGTCCATAATTACCGATAATGGCCGCCCATTTAAGAATCAAGAAGTCTGCCATCTATGTGATGAATTTCATATTCAACATCACTTTTCCACTCCATACTACCCACATGGTAACAGCCAAGCAGAGGTATCTAACAAAACCATCATTAAAATCCTTAAGAAGACTGTCAATAATGTTGGCCATAACCGGTATTTACAGCTTAATCCTGCCTTATTGGCTTATCGCACAAGTATATATACTCCCACTGGTGCCACTCCCTATTAACTACTATTTGGTTCTGAAGCTATTCTTCCTATTGAGGTCAAGATTCCTTCCCTAAGGGTATACTTGAAAGGCCACATTGATGATGAAGAGTACCAAGTATCGAGACTCCATGAGCTAGAATTCCTGGATGAGCGAAGACAAAAGGCACTAGACCATCTCCAAGCATATCAGAATCGCCTTCGTTGTAGATATAATAGGAAGGTCTTGAACAAAAAATTTGACATTGGTGACCTATTTTTAATGGAGAACCCAAAGAATCAAGCAAAAAGAGAAAAACTAGGAAAGTTTGAACCTAATTGGTTAGGAACGTATATTGTTATAGAATCCTTTGGATCGGGAGCATACCAACTCTCTACTCCTGAAGGGGAGCCATTGTCCTCGCCAATTAATAGTCTTCATCTAAAGAATTTCTACGCATAGCTTCTGAGGGCCTTATCTTCATTAGCTAAAAATACAAAAAAAAAAAAAATCATTACCAAGGTGAAAACCTAGCAAACAAGTGTCTTGGTAACACCAAAAAAATTATATAATCCATATAATAGTAAAGACAAATAATTTTTCCAATAGTGAAAACTACTTCGGTGGCGATTGGATAGGTACCATGGTGAAAACTTGGCAAACAGGCACCATGTGTAGTTGACTCGGCTCCTTTATCTACTATTATTCTAATCTAGCCTACCCTATACATACACCCTATCCCTGTACATACACCCTATCCTTGTACATACTACCTATCCTTGTACATAGTCCACTATCCCTATACATAGTCCACTTCTCTGTACATACTACCTATCCCTGAACATAGTCCACTACCCTATGCATAGTCCTTATCCTTGTACATACTACCTATCCTTGTACATAGTCCACTTCCCTGTACATAGTCCACTACCCTATACATAGTCCTTATCCTTGTACATACTACCTATCCCTGTACATATCCCTTTTCTTTCATATCCATCGCTTGTATATACCATTCATAATAAGTGGTAGTCTTTCCCATAACCTGGAACGATTGACATTGAGTGCATTTCATATCCCCCATTTTACCC
This sequence comes from Sequoia sempervirens, assembly GCA_007258455.2. Lineage (NCBI taxonomy): Eukaryota > Viridiplantae > Streptophyta > Pinopsida > Cupressales > Cupressaceae > Sequoia > Sequoia sempervirens. Next base: position 190,572,110 of record VDFB02373365.1, on the reverse strand, counting down.
TATTCATAATCAATTGTTCTTATACTTGACTGGGGGAAAACACTTGATGTGTGTCATATTGATTCTTCCATTGGCTGTGTTGATGACGTAAAACCATAGAAAAATCCACAAACATCGCAAAATGTCCTGAGAAAATACAAAAACATTAGAAAACTTCAAAAAGAAAAAAAAATCAAAACATGTCAAAAATCAAAAAAAAAATAGAGTTAGAGTTAGTCGCACTTGTCAGTCTTTGTCATTTTTTGAACTACATTGCCTCTAGGACTAGACATAGGCAAGGCCATCTGCCGATGTGCCCTCAAGGCATTAGGTTAGTCTGTTTAGGTTAGTCTATATAAAATCATGATTTAATCCATATGTCTTTATGACAATGTCATTGGTCGTGTCGAACTACGAGGTCTTTGCATTTATAACATAGGAAAGGCCATCAATCGATGAGCCCCTGAGGCTGCACTAGGTCAGCCCTTTAGGGTTTGTCGTCACTCACAGTCAATTGTCCATACATCGTATCATGTCACACATCAATCTAGTGAATAAGTCAGCAATGTCTCTAAGTCAAATCAAACAACTTGCCAAACGAAACAGTCAAAATAGATCAACTAATGTCTGCTACAGGATGTGTCCTTGCTAGAAATAAACATCATCACAACAATCAACTTGTATCTTGTTCAGGATGAGTCCTTCCTGAATACAGCTATCAACAAAACAATCTATGTCTTATATAGGATGAGTCCTTCCTGCATATCGACATTTTCAAACAATCAAACATAGCCTTACACGGGTTATCACATCAACGACATCTAACTCAACGTCTTATACGATACATGTCTTTCTAAAACTAGGCTTTGTCATGCCTTATACAGATAATCATAACATCAAAACCAGACTCACAGTCTTATCCGATATGTGTATCTCTTGAAATCAGGCTCTGTCAATCAATCCTTCTATCAATCAAATCAAATCAAACAAACAGATCAAGTTTTAGCAAATATTTTATTGGATTTTTGACTTTATGGCTTATTTATTTTATCATTTTTCTTTGGCTTTATGATGGGAATTATGTTACTATCTTTCTCTAGGATGTCCCATGAAGGATTTAGAGAAGCCACGATGTATAAGAATTTTGTTTTCTTTGACTATTGTCTGTCAACTGTCTTTTAAATTGGATTTTTGAGTCATGTTCCTAGTTTCCTCAAGGACATCCCATGAAGGATTTAGAGGAGCAATGGCATCTCATGACCCGTCTTTTACTTTGTTTCCTATCTATGGTTTTCCTTAACAAAAAGACTAGGGCAACTTGTGCCCTTAGTATGAGTTAACGACAATCCTTGTCTACGACTATCTGTTGTTAGCAAGTGGATGACCTTACACACCTTGATCTATGTCATATCATGGTGTTTGTCTCCATTTGTATTAGTCCTTCCCAATGATGATAAAGTGCAATACTTTTGTGATACAGCAAAACATCAAAGATTGCTAATACTAACATCCATTGCATCTCTTTCAATATTTCTCAATCTTTCTTTCTGCACTAACAATTCTTCTTTCTTGCATTATGACAGAGTCCTATGACACAAAACAATATAAATCATCTTGCATACACATACATGTTATAAAAATACATACATATAGGCATTTAGCATATCTAGGACATCATGGCATAATAGACATTCATCATAAGCATTCCATGTACAAAACAAATGTAAATACATGCATCACATTACATTTGTATAGCATCACATGTAGCATGCATTGTACATATTACATCATATTACATCTCATAACTATAAACTACATACATCATAAAGAATCAACATCACATAGAATTAACATTATATCATTAGCTGCATAAACACATCATAAAATAGATATGATCATCCATCACATAGGCATATCATATAAACATCACATGTATAAATAAACAACTACATAATCAATAAATAGAAATGCATATCATGAGAATCACCACCAAAATCATATATATATATATATATATATGCTCAACAGTGTCATATCACAATGTCATAATGTATCAATAAACATGGAAGCCCACAAGCTAGAGAATCATAATACAATGTCTCAATACATATCAAGAAGTATCCCTCTCCTGAACTGCCACGGCTATCGTGGCTAGAGTGTGCAGATCACTGATGTCAAGAACCCAATGACCTGTGACCTGAGTGAGGCCTATCGTATGGACCTAATCTATATGGTTGCTCCACACCCTCTGTGCTAACTGTCCTAGTGTGGGTCCTGGTCGGTGACCTGCTGCTATGTGCTTGCGAGAAGCTGGGAGCTCGTCTCTCTAGAGGAACCTCTACCTCATATAAATCATAATAGTAAGTCTCCCTCTCTCTAGCTCTGACTAGCTCTCTAGAAAATGCGGCTGCTGGATCAGTACATAACCCTCTAAGCTCTATGAATCTCTTCTCATTCTCCTATCTTCGAGCTATGGCCTGATCTTTGTCCATGATGGCTTTGTCCCTCTCCATCTATAACACATCTCTCTCGAACATCAGGACCCTCATCTTCTCCTCCAAGGATGCAATCTAGGCATGCAATGTAGCCGTATCAGGATCAACTACCCCTATGTCATCCTGTCTGGCCCTTGGTACACCATCCTCCTCCTCATCCAACTCCTTTAGAATCCTATCTCGAATCTCTCTCTCATGATCATCATCCTCCTGATAGGCACCTAGAAAGCCTAGGGCATCAATCTCTACCTCCTCTCTATCTGCCTCCTCCTCTACAAGAACATCTAGAATGGCCTCCTCTCTGCCAATCTCCATGTCTGCCTCCTCCCCACCTCTGCCAATATCTACCATGGCCACATCCTCCTCTCCCAGTCCCTCCTCATGAATCGGTGACAATGGTGGCCCTAGTCCCCTCCGTCCATGTCTCCCTCTCCTACCACTTCGCCAAAAACCTCTACCATCATCTCCATCATCACCCTAGCCTCCTCCACCTCTCTGACCTTTACCTCTGCCACGCCTGTCGTGCGGTCATGTCCCTCACCACTCTATCAGTGTCGGTTGATCTGGATCTGTCAAGGGAATCGGCCTATGCATAGCCCACCACTAATCATACTCCTCTGTGGTACCTGGGTCTGCCGAACCATCTCTCCACCCCCAAGGAATTGCCTGCAATGCATCAATGTTTGCCTTAGTTGTAGCTATTGGAATCTCTGGACCCCACAGGGGGATCTCTCGAGATGACCTTGCAAACTCATCCCATCCTCTTGGCACATATTGTACCTCTCTGAACTGTCACAAGACATGATCTGGAAAGTGATGCTTTATGATGTGGACATGTGAAACAGTCCGTCCAATCAAGTACTGTGTCTGTCAGAAAAATAGAAAGTCCTCATCCTCATCCGACCACTCTGCACATCCCAGGTATGGTCTCCATGTAAACTGAACCATAGTATCTATGGCATGCCTAAATTATCATGTATCTCCTACGTGATGCTAAGTGTTCACCCCCTTCATAACAAAAGGCATGAGGAGCTATGTGATGTACATCTACTATCACTGGTGGCCAAAAGATCGCAATGTGTTTCCACACCCATACCATCAGAAGCATTGTACCACAGCTCATGGACTAAGCCTCTCGGTAGGCTATATCATGTAAGTGAAAATATAACATCCCAAGAAGATAGGGACCCCAAGCATATACCACTCGTCGCTCTAGCATCCCTACTAGCATCTCCCCCCAACCTATAGGAAAACCATGACCTTGACGGTCAGGAAGCACTATCCCACCTATCAGTGTGCATAATAGACAATCCAACTTCCTATACCTCTGTGCTAATACGCGCCATCTAATCTCATAATGATCCAGCCCTAACTGCCTGACATTAGCATGTGGGTAATATCGGCACATCTCGGCAATACCCCTCTAGGTATCATAGCTCACCCTCGTGCCTCTGATAGGTAGTCTCAAGATCCTATAGACATCCTCCAACATAACTGTAGCCTCTCTAGTAGGCAGGTGAAAGGAAGACGTCTCTGAGTGCCACTGCTCACATAAGGCAGTCAGTAAACCCCAGTTTGCCCAAATCTGGGGCATGTCTGTAATGTGAAGAAGACCTAGGTGCCATAGGAACCATTGCTCTACACTCCGCAAGATATCTCTGAAGCAAAAATTCATCGGTCTCGACTCTCGCGTATACACCGTGTCTAACACAACCTGCAATGGCATTATAAATGCCTCATGTCAGCATCAAACATTTGTCCTAGTGCAAAATGACTAAAATAACGGCTATTCAAATGCGTCATTATTTTGCACATGCTTCGTTATTTTACATATGCGGTGCATAAAAATCAAATGTGTCATTTGAATACACATATGCATAACTATTTTTCAAATGCGTAACTCTAAAATGCATATGCATGTATAATAAAACATATTTCTATGAACAATTACCTATCAAATGCAAATGCATTGAAATAAATGCAAATGCGGCTATTTTAAATGCACATGTGATGCTATTTATCAAATGCATTGAAGTAAACCACAAATGCGTCGAACCGCACAAAATCTACGCTATCTATCTACGCGATCTTACACATGCGTTGATCTGCATACAAATACGTCGTTTGCGCACTCACATGCGGCATTTTAAGAAAATGACACATAACTAAAATTTGAATTAAATGCATAAAAACATGTGCAAATTAAAAATTTCAATCGTCAAGTTTAGGATACATATTGGAGGGTCCACGTTGGTTGGCCGCCTAAACGTCTAGATCCTATATGCTCAATGGTGGGTGTTCGGAACAAGAGACATCGTCGCTATGGGTGTAGAGCAAAATCTCAATTCTCAAAGCTAGGTGGGTGAAAATGACTTGGTTTTTACGCCAATTTCTATTTATACCTAGTGTTTTGGTGGCATTCTTTTCTACTGGCCGCGTCAACTTCCAATTTCAATCGACCCGTACCCATCCCTACCACTTCCAAACTCAATTCTATCAACTCCACTGCATTTATGGCTATCCAATGGACTAATCGGGATTATTTCCAATTTTTTTTGAATTTTTTCCAAAATTTGTCAATTTTCCCGAGGGGGCATACCTTCACCTGTTTTATAGTGGAACATATTTCTTATCAATTTTCTTTGACACAACACCGAAATGATATTGTATCAAAGAGGGGAAAATGTAGACACCGAAATTTGGTCTAAGCCTACGACTTCAATATTCTTCATAATTCATATTCTTCATGGTCATGATTAAATAATGTCAATTATTTAATTATTCTCTATAGTCTTCATTTCTTCTATTAATTAAATAATCTTATTTATTTAATTAATTCACACTTTTCTTTATTCTATCTAATTAATTACATAAATGTTTTTTATTTAATTATGTTACTAATTAACCTTATCCTTCTTGTCAAATTAAATAAATTTTTATTTAATTTACTCTTTATCATACTTCAACTATAATTAAATAAATTCTTTATTTATTTAATTATTCATTTAAATCCTTCATCACTTAATTAAATAAATCTTATTTATTTAATTATTCTTCAAATATCAAATCTTGAATTAAATGAATTATTTAATTCATGAATTCTATTTTAACGTATTCCTCTATATTTAGATAATTGTGTGAGTTATCTAAGTATTCACTTTTACTTGACATCTATTTTAATCGGTCAGTTAACTCTGGATTAATGTCTGAATGGATTTCACGAGTAATCTATTTGTCATATCATTCAGTCATCTAGTTCTAACTCAATTGCGTGTACATGCATATTAATTAAATATTCCTATTTAATTAATTAAATCTTGTGTGTGCATTCAAATAGAGAGTTGCTTTAATCCATCTTTATCTTTTTCATGCAAAGATAATTCTTCTGTTTTCGAATACCAAACTTGAAGATTAAATCATTTATTTAATCTTTAATTCTATTTCTAATTTATATCACTCATGTCATTACTAACTATTATCAGAATGCATGACTAATCAGTTAATCTCAACCGTCCGTTCAAATCAATTTACTATTCAATTTTCTATAAATTGATTTGGTCTTCATCATTCCAATCTCTCTCAAAATCTTATGACTTTTTAGAGCAGCTATCTTGAATCTTCAATGTTTTGTTAAATCATTATCATAGGCTATACTTGCATGAACCTTTGAAAATCTGAGGGAAATTATACTACTACAAGCTGAACGGAGAAGGACAATGGAGATAAATCATGGAAGAATGTAGATTGGGTGAGATTGTTTCTTTATTTACGTTTTGAATTCCTTTGTTCTTTGTTGCTTAATATTAGATTTGCATTTATAGTTTTAGATTTGTACTACATGTTTACTCCAATCTGTTTCTTTCTGGCTTGTTGTTCGAATAATCAATTTTCTATAAATTGATCTAGTCTTCATCATTCCAATCTCTCTCGAAATCTTATGAATTTTTGGAGCACCTATCTTGAATATTCAATGTTTTGCTAAATCATTATCATAGGCTATACTTGCACAAACCTTTGAAAATTTGAGGGCAATTATACTACTACAACCGAAATGGAGAAGGACAATGGAGATAAATCATGGAAGAATGTAGATTGGGTGAGATTGTTTCTTTAGTTACGTTTTTAATTCCTTTGTACTTTGTTGATATAACTTAGATTGCATTTAGATTTGTATTGCATGTTTGCTCTAATCTGTTTCTTTCTGCACTTTCTAGACGTTACAGTAACCACCTATTTGAAACCAAAATCTGAAAAGCATAAAAATCAACTCAAACATTTCTAAATTAATTTTTAAAAACCTTGAAGTGAGAGATTTTCCATGGGTGAATGAGTCCCTGATTAGGGATTTTTCTACATTTTTTAGCATCAAAACTACTATTTCTACCTTTTGTATTATGATATTCAGTCTGTTGTTTCAATTTCCAAAATTTATGTTATCTGAAATTATTCATATTAAGGTTAATTTTTCAAATTCAGTGCATTTTTTCAATTCAAATTTGCATTTAAAAATTACATCATTTTTAGGTTTTTACATAGCATAATCAGAAACTTATCTTGTTTTAAATCTAGAAATTGATTTTACATACTTGCATTGCACTTTACATTCTAGGGTGTTTGATTGCATTTTACCTATTCTCCATTTTGGGTGCACCTTGAGTTTGTGAAACTTGTATGAGCTTCACAACTTGGTGTCCTATTGCCAATACTTTCATGACATGTAGTTTGAGACTCATGTCATTCAGTGATACATCACTTGTCATGGATCTTGGGTTTTCTAACTCTTTACTCATTGTATTGACACTAATCACCCCACTATGGACCATACCCTTGGCACTTCCTTTCCTATGACATCCTTACCAACAACTAGTGTGACTAATGTTTAATCAAGGGTTGTTAATGTCCCTCAAGAGAACCTAAGAAGAATGGATGAAGAGATAGAGAGGTTTCAAAACTTTGTGATTTCTGAATACATTGTTGGTAATGTGGTTCCTATCATAGATAACATGAGGAGAATAATTAATAATGAACAAGGAATAGAAGTTGTGTGTAGTTTAAATCACGTCATTACTGACAATGTCCCTACAATAACTATATGTGCTCAAGCTTTGGGGTATACTCAAAGTCAAGGTGGAAATCCAATTCCTCCTTCCACAACCATAACCTCTATTTCAAAATACACTAATCCAGCTATTTCTACAACCATACAACCTACTAGAAATATCCATATTACCTTAGGTATTCCCACTAGGCATCCCTCTAGCTTTGTGCATTCAAATCTCATATCTCCTCACCCATCCCCCCTCACAAATTTACAATTCACTTGTCCTTCGAACACATATACACCTCCACCATATTCACCTCCATCTCACAACACAAACAATGATCCTTTCCTTAACCAACTCTTGCAAAATGTTTCATCCCTCCAACAAAAAATTGCTACATTAAGTCAAAATCAAAATGGTCAACCGTTACAATATGTCAAAATAAATCCCTTATCCTTGGAGATATTGAGAACACAAATGCTACAAGGTATAGATATTCTTATATTTGAGAAATATTGTGGGAAAGGAGATCTTTTTAGCCATGTTTTCGCATACATATCCTTATGTAGTGATTTCACTTTTTAGGATAAACTCTTCCCTAGATCCTTGAAAGATACTACATTGGAATGGTTTTGTTCCTTAGCAAATAATTCAATACGTTCATTTGATGAACTTGTTGATTCTTTCTACAACCACTTCCAAATACATATTGGTCCTAAGATGACCTTAGTTGATTTAATGACATACAAACAAAAGGATGATGAAAAGGTCATTGATTTCATAGCACAATGCTAATTTATTTACTCACAAATAAACATTAAGATTCTCGATGTTGACCTTCAAAGAATGTTTATTTCCAATTTATAGAACAAAATCCAAGCTAAACTTGAGATGTTGAAATTTCCTTCCTTTACAAACTTGTGTACTACCCTTCATCATTACAAAAATTGAGTTAGTAGTCGTGAAGTGAAAAATCCCTCTAGTCATCCTAAAAATTCTGAATTTGTGCCTCAAAAACACTATCAACCATTCAAGAAACAAAATAAGGTATTTTTACAACTTAATCCCCCTCAACCAACTCAACATGTTGACACTCAAGTGGCTACTATAAAGACAAAAAATTCATATACATTTGGAGAGATAAATAGACAATTTACCCCTCTACTTGATACACTTCATAATACCATGTTGCAACTCTTAAACAAGAACTTAATTTCCTTACCTCGTGTTAGAGATCCTAATCCTACTAGACCTTTACTTCCAAACTATTGAAAAAATGGCTATTGCTATTTTCACTGAAAAATGGACATGAGATGAAACATTGCAAGCGTCTTAAACATATTGTGTAAGACCTTATTGATTCTAATCATATACATATTGATGGTGTTAATGATCAAGGTAACAATTCTATAGCCCCTCCCAACCAAAACTAGCAAATATTTACTAATCCTATGCCAAATCATAACATCTCCTTTGTCAAAGTTAGTGAAACTAAGAATGATGTGATGAATGTTGAAACGGATGATGAAAACATGAAATACAATGAGGAAAGTGTTATAAATACTATGATTGGAATCATTGAAGTTCAACCTCGTAAGGGCCTAACCATAATTCCCCTTGACATTTCTTTCTCACAACATGACATAATCAAACATGCACCTAATGGTCTTCTTTACATAGCCAAAAGAATCAATGATAAGCCTACTAATGGGATATTAATTGATCCCATTTGTGTAGAGAATGTGATCACTAAAGAATTCTTGTCTATGCATGAGCTTTATCAAGATACTTATGAAAAAATGAAAGCATGTGATGGAGACGAAAAACAAACTCTCAACCAATTCCAAAATCTAGATTATATAGACTTAGTAAATGATTAACCCAAAAATTGATAATTGCATGTGTCAATTTTAAATCAATTTACAACTACACTCAACAAATAACTCAAATTCAAAATAAAATAACTTTATTTAGATTTCATGAAACAAGATTACAATACATTTTCTAGGAAATCCATTGCCCTCTAATTATTCAACTCCCTTCACACTATTCTGGTATGATTTTCCAACCTACTCATTGAGATGTTCTCCACCTATTAGCTCGACTTTCCTCCTATTCTCTACCTCTACACAAATCTCTTTTCACAAAGTTGATTATACCCTCTCTGTACACGAACTCCTCTTCAATACTCCTCCTTCACCCTCAACAGATTATGCCTATAATGTGAGGTGTGGTATCCGAAATGACTTCTTATAAGGCACACTTAGTCTTACGATGCATGGTATTTCTCACTTCTCATTCTCCTTTTTTTGTTCATTTTTAGAGATCCTTGGTTGTTTCTTTCTCCTATTCTACTTAGCCTTCTTCCATCTTCCCCATTGGCCTCCCATACACTTATCATTTTTGTTTTAATTGCTAAGCTTGTCTTTTGTGTTGAAAGTCTATACTCTACATTCTCTTCACCCGACTTTCCTTTGGTGCTAGTTTGATAACTTTAAATACTTTGTTCCCTCTGTCAAGTGGCATGAACCATCTTCATTTTGCTACTTTTTTTTTGATTGAATGGTTCCTTCACTATACTTCAATGCATCAATTCGCTAGTATCCTATTCATTGACTCTTGAGAGTCATCTACCAACACCTTTATCTTACCAAGTGGCTAAAAGGAAGTTGGGTGAGAAAAAAAAGCTTCCTACACTAATCTAAGTGAAGCACATAGAGAATAAAGGAATAGAACAACAAGTATACACATAAGACAGTGACACCAAAATTGTCGTGGGAAAAACCCTTTCGGGTTAAAAAAACCCCACCCTTCCAAAGCACAGTACTTCTCTATTATATCAAATAGTGATTACAATGTTTCTCCAAGTACAAAGCTTCTACACAAGTGCTTCAACCCAAACACTTTTTTAGGAGTGATATCGACAACACTTTGTTACCTGCAAACAAACTATGCATTCTACAACTCATGGAACTCAATAAATAGAGTGTTACAAGCTTCAAGAATCATCTAGAAGATGAGGTCGTCCAAATCCAAAAGGCACAATAGTCAACACCTAAAAATTGCATTTGGACACTTGTACAACATTCCCTTACACCCCATACACTTTTCAAACATGCAAATGGTCTTTTTCCAAGCTTGGGTGTCCAAACTATGCTAAAAATAGGCTATGATAGATGTCTTACACATCTTTAAAATTTCATAGAATATTTCATAGCTAACAACACTTACAATTGTAAAAGAATATGTCATAACTAGCTAAAAATAACCCAACTTGGGTGCCAACATTTACCCATGCATTTAAAGATGCCTTCTGATACGTCATAGAATATGTCATGTGTCATAGTCCAAATTGGGACACCTATGTCCACTTGGGATGATGATGTGTCATCTAGTGACTCCAAATAGGATGCCACCCAGCTGGTGGGTCCCAATTAGTGACATGACACCATAGGAAATTAAATAATACAAATAAATACATAAATTACAAAAATTAAATCAATGTTAGGAATCTAAGGTTGAAACACCTTAATCCCAATAGTGATGCACACCTCTTGGTATTAATCTCAATTCAAATTTTATTTACAATGCAAGCTAAATGCCTTCACATCTCCCTTAGGCCGACTTCCATCATTGTATCTAATGGCACTGTCTTCCTGTCACTTCTACAAACTGATACTCCTCTTGTCCTTTATGCTGGAATAACATCCTTTGTTCTTTTCCACACAATGCTTCTCTCAATTTAAAAATTTTCTTCCTTGTTGTTGTGAATATTCTCCCCATTTTCATTTGACTATATAAGAAAATGATGCAAGCTTCCTTCATGGACATTTTGGCTATGTAGGAAATTTATTTCTTGGCATGGTTTTTCACCCATGCATCCTCCTTCACTTCCAATGGCACCCCCTCCTCTCTACCATTCCTTTTCATTTGATTAATCAAGTTTTAGACAATGTTTCAACACACAGGATGGAAGATGAGATGTCCTCTCAACTAGTAGATGAATCAACTCATCACAATAAGCATAAACCCTTTCAAGTTCTTTTTGGTCCTTTGGTATTCAAAATATTTAATTAAAAATCATATTTTGCAAAGAAATAAATTCATGCTTTTTCCACCAGGATATTTTAAAACTTCATCAAATTATTCACACAAATCATTAAATCGCTAATTTTTGGAACCAAGGAGGATGTGCTCATAAAACTTTCAACATTAATTCCATAATGAAGTATAAATTCTACATGCAAGAAAAAATTTCATGAAACCTTACCGAAACTTTGAAACTATAATTTATTTGGGTGATGCGAGATTGCACGTGGACCCAGATGCTCTTGCATTAGACAAGTCGAGTAAGAATTTTGTGAGAATATGCTCACAAAGGTGGATTTGGGTGATAGAACCACCTCTCAAGATTACGAAAAATTTCCAGCGAACTCCTTTACTAACATCTTGACTTCCTCCGCTAATTAGTCTGACCTCCTCCACCAAATGCTCTTCCTCTTCTTCCCTCCATGCCCTCCTCTAGCATGTCCTCACTACAACTCTACCCTTGCAACCTTCATGCTGTAATCATACCTGGATCCTCATGAATATTTCACTTCATCTATTTTAATCTATCACAACACAACACTTTCCTCTATGCTTTCTACTCTCAACTATTCAAGACTCTACACACTTGCAATGATACTTTCAAGCTTCTCACTCATGCTTCCAACTCTACACTTTCTAGCCCTCAACCACTCAGGACTCCACACACCTACACTGATACTTTTGATATGCACTCATGCTTCCACAATCCATAGGTTCTTTCAAAATTTACCTCATGTTCGATGATCTGCTCGTGCCCCCAAAACCTCTACTCACTCCCCTCTCCACCTACAGGTCCTAGTGCAAACTGCCTCTCTCTCAGTACTCTATCCACACACTTAGAACCTCTAGCTCTAATACTACTTGATAGAGACAAAAATAAAACACTCTTAATGAATTCCAAAATCCAGATTACATAGACTCAGCAAATGATTAACCCAAAAATTGATAATCACATGTGTCAATTTTAAATCGATTTACAATTGCACTCAAAAAATAACTCAAATTCAAAATCATATAACTTTATTCAAATTTCATAAAAATACATTACAATACATTTTCCAAGTACTCTATTTCCCTCTAATTCTTCAACTCCCTTCACACTTTTCTAGTCTGATTTTCCAACATGATCATTGAAATGTTCTCCACCTATCGACTCAACTTTCCTCCTATTCGTTGCCTCTACACAAATCTCTTTTCACAAAGTTGATTATCCCCTCTTTGCGCATGAACTCCTCATTAATCCTCCTTCATCCTCAACAGATTACACCTATAATGTGAGGTGTGGTATCTAAAATGACTTCTTATAAGGCATATCTCTCTTAAAGTTCAATCTTTCTTTCACAGCCTATGAGTTCCTTGGCTAGCTCACATCTTGCACTTTTCTTTCTAGAAAACCCTCAGACTCATGAATTCATTTGCTCTTATGGTGCACGATCTTTCTCACTTCTCATTCTCCTTCTACTTTTCACATTTAGAGATCCTTGGACATTTCTTTCTCCTATTCTACTTAGCCTTCTCCCATCTTCCCCATCAACCTCCCATACACTTATCATTTGCGTTTTAATTGCTAAGCTTATCTTTTGCACTGAAAGTCTCTGCTCCTCACTCTCCTCACACAAATTTCCTTTGGTGTGAGTTTGATAACTTTAAATACTATGTTCCCTTCGTTGAGTGGCATGAAATATCTCCATTCTGCTACTTACATTTCTATTGAACAGTGCCTTTACTATACTTCAATGCCTCAATTCATTAGTCTCCTATTCATTAACTATTGAGAGTCCTCTGCCAATGCCTTTATCTTACCAAGCAGCGCACCCCTATTGGTATTAATATGAATTCAACTTATTTTTACAATGCAAGCCAAATGTCTTCACATCTCCCTCGGGCCAACTTTCATCATTGTTTCCAATGGTGCTATCTTCTTGTCACTTATGCAAACTGATACTCTTCCCATCCTTTATGCTAGAATAACATACTATGTTCTTTTCCACACAATGCTTCTCTCAATTTAAAAAATTTCTTCCTAATTGTTGTGACAATTCTCCCCATTTTCATTTGACTATACAATAAAATTATGCAAGCTTCCTTCATGGACGTTTTTGTTGCACAAGAACTTGATTTCGTGGCATGGCTTTTCACCCATGCAGCCTCCTTCACTTCTAATGCCACCCCTCTCTTCTCTACCATGCCTTTTCATTTCATTAATCAAGTTTTAGAAAATGTTTCAACACTCAAGCTGGAAGATGAGACGTCCTCTTAGCTAGCAGATGAATCAACTCATAACAATAAACATAACCCCTTTCAAGTTCTTTGCAGTCCTTTGGTATTCAAAATATTTAATTAAAACTCATATTTTGTAAAGAAATGAATTCATGCTTTTTCCACCAGTGTATGTTAAAAATTTGTCAAATTATTAGCACAAATCATAAAATCACTAATTTTTCAGAACCAAGAAGGATGTGCTCATAAAACTTTTGACATTAATTATATAATGAAGTCCAAATTCTACATGCAAAAAAACTTTTCATGAAACCTTAGCGAAACTTTGAAACTATAATTTTTTTTGGATGATACAGGATTGCACGTGGACCCAAATGCTCCTACATTAGCATGGATCAAAACACATAACGGTTTTTCTTTCCTACAATAGGTTCGATAACTCTTCCTTTAAAATTTGGACAAAAAACATTAAATTTCTCATTCTCCATCATCCTATCATCAAACCAATTTTATGTGAAGTTAGGAAATCTTTGCTACATGAAATCCCTCCTATTGGTTGTGCATAAATGTTTAAATTTTCCATTTGGAAATGAGATATTTACATTACACCATAGTGGCTTTAATCATGTGTCTTCTCGTGAGAATTTCTCATTGGATTTCTTTTGTCCCAAACCTATGGAACTTATTAGGCCTCATGAGGGCTTCTTTTTCAAATCCTATGAAAATTTTAAGGCAAAGCACATAACAAAGTTATCCCTTAGCAATATTCCTCAACACATGATTGAGCTTCCTATCCTTGACAAAACCATGATTGAGCTAAAATCCCTTCCAAGTAACTAATACCAAAATATAGAAAATTCTCCACCCATTTCATATAAGAGATCATGAAATAACCAATTAAGTCTTGTTATTCCTCCTAAAATAAAACAAGTTTATAAAGCTAAAGAGAAATTGGTTAAACAACCTCCCATGGTTCCATTTTTTCCTCCCTTAAGGGAAGAAAATAAACCTACGGTGGATAAACCCACTCCTACACAATCGTAACTTGAAAACTGAATGAAAAGAAATTGAAATGCTAGAGAGCATAGGCATAGACGTCGTGCTATTGCTCGTTTTTTGAAAGAAAAAGAAGAAAAGAACAACATAGAAAACCAAAATATAAATTTTCCTCAAGCAATGCATGATGTTTCTCCACCTTGGCCAAAACAATAAAATCTTATACCTCGAGCACAACAAGAACAAGAACCTTCCATGGATATTATCATTAGACCTTCTATTGTGATAAACTTGGATGATGACAATGAAATTGTAAAAATTGATGAGGAAGTACATAAAGAGTGAAATTTATTGCTTTCCTCTTCCATGAGCTTAAATGATCATCCTCCTACAAAGAGTGATTTACCTCGTGTTGAACTTGGTGATTGTCCTAGTTTGGAACTTGATGTTGTCATTTTGACTAGTTATCTACCTTCCACATACGATGAACAAGATTGGGATGTGGATGACCTAAGTAGGTCGACTCACATATGCCTTACTAGTCTTATCTTTTTTTTCTTTTCATGTTCTTTGTGTGAATGCATGTGCGTAATGTGATCCCTCGTATTGTTCTATTTGGCATGTCTTTATGTTCATTCCTCTATTTGTATCTACATTCTTCTATATGTTGTAAACCTTTATCTTTTATTTTGTCTTGTGTTTTCCTTTTGGGGATGACACAAGGTGTCGAGACATTTAGGTCTCTTCCATGTTGACCCAAAATATTTTTATTTGTTTTTTCTCTCTATGTGTCATTCTTCCAATTTTACAAGTATTTAGGGAATGATGACATTTTCAAGCTTTGTAATATCATTGTACCAAAGACATACATTGAACCCAAATCCATGGATCCCTTATGTGTGATTTTTGTATTTTATTTGGGGGAAACCTCTTTTCATGACGTATCTTCTTTTGGAAACATATTGTTGACATAGGGCTTTCCAAATAAGCTTCCCCCATGTCTTGTTTAACATTTATCATTTGCTACTTTAAATTAATTGCTCACGGCATGGTGTTTAGCAATTTCTTTAAAGTGGGGTCATACATTGGCAATTATCATTTTGACATTTTTTACTATACTTTATGTTTCATAGTGAAGTCTTCTTAGTTCACATGATGTGTCTTCTTCTTGGTGGTGTCAATGGGTTTTATGTCCACCAAGAGTGTGACCTTTTTGAGCATACAACATTCCTATTAGTGGTGATGCTATACATTGCATTCCCTAAGTTGTGAATTCTTTATCCTTGATTTGTCCTCTCTTGGAGACATTAGGCACAAGATTCCCTAAGAGGATACCTTACATGAACTAAGAAAAACCCATTTGAACATGTCTTATCCTATTTGCATTTTGTTCATAAGTGTTTAGCATAATACAACTCGCTAACCTTGTGAAGATCAAAGTTACAACCATTTTCATGGCCACCAAGCATAACACACCTTGCTTGCCAATGGAGCCTAGCTTTTTCATAAGTGTTTAGCATAACACATCTTGCTAGGCCTTATGAAGCTCAAAGTTCATATTGTGTGGTTCCTTATTAAAATTATCAGAGGTATAACTTTGGTATGGTATGGGATCCTAATGAGATTCTCTCTTTTTCCACTTTTGGGGGCTCACCTAGTGGACAACATATTTCAGTAGCCCATGTACGTGTGCATTGTTGTTTGCATAGTGGATAGTGAGTTCCAATTGTAAGAGTTTTTGGACAAAGAGCTAAGGCTTGATCCACCCCTTTTCTTTTCCTTTTTCTTTCTTTTTTTGAATCTTTGACATTGTATGATTGAGTATCTTGTCATTGTTGCATATATATGTTTAACATAGGAATGTGTCTCCTTGTGACTTTGTTGGTTTTTCCATGAGATCTTAGATCTTGGGGGTTGTATCATCCTTATTGACCTTTTTCATCTTATCCTTCCAACAATTGTACAATTAGACCTGATTGTCAACTTTAGTGTGAGTTTGACACAAGGTCATCCTCTCACTAAAGTGGGGGCTAAATGTAGTGTAGAAAAATGTATCCCTTTACATTTTCACACTTGTTTGGGCCCTCTTAATTAAAATTACATTAATAATACCTTAATTTAGTATTGAAAAATGTATCCCTTTACATTTTCACACTTGTTTGGTTTCTCTTAATTAAAATGAGCTGAATTAGGCCTTAATAAGCCCTTTTATTCATCTACAAGCCTAATGAATTATATTTTACAAAGGGGAAACCCGAAAATAATTAATTCCAACACATAAAACTTACCTTGAGCAATGTGTGTTCCAGGAATATAGACCCAAGAACCATTTTCCCATGGGTGAATGCGTCCTCCCTAGACCATTGCACCTAAATTTAAAATATGTTTTTGGTGGTATTTTAAGGTCCCCAAATCCATGTATTTCAATGTTGGTTTGTGATATTTGAATTTTAGTAAATTAAAGATACATACCTATAATTACAAAGTTATTTTATCAAAATAACTAGAAGTCTTCATCTAAGCAATCTAGGGATTTCAAGAGAAAATTCACAAGAGCATTCAAGAGAAGATATATTAGATATTTATTACAACAATCAAGATCCATTCATCATGTCAAATTCTTCTTGTATCATGCATGTTTTTGGAGTTAACATTGTGATGTAGGTTTCAAGATCAAGTTCAAGTATTCAAAAAATATTCAAGTATCAAGATCCACATCCATTGAGGCCATTTCATGCAAGTTGTTGACCTTCTAAGATCTCCATTACCAAGGTTTCTACAAGGGTTTGTTGAGTGGTAACATATAGAATTTTTCATTCTTCACTTCCTTTTTCATGCTTTATTTAAATTCAAGGTTTAATTACCAAAATGGAGTTTCACCAAGGCAAACCCCCATTCACCAAAAATAAACATTTTTTTCCCACTTGTGTGTGTGTTACGGATTTAGGTTGAAGAAGGATTGAAGACCTCTTGAAGTGCAAGATTGTAAAAAATTTCAAAGTTGTCAAAGTTGTTGTCAAATCATAGAATCTCACCTACATATCTGATTTCTAAATTTTTGACACTGAAACCTAGACAAATCAGAAGCTACATATTAGCATCAAAGGCTCCTCAAAATTGCAAAAAAACCTTGACAAAAGACCCATTCACCCATGGGCAAATAAGTCCCAGATTGCCATCAAAAACTTACTTTTTGTGACTGGTAAACACCTTTTTTCCGTTCTTAGATCTACAATCATTTTTCTAGTTCTGCTAATATTGATTTTAATATTGTTGTTTCAAGTTTGAAATGGAATAATTTGGTCATTTTTTTATTTTTTACTTTTTCTCCCAAAAGTGTTGTTTGGCCTTGATCCACATCCTCAAAGCATAAGGAAATTTGAAGATTATCACATTGATTTGATTCACCTAAGGGTTTTTATTCAATTCTTTATGGGGATCTCATTTCCTAATGAATTAGTGAGAAATAGGTCCATCATACCCCCTTATTATCATTCAAATTTTGGTGAGACTATTTTCCACCTATTCATTTTGGTGAACCCGACTTTTGAGCATCATAATTTTCTAATTTTGGAGTCCATTTCCAACCCTAGATCTAGGATTTGTATCACTTTGCATTGCATTGATTTTTATCTCATTTAGGGTTGTTTACTTGCATTATTTTCCATCTCATTTAATGTTTTAGGTTTGCATTTGGCATTCTTTAAAATCTAGAAAATTCAAAAATCTCATTCATTTTGCATAGTGTTCACATAACATTGTGCATGATCAGTCATTTACATCAAAGAATTGAATCAAAATTATATTTCAAATTAGGTGTTTTTGCTTGTCATTTACCATTATTTTGTACTTTCATTTTGATCTAATTTTACAGAAATCTAAAAATATAATGACCTGTTTGAAACCAAAATCTGAAAAGCATAAAAAAAAAACTTAGAAATCTATAAATTAATTTTTAAAAACCATGAAGTGAGATTCATTCGCCCATGGGCGAATGAGTCCCTGATCAAGGATTTTTCTATATTTCTGAGCATCAAAACTACTATTTCTTCCTTTTGTATTCCTGCATTATTTCTTTTGTTTTAGTTTCCAAAATTTATGTTATCTTAAATTATTCATATTAAGGTTAATTTGTCAAATTTAGTGTATTGTTTCAATTCAAATTTGCACTTAAAAACATCATTTTTCAGGTTTTTACATAGCATTTAATAAGAAATTTATCTTGTTTAAAATCTAGAAATTGATTTCACATACTTGCATTGCACTTTACATTCGAGGTTGTTTGATTTCATTTTACATATTCTCCATTTTGGGTGCACATTGGGTTTGTGAAACTTGTATGATCTTCACTACTTGGTGTCCTATTGTCAATATTGTCATGAGACATAGTTTAAGACTCATGTCATCTTGTGATACATCACTTGCCATGGATCTTGGGCTTTCTAACTCTTTCACTCATAGTGTTGAAACTAGTCAACCCCCTATGGACCATACCCTTGACACTTCCTTTCCTATGACCTTCTTACCAACAACTAGTGTGACTAATGTTGAATCAAGGGTTGCTAATGTCCCTCAAGAAAACCTAAGAAGAATGGACAAATAGTTAGAGAGGTTCCAAAACTTTGTGAGTTCTGAATACATTGTCGGTAATGCGATTCCTATCATAGATAACATGAGGAGAATAATTGATAATGAACAAGGAATAGAAGTTGTGCATAGTTTAAATTGTATCATTACCAACAGTGTCCCTACAATGACTAGTTGTACTCAAGCTTTGGGGTATACTCAAATTCAAGGTGGAAATTCATTTCCTCCTTCCACAACCATAACCTCTATTCCGACATACACTAATCCAACTATTTCTACAACCACACAACCTACTAGCAATATGCATACTATGATGACATACTTCCAAATACATATCAGTCCTAAATGACCTTAGCTGATTTAATGACATGCAAACAAAAGGAAGATGAAAATTTCATTGATTTCATAGCACAATACCAATTGCTTTACTCACAAATAAACATGAAGATTTTTCGATGTTGACCTTAAAATAATGTTTATTGCCAATTTGTAGAATAAAATCCAAGCTAAACTTGAGATGTTGAAATTTCCTTTCTTTACAAACTTGTGTACTGCCCTTCATGATTACCAAAATTTGGTTAGTAGTCGTGAAGTGAAAACTCCTTCTAGTCCTGAAAAATCTAAATTTGTGCCTCAAAAACACTATCAACCATTCAAGAAACAAAATAAAGACTTTTTACAACTTAATCCCCCTCAACCAACTCTACATGTTGACACTCAAGTTCCTGCTATAAAGACCAAAAATTCATATACATTTGGAGAGAGAAATAGACAATTTCCCCCTATACCTAATACCATTCATAACACAATGTTGTAGCTCTTAAAAAGTAACTTAATTTCCTTACCTCATGTTAGAGCTCTTGATCCTACTAGACCTTTACCTCCAAACTATAGAAAAAATGCCTATTGCTAAATTTTCACCAATAAAATGGACATGATACAGAACATCGCAAGCATCTTAAACATATTGTGCAAGACCTCATTGGTTCTAATCATATCTAGATTGGTGGTTTTAATGATCAAGGTAACAAGTATTTAGCCCCTCCAAACCAAAACTTGCAAATTTTTACTAATCATATGCCAAATAATAATATCTCCTTTGTCAAAGCTAGTGAAACTAAGAATGATGTGATGAATGTTGACGCGGATGGTGAAAACATGAAATACAATGAGGAAAGTGTTATAATTACTATGATTGGAATCATTGATGTTCAACCTCATAATGGCCTAACCAAAATTCTCGCTTTCTCACAACATGAAATAATCAAACATGCACCTAATATTCCTCTTTACATAGTTGGAAGAATCAATAACAAGCCTGCTAATGAGATATTAATTGATCCTATTTGTGTAGAGAATATGATCACTAAAGAATTCTTGTTTGTGTATGAGCTTTATCAAGATACATATGAAAAATTGAAAGCATGTGATGGAGACAAAAATAAAACACTCTCAAACAATTCCAAAATCAAGATTATATAGACTCAGCAAATGATTAACCTGAAAATTGACAATTGCATGTGTCAATTTTAAAATGATTTACAACTGCACTCAATAAATAACTCAAATTCAAAATCAAATAGCTCTATTGGGATTTCATGAAACAACATTACAATACATTTTCTAGGCACTCCATTTCCATCTGATTCTTCAACTCCCTTCACACTTTTTTGGTCTAATTTTCGAACCTGCTCATTGAGATGTTCTCCACCTATTAGCTTGACTTTCCTCCTATTTGTTGCCTCTACACAAATCTCTTTCCATAGAGTTGATTATCCCATCTCTACCCACGAACTCCTCCCCAATACTCCTCCTTCACCCTCAACAAATTAAGCCTATAATGTGAGGCGTGGTATCTGAAATGACTTGTTATATGGTGCATGTCTCTTAAAGTTCAATCTTGCTTTCACAACCTATGAGTTCCTTGTTCAACGCACATCTTGCACTTTTCTTTCTAGCAAACCCTCATACTCATGGCTTCACTTGCTCTTATGAAGCATTCTCTTTCTCACTTCTCATTCTCCTTCCATTTTTCACATTTAGAGATCCTTGGTTGTTCCTTTCTCCTATTTTTCTTAGCCTTCTCCCATCTTCCCCATCATCCTCCCATACACTTATCATTTTCATTTTAATTTCTAAGCTTGTCTTTTGCATTGAAATTCTTTGCTCCTCACTCTCCACATGCGACTTTCCTTTGGCGCTAGTTTGATAACTTTAAATACTATGTTCCCTTTGTTCACTATGCTTCAATTCCTCAATTTGCTAGTTTCCTATTCATTAACTCTTGAGAGCCCTCTTCCAATGCCTTTATCTTACCAGTCGGCACACCCCTATTTGTATTAATCTACATTCAACTTTTATTTACAATATAACCAAAATGTCTTTACATCTCCCTCAGGTCAACTTCCATCATTGTGTCAAATGATGTTGTCTTCCTGTCACTTCTACAACTTGATACTCCTCATGTCCTTTATGTTGGAATAACATCCTATGTTCTTTTCCACACAATGCTTCTCTCAATTTAAAAATTTTCTTCCTCACTGCTATAACAATTATCCCCATGTTCATTTGACTATACAAGCAAATGATGCAAGCTTCCTTCATAGACATTTTGGATGTGTAATAACTTGATTTCCTAGCATGGTTTTTGACCCATGTAGCCTCCTTCACTTCCAAAGGCACCGCCTCCTCTCTATTGCACCCATTCATTTGATTAATCAAGTTTTAGAAAGTGTTTCAACACTTAGTTTGGAAGATGAGATGTCCTCTCAGCTAGCAAATGAATCGACTCATCACAATAAACATAACCCCTTTTAGGTTCTTTGTAGTCCTTTGGTATTCAAAATATTTAATTAAAACTCATATTTTGCAAATAAATGAATTCATGCATTTTCCACTAGGGTATTTTAAAACTTCATCTAATTATTAGCACAAATCATAAATTCATTAATTTTTCAAAACCAAGAAGGATGTACTCATAAAACTTTCAACATTAATTATATAATGAATTCCAAATTTTGCATGCAAGAAAACTTTTCATGAAACCTTATCAAAACTTTGAAACTACAATTTTTTTGGGTGACATAGGATTGCACGTAGACCTAGATGCTCCTGCATTAGACACATTAGGTAAGAATTTTGTGAGAATAGGCTCATAAAGGTGAAACTAGGTGATAGAACTACCTTTTGAGACTGCAGACAATTTCTAGGGAACTCCGCTAATAGCCCAGTCTCCTCCGCTAGTTATACCGACCTCCTCCTCCAAATGCTCTTCATCTTCTTCCCTCCATGCCCTCCTCTGGCATATCCTCACTAAAACTCTGCCCTTGCAACCTTCACATTGCAATCATACCTCGATCCTCATCAAGATTTCACTTTGTTTGTTGTTATTTGTCACAACACAACACTTTCCTCTGCTCTTTCTGCTCTCAACTGTTCAAGACTTTGCACACTTGCAACGATACTTTCGATCTTCTCACTCATGCTTCTAACTCTATGTTTTCTATCCCTCAACTACTCAAGACCCCACACACCTACAATGATACTTTTGATCTCCACTCGTGCTTCCACAATCCATAGGTTTTGTCATAATCTGCTTCACATTCAGCGATCTACTTGTGTCTCCAAAACCTCTACTCACTCCCCACTCCACTCACAGGTCTTGGTGTAAACTACCTCTTTCTTGGCACTCTATCTACATTCTTTAAAACTCTAGCTCTAATACCACTTAATGGAGATGAAAATAAAACACTCTTAACCAATTCTAAAATCCAGATTACATAGACTTAGTAAACGATTAACCTGAAAATTGACAATCACATGTGTCAATTTTAAATCAATTTACAACTACACTCAACAAATAACTCAAATTTGAAATCATATAACTTTATTCAAATTTCATGAAACAACATTACAATATATTGTCGAGGCACTCCATTTCCCTCTAGTTCTTTAAATCCCTTCACACTACATTCTGGTCTGATTTTCCAACCTGCTCATTGAGAAGTTCTCCACCTATCAGCTTAACTTCTCTACACAAATCTCTTTTTACAGAATTGAATATCCCCTCTCTACATACAAAATCCTCCCCAATAATCCTCCTTCACCCTCAATAGATTATTCCTATAATGTGAGGCATGGTATCTGAAATTACTTCTTATAAGGCACATCTCTCTTAAAGTTCAATCTTGCTTTCATGACCTACGAGTTCCTTGGTCGGCACACATATTGTACTTTTCTTTCTAGAAAACCCTTAGACTCCTTTTGCTATTCATGTTTAGAGATCCTTTCCTATTTCTTTATCCTATTCTACTCATCCTTCTCCCATCTTCTCCATCAACCTCCCATACACTTATCATTTGTGTTTTAATTACTAAGCTTGTATTTTGCATTGAAATTATCTGCTCCTCACTCTACTTACACAACTTTCCTTTGGTGTTGGTCTGATAACTTTAAATACTACGTTCCCTTCATCGAGTAGCATGAACCATCTTCATTCTGCTACTTACGTTTATATTGAACAATGCCTTCACTATACTTCAATGCCTCAATTCACTAGTCTGGACTATTCATTGACTCTTGAGATTCCTTTGCAAATTCCTTTATCTTACCAAGTGGTGCACCCCTATTGGTATTAATCTACATTTAAATTTTATTTACAATGCAAGCCAAATGTCTTCACATCTCCCTCAAGTCAACTTCCATCATTGTGTCCAATGGCATTGTATTTTTGTCACTTGTACAAATTGATACTCCTCCCATCCTTTATGATAGAATAATATAATTTTTTATTTTCCACACAATGCTTCTCTCAATTTAAAAATTTTCTTCCTCATTTATGTGACAATTCTCCCCACTTTCATTTCACTATACAAGAAAATGATGCAAGCTTCCTTCATGAATGTTTTGGCTATGCAGGAACTTGATTTGCTGGCATGGTTTTCCACCCATGCAACCTCCTTCAATTCCAATGGCACCCCCTCCTCTCTACCGCACCTTTTCATTTGATTAATCAAGTTTTAGACAATGTTTCAACACTTAGGTTGGAAGATGAGGCATCCTCTCAGCTAGCAGATGAATTGACTCATCACAATAAACATAACCCATTTCAAGTTCTTTACAATCCTTTGGTATTCAAAATATTTAACTAAAAGTCATATTTTGCAAAGAAATGAATTCATGATTTTTCCACAGGGTATTTTAAAACTTCATCAAATTTTTAACACAAATTATAAAATCACTAATTTTTCAAAACCAAGAAGGATGCGCTCATAAATTTTTTGATATTAATTATATAATGAAGTCCAAATTTAGCATGCATGAAAAATTTTCATGAAACCTTATCAAAACTTTGAAACTACAACTTTTTTGGGTAATGCAGGATTGCACATGGACCTGAATGCTCCTACATTAGAATGGATCAAAATTCATAATGGTTTTTCTTTCCCTACAATAGCTCCAATAACTCTTCCTTTAAAATTTGGACCGAAAACATTAAATGTATCATTCTCCATCATCCCATTGTCAGACCAATTTCATGTGAAGTTAGGCTACCCATGGCTTCACTCCATGAAATCCCTCTTGTAGGTTTTGCATAAATGTTTAAATTTTCCATTTGGAAGTGAGATCTTTAAAATACACCATAGGGACAATAATTAATTCCAACAGACAACACTTTACCTTGAGCAATGTGTGTTCCAAGAATAGGGACCTGGGAGCCACTCGCTCATAGGAAAATGGGTCCTCCCTAGACCTTTGAACCTAAATTTAAAATATGTTTTTGGTGGTATTTTAAGGTCCTCAAATTAATATTTCAATGTTGGCTTGTGATATTTGAATTTCAAGAAATTAAAGATACATACCTATAAATACAAGGTTATTTTATCAAATCAACTAGAAGTTTTCATCTAAGCAATCTAGAGATTTCAAGAGAAATTTCACAAGAGAAAAGTTGATGATCAAGAGCATTCAAGAGTAGATATATCAAATATTTATTACAGCAATCAAGATCCATTCATCATGTCAAAGTCTTCTTGCATCATGCATGTTTTTGGAGCTAACATTGTGATGTAGGTTTCAAGATCAAGTTCAAGTATTCAAAGCATTATTCAAGTATCAATATCCAAATCCATTGAATCCATTTCATGCAAGTTATAGAATTTCTAAGATATACATTACCAAGGTTTCTACAAGGTTTTGTTGAGTGGTAACATAGCATTGTTCATTATTCATTCCCTCTTTCATGCTTTATTTCAATTCAAGGCTTAATTACCAAAATGGGGTTTGAACAAGGCAAACTCCCATTCACCAAAAACAAACAATTTTCCCTCTTGTGCATGTGTTGCAAATTTAGGTTGAAGAAGGATTGAAGACCTCTTGAATTTAAATATTGGAAAAGTTGTCAAAGTTGCAAAAGTTGTCAAAGTTTCTAAAGTTTTCAAAGTTGCACAAAAGTTGTCAAAGTTGTTGTCAAATCACAAAATTTTACTACAAGTCTTATTTTTGAATTTCTAACATTGAAACCTAGACAAATCAAAAGCTACAAATCAGCATCAAGGTCTCTCAAAAGTTACAAAAAAACCCTAACAAAAGACCCATTCAACCATGGGTGAATGAGTCCCAGTTCACCAAAATGAAACCTACAGTAATAGGTGTGTAGGGAGTTCCAATCTTTTTGGAAGATAGAACTAGGGTTTAGGACCTTTCCATCTATTTTCCTTCAAGTTTCACTCAAGGAAACCCTAGATAACCCAATTTGAGGGTGTAATGATGGAAAGATATCTGAAATAAGGTGTCCTAGGGTATGATGAAAGACTAAAGATGGGTTCACCACCAAGCGAGGGCTTGGAAAGATAACAAAATGTAAATGATATGAAGACTTAAGTAAATGGCCTAGAAATG
>VDFB02373365.1:190481911-190545702 GCA_007258455.2 Sequoia sempervirens | reverse complement strand
CTCCCGTATCAAACCCTTTTCTCAACAACTCTTGAACTTGTCTGTTTAACTCCTCATTTTCTGCTGGAGTCATTCTATGAGCTGTCTTATTTGCCAAACTGGCTCCAGGAATCAAGTCAATCTAATGACTGATCTTCCTTATTGGTGGTAAACCCTCAGGTACATTATCAGAAACAATATCCTGAAACTCATCCAACATCCCAAAAACTTCTTCTGGAACCTTCTCACTATCCTCCTTACTCACTCTAGAAATCAATGCATAACACACATGCTCATGCTTCATACCTTCTAAAAATTTTCTTCCATCTACATAACAAATTCTAGTACTATTGCATACCTTTTCTTTGGTCTCCTGATAATTTTAACCTAGATGAACCTCCCATCCTGACATGAATATGTTTGCATGGCCATCATGCATAGCTCGCCTATCGAACTACCACGGCCTCCCCAACAACATGTGACATGCATCCATGGGGATGATATCATAAAGTACCTCATCATGGTAGATCCCGATCTTGAACTTTACTAGGCACTACTCATTGACCAAAACTTTGTGGTCTTTCTGCAACTAGGCAATCTGATATGGATGCGGGTGTCTTTCCCTCTTCAGCTTCAACTTTGTGACCATCTCCTCTGACACCAAATTATTAGTGCTCCCACCATCAATAATGACATCACAACATTTTCCTTCACACTTGCACCTTGTGTGAAATAGATTCTTTCTTTGTTCTGGTTCCTTTTCCTCAGTCACCGGGGCTCTCCTAACCACTAGGGCTTCTCCCCTTTCAGCATCATATGAATGTTCAGATTGGGCCTCCTCATCTGCATGTGCAACCCTTCCATGACCTTCTGGCCTTTTGTCTCCCCTTTCTTGGTGTTGTGGACATTCATAGGCTCGATGCCCTTCTTCACCACACTAGAAACACATTCCTTTGAAACCACCTCTTCCAGATCCTTGTCCATATCTCCCTCATCCTCTACCTCTTTGATCACCACTGTTTTGATCACAAGGGTGATAGAAGTTTTCATTCCTTTTGCTTCAACTGGTACCCACATCTTCACTTTTCTTTTCATCATCATTTCAGCTTCCGTAAGGTCTTCCACTACCCCTTCCACTTTGACCTCCTTGTCCTTTTTGCTTGCCATCAAATCTTTTGTTCAGCTTCTCTTCCACCTTCAGAGCAAACTGATACACATCTTCAATGGTGGTCATTCTGACTAGCCTTAACTCATCCTGAATGCTCGGTCATAACCCATTAAGATATCGGGCTACCTTCTCCTTATTGGCCTCTGTGTGGCCCGTTCTGATGATTATCTTGTGAAAATATTTAGTATATTCTTTCACAGATCTGCTTCCTTGCTTCAATCCTTGCAATTTCTTCAATAGATCTAACTCGTAGTCCACTAGTATGAACTACTTCTTCATTTTCTCTACCATGCGATCCCATCTAGTGATATTTCCTTTTCTTCTTCGATTTCTTTCCAACTGGACATCTTTCCACCAAATACTGGCATGGCCCTTTAGCTTCATTTTCACAAACTTAACCTGATCTGGGTTCTCTATTTCCTCATACTCAAAATATTCTTCTAGCTCGTTGATCTAGTCGATCAACTCTTTTAAGTTCAAACTTTCGGAATAATTGGGGACTTCTGCTCTGAGTCTTTTCCTAATCTTTGAAATGGCCCTTATTAGCCATATTTGGTCTTGATCAATTGCTTCTTCTTCCTCTTCTACATTTGAACCTTCTTTTCCTCCTTCATCCTCACTTTCCTCCCTCAAGTTTAACCCTCTTCTCAACTGCTCTTGTAACGCATCAATCTATCTTTGGAGGGCTACCAGTGCATCTCTTCCACCAGCATTTCTACCACCTCGACCACCTCTGGCACCACCATGCCTGCCAGACATCACTTTTGGAGGCATCTTTCTTGAACTCGACCCACAACCACGGTCCTGGTGTGAACTGCCTCACGATCGGTGATCTATCCACATGCTCAAGAAAACCCACTCTGATACCACTTGATGAGGGCACAGCTCGAGACTTAGAAAATAACCCACAAACAAGAAAATAATTTTATTATTCAGAAAATGGAGCTTTTTACATGCAGAGGATCTCAAATCCCCAAGTTCTACAGCACATGCAAGTTATAGAAAGCTACAAAATCACCCTTTCACAATATGCGAGCTTGTCCCCAAAAAGTTACCAAAAAATTAGAAACCCACCCATAAATAGAGCTCCTCTATAGTTTGGAGCCAAAACAACATTCAAATTTGAGTTTATGTGGTTTGGTGCGGAAAAATTATAACTTGAAGTTCAAATTTCAAAAGAACATTTGCAATTGTATCTTCTAGAAAGTGCGCCAACTTCCCAGGGCCATAACTTTTGATCCAGGACTCTGATTCGCAAACTGTTTGAACCGTTGGAAAGGTCTCAAAGCCAATAACATGCTCAAAACCCACTACACTAGTTTTAGAAAGTTTTAGGGCCATTCCAAGAACTCTAAGTGCTTCAAATCTAACTCAGAAGATTTTTAGGTGCAAATCTGGGAAACTAAAACTGCAATATCTTTCAACCCAGGAATAGAAAATAAAAACTGTAAATTGGGAATTTCATTATGATAAAAAGGGTATCCAAAAATGTAAAAAATTAAAAACCGAGAAACTAAAAATTTAACTATTTTTGGGTGATGCAAGATTTCCCTTACACCACTGGATGCTCCTGCATCATTGTAGCTCATAACCATAAACCTCTGCTATTTGATGAAGAAGAATCGAGAACCGTATGCAAAGATAGCAACTCAACAAATGCTTTAAATGAATTGAGAGTATTTTAAAATGTGTTCCTTCAGAAAGCTTTACAAACAGCTCGCGCATATAGATGGTTGTAGTCCTTACCATAATTAAAATTAGTTGCAATTTCCCATTTAAATTCATCATTCACCATACAAAATCAAATATGACATTGTGAGAAGTGGTGCAACGCAACCTGAAGATACTACATGCCAACAAAAAATTTTTAAGGCATAAACATTAATGATGAAAACTATAGCATACATATCCTTGAACCACTAACAAGCCAACTTTGAATACGCAAGAAAACCAACCCCTCCAATCATAATGCCACCTCATAACCAATTTACACATGTGTCAATGCCAGACCCCTTTCAAAATCTCACCAATTCCTTTGTACAATCCACCTCCAGCCGACAACCTTAAAATATTTAACATTCAAGGAAAATGTGCCTCTAAGATCTCCCAATCTAATCATCAAAAATGATTAAACAATTTTTGAATAACAGGAAAAATGCAAACATTTGAATTTTCCAAAAAAATTCAAAACCAAAATTCCTGCAACCATACAAAAAAAAATAGTAAATAAGAGGAAGATTAAGAAAGGCTAGCTTTCTCCAAATTGATCAAATCTTGAAGAGATGTAATGCTTCGGTTTGAGTTGACTCAATACAAAATTTCCCTCTCATGTTGTTCACAACCAAGGCTTACAAGATGATCTGCCATAGAATTTCCTTCCCTATAGATGTGATTCAGATCAAAATATTATAGAGAATCGAGCAAGATCCAAACCTATTCAAAAACATATTGTAATTTCCAATTTGAGGAACTTCTGCTCCTACAAGAATTTAAAATGAGTAATGAATCGCCTTCAATTGAAACTTTTGAGTATTTGTGTTGTATAATAAATTGCAACCCAATAAGCAAAGCTTGAACTTCTGCTTGGTTATTAGTGCCAACAGGAAGATGAACATATTTTGCTCCAATGAGCTCCCCATAATGATTTCTAATCACAACCCCTGCACCCGACCATCCAGGGTTCCCCCGAGATGCACCATCAAAATTCAATTTTACAAAACCCACAACAGGGGGAAACCAAACAACCTTTTTCCTATCATGTTTAACATTATCCTTTGGTTTCATATTCCCTTTGAAGGGGATATCAAGTGAAGCCAAGCCTTTAACCGCTTAGAGTCCCAATCAGTAAACTTTGATCCAACATGTTTTGAATTATGTACATAAGTATTAACAACATCACATATTGAACTTTCCAAAATCTGCAACACATGATCCAAATTTGAGATTTCTTTACGAAAAATTATTTTATTCCTCTCCCACCAAATACACCAAACCACTAAAGAGGGTATGAATTTCCATAAACATGCAAATTAAGAACTTTTGTATAAAATAGGCTAGCTTGTGAACATTTCCCAAATAGTGAATGGTGAAGGAGAAAACTAACCTAATTTATGTTTTACAAACTCCCAGCAAACATTAGCAAAAGGACAATTTAGAAAAACATGATCGACCTCTTCAGAAATTGTATCACAAAGCACACAGTTGAAAGGAGTAGCAATTACTAATTTCACTAACCTGTCACTTGTCAAAAAAATTTAGTTTAGCGCTAACCAAGAAAAACAACCTTCCTTAGGGAGTACCACTAAATTCCAACATAAGGACATGGCTCGTTCTAGTTGAACTTGAGCTTCCATATTCCTGAAAACCTTATACCCCATTTTTACTGAATAGTTTCTTGATTTAGAAGGATCCCAAATTAGTTTATCTGATTTGGCAATACTAAATACCACTCTGTCACTTAGGATCCTGCTCAACTCCATTTGTTGACTAATAGGTATTGAGGAATGTTTCAAATTTTCCATACAGCTTTCCCTGTATGTGAATAAAAACTATAAATATACTCATTAACTTTCCAACCCAAATTTTGCGACCAATACAATTCAGTAGAATAAAAATCATTCTGAGAATAAAGAGGATAACCATTCCAAGAGTCTCTTCAAAAATTATCTTTCAGGTCATCATGTATTTCCCAAGTTAAATGAGGAGAAATAACCTTCCTACATACCAACATAAAATTCCACATTGTTGATCCTTTAGGTGGGTTAGAAATAGTAAAAATATGCTCTGAATCCCCACAATCTAAATATTTAGATTGCATGATTTTACACCACTTAGAATGAGTTTTAACATGCATGTGCCACGCTAACTTTACCTCCAAAGCCAAATTATGAACTCTTGCTCCACCTTTGATTTTATCTCTACAAAAATTTTCCAAAGAAATAAGTGGAATTTTCTTCTTATTATCCAAATTTCCCTTCCAAAGAAATGAGTGAATCAAATTTTCAATAGTAAGAATTATAGATCTAGGAGCCTTTAAAACCTCCATAAAATAATTTGGAATTGAGGATAAAATAGACTTAACCAATAAGATTCTCCCTGAAAGAGAGAGCCAATGCCCTTTCCAATTAGCAATTCTATTTTGCATACTACTGATGACCTTGTCCCAATAAGAAATCCTATTTGGACTAGAAAAAAAGGAATGCCCAAATATTTGCATGGTAATTCAGCTTCTTGAAAACCCAAAAGTTGAATAATTTTATCTTTCAACACAGGCTTAGTGTTAAGAACATATACTTTAGATTTATTTGCATTTACACATTGATTTGAAGCCAAGCTATACTTATCCAACAAATCCTTAAGTTGTTTTGCTTCAAATAATGTAGCCACAGCAAAAAGAAGTGTATCATCAGCAAACAAAGAATGTGTCACTGATATTTCCATAGATGGAATCTTAATTCCACTAACAAGATTTTGTGCATGTGCATTATTTACAGACCTACTCAGTGCTTCAACTAAAATGATAAAAAGGAAAGGAGACAATGGATCACCTTGTCTCACCCCCTAAGTTGAACTAAAAAATCCTAAGGGAATACCATTGATCAAAACTTAAAACTTTGCTCCAAACAACAAAGAATAGATCCATTTACACCACTTTTCATGAAAACCAAAATTTCTCAAAATTTGCATTAAAAGCCCCAATTCACTCAATCATATGCCTTCAACATATCCAGCTTGATAATTAGAGCAGATATAGAGTTTGAAGATATGGAATGCAAAACTTAATGAGCAACTATAGCACCTTCAATTGTTTCTCTTCCAAGGACAAAACCTCCCTACTCAATGGAAATAACTTTCGGAATGATATATATGGATCAATCTCATATAAATTGCTTGAGTAAAAATTTTGTAAACTGTGTTACAAAGATAAATAGGCCTAAAGTCAACAAAGGAGGAAGGAGTGTTCACTTTAGGAATAAGAGTTATGTGTGTCACATTGATTTTTTTCAACATACTACTTGAACTCCTAGACTCTTCCAATGCTTTCAACAAATCATTTGCAATAAAATCCCAACATTTCTGAATAAAGCTGGCAGTAAAACCATATGGCCCTAGAGCTTTGTCAGGAGGCATGGAAAAAACAACTACTTTCAGTTCATCAAGAGTAAATGGCTTAAGCAAATGTACATTATCCTCCTGAGATACAAGTGTTGGAATACTATCCAACAACTCACTTTTTTCCAAATCAATCTTATGTGACTTTCTACTAGAATCTTATAGTAATTTTGAAAAGAAAGCAACCCCTTCACGTTGAATATCTTCCTCTTTCACTAAATTTTCCCCAGTTTGACTATCCAAGATAGAAAAAATAGCATTCTTAGACTTTTTAACCTGAGTTGATCTGTGAAAAAACTCCATATTTTTATCCCCTTCTCTTAACCACAATTCTTGAGACTTTTGACATCAATAAACTTCTTCTCTAGAAGCAAGCTCTTCCCACTCAATTTCTAACTTTTTTTTGCAAATCAAAAGAAATCAGATTAAGACCATTTTGAATAATATCTTCATTAAGCTCAGTAATTTTTTTAAAAACAAGTTCTTTTTGATGAAATACATTCTTAAAAACTAAAACATTCTACTGTTTAATCTCTCCCTTAGCATGCTTAAGCTTGGATAACAAACGAAACATGAAAGTACCATCCATCATAGGGGCTTTGATCCACCATTCATGCAACAGATTCAAAAAATCAAGATGCCTAAACCACATCATTTCAAACTTAAAAGAGGATTTAGATTGAGAAACAACCTTTTTATTCTCAATATGTAGAGCTAAAGGAAAGTGATCAAATCCCACCCAAGGTAGAATCTCAAAAGATAAAAAAAAAATTAGATTGATCCAAGAAGGAGAGATTAAAAACCTATCCAAGCACACAACAATTTGGAGAAAATCCCTATGCTTGTTAGTCTAGGTGTAATTTTCATTACCTGGCTTTACATCAGTCAAAGCATTATTATTTACAAACTCATTAAAATCCTCCAGAGTTTTCTAAGGAGGAATAACGCCACCCTTTTTATCAGACTAACTAAGGATAGCATTGAAATCACCTACTAAAATAAAATTTTGAGAATCTAATTGACTCAAAGAATGATTTAGCTCTTCCCACAACTGTTTCTTGCCAACAAGAGAAGTAGGAGCATAAACATTGAAAAGACCAAAACTCAAATCAAAATGAACAACCTTTAGAAACTACCAATGTTGATTATTTGTTGAAACCTCCACTAAGATAGTCTTAGGATTTCACAAAACAATCAATCCCCCTGATGCTCCTTGAGCAACAAAAAAAACATGCATTCCATCTCACCCATTTATTTATGAAACAATCAAAATTTACTTGGGACAACTTTGATTCTTGAATTAACACTATATCCGCTCCAGAAGCATCAATTTGATGCTTGATGTGGGCTCTTTTGTTAGGATCATTAATGCCCCTAATATTCCACGTAATAATCCTCATTCAAACTTCAGGGAACAATTCACTCCCCTCAATTATTTTTTGATACTACCATCTGAAACATCTTGAAAAACCATACCTGATTCCTCTTGCAATATAACAACATTTTATTTCCTACCCCTTTTTCTCAGAGATTTCTGAGCCAAAGGAGAAGGGTTTTGAGTGGAAACAATAATTTGATCACTAGCAATTACCATCTCATCCAAAACTAGAGCCACTTCACTTAATTCCTTCTCTTGCAACTTAACAGTATTTGACTTCCTTCCATGTTTTCTAGGGGATTTGGAGAGAACTGGTGAAAATTTATTGGTTACTACCCGAGTATTAGAACCATACTTTAACTCTTGAGAAAGAGTTAACAAAGCACAAGATGAATCCTTTAAAATACAACCATCCAGAGTCAACTACCTACCAGCTGCAATCTCCTCTTGAAATTTAACCACATTGGACTTCCTTCCCCTTTTACTTGGAGATTTTTGCTCATTAAATGAAAGAGTAGGGGTTTGAAAAAGAGAAAAAATCTAAGAAAAATCAAAGTCTACACTACCTTTCCCCAGCTCCAATTCCCTACAAAGAGACACCAATGAACTTGAGCCAACATCCTCACCTTGAACTCTAGGTAAAAGACCAGATAAAACTAGCCTATTAATAGACATTGTATCTTCCTATGTTTCCTCAAAACCTTCCTCAGACAAGGGAGCCATAAAATGAGAAGAATTTTGAGAAAGCCCCTCAATATTACCATCTTCTACAAGGTTTGCATCTCTATAAAATCAAGAGGACCCAAAAATTTATCATTCTCACAAAGTTCATTAGAACTAGCCAAAACAAGTTGCTTACTATTAGCTGGAGTGGAACAAAACAAAGAAGAAGCAATAGAGCAAACTTGCTAGAAAGAGACCACTAAATTAGGCAGATAAAGATGAAGAGAATGACGAGAAGCAAACAGTTGAGACAAACGAGGTACAAAAGGAGGAAAATACACCAAATTTTTTTTTGTTGTTTTCAATCCTCCAAGATCCAAGCCAATTTTTTGTGGTTGAGAACAAGAAGAAGAGTGATCAGAACAAACCGTGACCAAGCTGTTTTCACTTTCCAGAAGAGGAGAAAGATCCTGAACAATTAGGGTACTTTCACTACCCTTACAATCCATAGGACTATTAACCAAAGGAGAAAACACTTGCTCTGAAACTGTTTTTCCTTTACAAAATCTGGCCTTGTGACCCAAAATGTGACAAAATTTACACACATTAAAAGGAGTCTCAATGAACACTTTCTGATTACAGAACCCTGCATTAGTTCTAATTTTAAGAACATGAGGAAAAGGTTGAATTGTGTCCCAAAAAACATAGAACCTAACAAAAATATGAGGTTTTTGAAAAAAAGACAAATCAAGCTTTAAGAAGATGCCTAAATGATTACCCAGAGTTTCGACAATGCCTAGCTCTCTGTATTCCAAAGGTAGTGAATGCAGTTGCACCCAGAAAGGGATAAACCAAATAGTAGCCTTTCAAGGGTTAAAATTCTAATTCCATGGTTGAATAGACAAACCAAACCCCCCGTAAACCCAAGATTTAACTTTATAAACAAAATCCCTAAATTTTTTCAAAGAGAACAAAACTACAAAAAAAAACCTGCCATTATCAATGTAAAAAACTATGGATACCCCTTCCCAATCATGAAAAAGTAAAGATTGAAGCTTAGCAATTGGGGGAGAAAAATTCCAAAACTTGCAAATAAGAGTTGTATATTTCAAATCTTGATATTGAGCGAATAACAAGTGATCAAGAAGCACCACGAAATCCTTCATTGAAGGGTTGTTAGAATTCTTAGCCGCCAAGCCCCAACAACTCTTCCATTATTGACCTTGACCCTTTGAGTCAAACCAAGGACTGGAAGAATCCTTACCCAAAGAAACATTATTTGGGAAAGTAGCAAGAGATGAACTAAGCTTATGAACCTAAGAGAGCCTTTGATTCAACAAATGTTGCTGATAAATATCTTGATCTAGTACAATATTATTTGGAAAAGATAGCTTCAAGGGAATGTTATTTGGAAAAGATGAATGGACTTCAACACCAGAAAAATGAGAAGCAGGGCAATAAGAAACCACATCTTCCCATGAATGATATCAAATTTATTTACTTGTCAAGTTTGTATTAGGAGACATATGAACATGCTAATTAGGTATCCAAGAGCCATTATGAAAGATAGACCCAGGAAAACCCTTAGAACCATTAGGTGAGCCAAACGAATCCTCTTTTACCGATACACAAGACTTTTCATAAGAACCTAGATCAGAACTATTGAGAACATCATTGATGCATTGGGAACAAACCCCGAAGAAGGCCTAGATGCAACCGAAACACCATTATTCTACATAGAATGGGAAGAAAAATTCAAAAAGTTATTGTTAACGAAAAAGTTCAAACTCTGTTTCTATTTTTAGTTTTTCTCCCAAAAGTGTTGTTTGACCTTGACCTTTGTCCTCAAAGCCTAAGGAAATATAAATATTCTCACATTGAGTTGATTCATCTAAGGGTTGTAGTCAATTCTTTGTGAGGATCTCATTCGTAATGAATTAGTGAGAAATAGGTCCATCATACCCCCTTATTATCACTCTAAATTTGGTGAGCCTATTTTCCACCTATTTAGTATGTCTAATGAAAGCATTAAATGTTTATAAATATAGTAAACACACATTTCAAAATAAATTTAAATGTAAAATAAAAAAAGATAAATTAAATACATCTAAAGGCTAAACTAAACTTTATGGGTTTTCTAAAGGTATAAGCTTTAGAATCACCATCAATTCAAATTTAGGTTAACTTAGAGATTCATAAGGCTAAGATCGGTGAGATGACTAAGTAAAATCTATATGTCAACTTCTCCACATACCTGAAGGGCTCTGTTTATAGCTAGTTTCCTTCATTAAGTTTATGTCTTTTATCATTTCAATCTACCAAAGTTCACAAACAATCCTAAAACTTATACATCTTTTATATCTTTTATGCATCTTAAACCAAACTTTAGTATGTGGAAATATAATTATCATATGATAACATTTTTATGTGTGAATGTATGAATTTTCATGAAATTTGGTATGATTTTATGCTTAATTCATGATTTTTAATGATGTGTATGCTTTAGGATGAAACTAATCTTTTGCATCTAGAAGAACTATAATCCACAACAACTAGATTTCTAGCCTACAACAGAAGGACTACAAGCAGTTGTAGGGGAGGTGCCAGAATGACTAAAGTGCGACAAATCTAGAGAAGAATGGAGGTGACCATTAGATAGTCAACTGTGAGTCAATACAAGCACACCAAATAAGATGATTGAAGAAAGAATAAGTCTATTCTGATTAGGAGTAACATGTGACATGACATGAAACACATATTTTTCATTATGGTTAACCATTAGGTTAGAGATCTAATTTAGTTTTTCTTCTTCTACTTTTCAATTATGTTTTTTTGTTGCAAAGACTATGTCCTATCCCTATTCTTGGGAGAGAGTGGAAAAATATAATTATGGTTCTATTTTCAATCCTAGGATAAATAAGACACCTCGTGGACCCTATATAGTGGGATCTGTTGTGAGGAAAAAATCTAGTTAGTTATCCAATTTGTTTTTTATCATTGTTTTTTTCCTGTTATTGGTTGAATAATGAATATGTATTGTTGAATAAGAAATATGGAGTAGATTCTTGTCATATTTTGGAGTTCTCATGCAATAAAGGATTTAATTCAGCATCATAATTTTTTGATTAAGTACTAAGTGTTGATATCTATTGTGGAAGCAGCAACTCAAGCAAGGGCCAATTGAGTTACTAATATCCACTCTATTTTTTTATTAGATTAGTTCATGCATTGTTGAATTAAAATAGTTTCTAATTATGTGCATGTAGATTTCATGATTGTATAATTGAATTAAGATTGTGTAGCTTAAATATTTGTTGCATACTCTTGGAGTGATTAGTTGTAGTTCAGTCTTAAAAGTTAGTATAGTCATAGTCTTAAGTGATAAGTACATGTAGCACAAGTAATAGCTTATGTTTCTTTCCTTGTTTTGAAAGTTAATGTTTCATTTACTCTTTCCAACTTTTACCATTTTTTGCAAGTGTAAATTACCTATACTCATTGATATAGGTCATGTAGAATCTATGAATGCACATATAATACCAGAACTATCAAAAGATTATGAAGTCCTAGTTGATAATTAAATGAAGTCTCTCATAGAAGATGAATTGTTCAATTAGGAAGCCATACTCTGAATTGTGTGTCTACCTATAGCACCAAGTTAATCAAACAATAGAGAGGCCTACCTTATAATTTTTGGCATTGTTGTCAGGGATGGTGCTAAGTTTAGGGTTTTCCTATGTATTTCCAATTCTTTTCAATCTTTCTTAGTTTAAAAAATTTATTTTTAGCATTAGGGTAAATAGGCTTTAGACATCAACAAAACATGAGTTACTAACAATGTGTAGGAATTGTTGAACCACAAATTACAAATATTGCATGCAAAGGCAATGAGACACTCTAGGAAGATTTATCCCCTGAACATATGAAGTATTTCAGAATAATGGTGAACACAATGAACAGATTGAGGGTATTCTTGAAGAAGAATCATCCCTGACACTGGTACCTACACTAGATATAGAGAAGACTTCCCAAATAAACATCAGCATCATGGATGATGCAGTATCAAAAGACCCACTAGAGCATGTAACATTTGGGTACCCTATAGCCAACCAAGAGAGGGTTGCTACTTTGAAGAACATATCTCTTTCAACACTACATGTCTTCTATGGGCTAGTTACAGAGAACCTAGACACCTTTCTTTCTTATTTTTATGTGTTATGCCAAATTTATGACTATACAATAGATGCTCATAGACTCAAGTTATTTCTCACAATTCTTAAAGATGCTACTCTAAGATGGTTCATGGGTTTTGGTAGAGATGTCATTCCCAATTAAAATATAATGAAGAAAAAATTCTTGTAGAAATACTAGGATTACTGTCAAGAAATAGACAAGAGAAGAGACAACATCTCCAGGATATCACAAAAGAAAGATGAACCTTTGAAAGACTATGTTGAGAGGTTTCAATTATGTCTCAAGAAATCTCATCAAAATAAACTCTTTGATGAATCCCTGAAATTGGTATTCTTGAGGAGAGTTAATGAGGAATGCATGGATATTCTCAACCTCATTGGGGTAGGAGACATCTCAAAATTACCATTTAATAATATTTGAAAATTATGTAGAAACTATTCTAGATCTTTTACCAAGAGGATCAAAGCAGACAGGACATCTTCCATTAAAAAATCATCCATTGGAGTCACAAGGGTGGAATTGAGAAATATTCTATCAAACATGAAGGAGGATATCATTAGCCACCTTGCTACACAATTAAATACCCTCCACATCAAGAAAAATTATGATGAAATAGAAGCGGCCCTTAGAGAATTTTTCCCACATTGTAGACAAAAGAAGATCAATTGCAAGTGTAAGACGATGGTCAATATTTTTGAAAATAAGCAAGGGACATTATAATTTCATGCACTAGAAGGTGAAGTTGGTCAAGTGTTCTACATAGCTCAACATAAACCATGGAAACCAAGAAAAGGTATGCCCCAAGATCCTTTAAGTTATAACATGTCATTTATTGGTAACAATGCAAATTTTCCAAGTTAGAACCCTCAATATTAGGAAAATATGTAAAACCAACAATGGCCAATGTCTCAACCCAATTGGAATCAAAAATTATAGAAAAACATTTTGTGGCCTCAAAATTATCAAGGAACTAATTATAATTCTTAGTGGCCACCCCAACAAAATCAATGGCAACCTCAGTGGAAAAATCCAAATCTCAATTACCAGCAATCACAATAGCCCTTACAACCACAAAAACAAGCCATAATGCCAAACTCTTCAATAATTGCACTAATTCCACCAAGAGCACCTCAATCACCAACACAACCTACACCTAACCCAAAAAATAAGCTTTTCCAATAGGCTTATGCTAACAAAACCATACAATACCCCACCTATGGGGTTGAGGTGATTGATGTACACATTAGATCAAGGAAAATGTTAGTTGGGCATTCATCCCCTCATAATATTGAATTAACTGATGAGGAAATCCTAGTAAAGCCCATGGAAAAACAACCTAAGGAACTTGAGTAAAATCGGGTCAACCCCATAACCATGAGTCCAAATCCTCCATTCCCTAAAAGATTAACAATCTAAAAACATCAGCCACAGGGTAAAATTGACCTATTAGGATAGCTCAAGGATGTTTGCATCAAAATACCCCTCATTGAGGCCATTAAGGAAGTTCTCATTTACACCAAAATAGTGAGAGAATTGTGCCTCAAAAAGCTAGGCAAGAATGTAAGGACCCTTAGGCTGTACATTTCTTAGGACAACTTGTAGAGATTATGTTGAGAAACATAACTATCCCCAAGTATGCAAACCATGCAAGCCCTATAGTGGATATCAAAATCAATGGAACTCTCATTAAAAATACCTTAATTGACCTTGAGGTGGCCATTAATTTAATGGCCAAAGAAACAATGAAATTAGTACAACTAATGGAGCTTAGACCTACACCTAATGTGCTATAGTTAGCAAATAGATCTATAGTCAAGCCAGAAAGAGTCATAGAATACTTGGTAATAAGATTAGACTCATGGGAGTACCCTATAGATTGTTTGGTGTTGCAGCCTAAAGGTAACCTTGTAGGATATCCCCTCATCTTAGGAAAACCTTGGTTGGAAACTACAGATGCCTTTATATGTTGTAGTCTAGAAACATGATCATTTCCAATGGAAATGTGACTAAGAAACTAGTCTTCTTCCACTTGCCCAGCCACATGTAGATTTGAAACAAACTGGATGGCTTGCCCTAGATGAGGAAGACCAGTACTCACAAACTTTGATGACTATTGAATGTGGTCCCTTATTAGAAAACCAAGATGAAGATGAACTAATTATAAATATCATGTAGAATAATTATGGCAAGGACCTACAACAACATGATTGTCTAGCATGTTTGCAAGACCCCCTATAGAACATAATTCCAGCCAATACATCTAAGTTTATTTCTCAAAATTTCCACAATTTATTGCCACATCGTTATATCCAAAATATAGATGGTCTTGACCTTTCATTTGTTCAAATATCATCATTGACCTTAGAGATTATGCCAAACAAGACATCAAATGTAAACATCCAATTGATTGTTGCACAACAAACTTCACTGTTGAATGTGTTTCAAGAACATGCAACAACTTTTGCATGGGATTACCATGATATCAAGGGTATAGATCCAAACTTGTATATGCATTGGATTTATATCAATGAAGGCTATAAACCAGTTAGGAAACCACAAAGGAGAATGAGCCCTATAGTCCATGACATAGTCAAAGCTGAACTATAGAAGTTGTTGGATGTAGCATTAATATATCCAATCTATGATAGTCAATGGGTGTCTCCACTAGTGATTGTTCCTAAGAAAGGAGGGAAATAGAGAGATTTTTTGTATACTACCTTGAGTTGAATGTAGTAAATATGAAAGATCACTTTCCCCAAGTCCATTCATTGACCAAGTACTAGACTCACTAGCAAGAAAGAAAAACTTCTTTTTTTTGGATGGCTTTAGTGGATACAATTAGATTAAGATAGCCCTAGAAGACCAAGACAAGAAAACCTTCACTTGCCATTGGGGTATATATTCCTACTCTTTCTTGTCATTTGGGATATTTAATACACCTGCCACATTCCAAAGAGTAGTATTGAGCATACTCTCATACTTTATGCATGATTCCATGGAGGTTTACATGGATGATTTTAAAACCTATGGGAATACCTATGAAGAAGTACTTTCCAACTTGGAGAAATTATTGCAAAGATGTCAAGATCATCACCAATCCCAAAGTCATTAAAAATGCTTCATGATGATGATTGAGGGATTTTTTTTAGTACATTTCATGTCCAATAAGGGAATCCATGTAGAACCCAACAAAATTGAGATAATATCAACCTTGCCTATACCCTAGAAATAAAGGATGTTATTGTTACATTTGTGGTTACCATTGCACCAAAATATTGACCTATTAATGCCCAATACAACTACCAAATTTATACAAGATTCATAGGAGGTGGTTAATCCATTTCATCAACCCAAGCATCACACTGCACAAGGAAGACCAAGGGACACACCATCTTGCAATAATCCCCCCTAGTGAAATCGAGGGGTTCAAACATGTGACCTCGGCTCTGATACCAATTGTTACATTGGTGGTTGTCATTGCACCAAAATATCGACCTATTAATGCCTGATACAACTGCCATATTTATACAAGATCCACAGGAGGCGATTAAGCCATGTCACAAACCTAAGTGTTGCACTGCACAAGGAAGACCAAGGGACACACTATCTTGCAACAGTTTTAAGCTTCCTTGGTCATGCTAGGTACTACAAGAGGTTCATACAATATTTTAGTAAACTTGCAACACCACTATTTATCTTATTGTTTAAGGATGTAGAGTTTGAATGGACAGATGCTTTCTTTTGAAGCTTTCAAGGTAGCATTAACCAATACGCCTGTCTTGAGAGGACCAAAGTGAAATCTACCTTTCCATATCCACACAGATTCTTCTAATTTTTTCATAGGATTTGTGCTAGGTTAGAAATATGGAAACTTGGAGTATGTTATTTATTATATCAACAAAAATCTTCAAGGGTAAAAACTCAACTATATAGTGACTAAGGAAATATTAGTAGTGGTTCATGCAACCAACAATTTTAGACACTACATTACAAGGTATTTTGTATTCATACATACTGATCACACAACAATAAGGTATCTAATGAGAAAACCAATAGTTGGTGGTAGACTTGTGAGGTGGTTCCTATTACTTTAGGAATTTGACATAACAATTGTGGACAAGCCAAGTAAATCCAATGTAGTATTAGATTTCCTCAATAGACTGCCAACCAAATTAGAGGAAGATGTTGTAGATGATTTGTTACCATATGAGAACTTATTTTCTCTCTCTTTGTATACACCATGGTAGGTAGATATAGCTAACTATCTGGTAGTAGGGAAAACACCACCACATCTCTCACCATGGGAAAAGAGGCAATTAGTTCAGAAAAAAATTTGGGAAAAGAGGCAGTTAGTTCAGAAAAAATTTCCTTACTCATGGATACTAGGGTATTTATTCTACATAGGGAATAACAACATAATGAGAAGATGCATCAAAGAAGATGAGGTATATGATATACTCAGAGAATGAGAGACACTTTGCAGCAAAGAGAGCAACTCTTAATATTTTGAATACTAACTATTATTTGTCAACACTTCATAAAGATGTAGTTAATTACTCCAGGAATTGTGATAGGTGTCAGAGAATGGGAAGACCAACAAAGACAGATGAGATTCCATTACAACCATAGTTGGTAAGTGCACCATTTTATAAATGGGGACTATATTTTATTGGTCCCATCTCTCCAACATCAAATAACAAAGAATACATACTATTTAATACATATTACCTTACCAAATGGGTGGAAATTAAAGTATTACAATTTGCATGATATGGAAATGTGGTAAAATTTCTCCATGAAGATATATTCACAAGATATGGTGTTCCTAGAGAAATTGTCACAGATTAGGGGCCACAAAACTTACATCATATTTTGATCACAAAATTGATGAAAGAGTATGAGATTGGAAATAAAAGGTCCACACACTACCACACTTAAGAAAATGTTCAAGTGGAGGTCACAAAAAGAGAAATTTAAAACATCCTCACAAAGATAGTGCAATTACATACGAAGGGTTGGGCAACCAAGTTACTTGAAGCAATTTGGGCTTACAGGACAATCTAGAAGACAACAACAAATTTTACACCATATGAGTTGGTATATATGGTAAAAAGGCAGTACTTACAATAGAATTTGAATATAAGACTCTAAGGAAAATAGTCAAATTGGGCATGGACTTATAACACAAAAAGAGAGGTTAGATGACCTCAATACATTTAATGAAATCAAAATGGAAGCCATTCACCATATTGAAATCATCCAAAAACAAAGGATATGTTGGCATGACCAGTTTATTAAAACCAAGGCATTTAGTAAAAGTGATTGGGATTTACTATACGATTCAAGGTACAACAATTACAAAGGAAAATTACAAACTAGATGGCTTGGGCCATATGAGATTAAAATAGTATTTTTTAAATGGAGCAGTTCAACTACAAACAATTGATGATGTAAGATTCTCATTGCTAGTTAATGGCCATAGGTTGAAGCTCTACAAATGGCCATTACAAAAAGATGATTTCATTTTAACATTATAGCATCAATTTGAGCAACACATACAAAGCTCATTGACAATAGCAAGCAATTCTTTTGAAGTATTAGTAGATGAGCAACACAACTCACCTACTAAGATCTCATAGGTATAATTCTATGGCACATTTCACATAAACACACTACACAGGTGGCATTCGATGGTCTTCACTTTTTGAAGCATTCATAGAAGTAACATGGACATGTAGCATCACACCGCTAGGTGAAAAAACTATAGAAGGGACCTGCTACTACATGATCTTGTAGCACTTGTCTATTAGTCACTTCAAAAACATCTACATTAATTGCATTTTTGTCACTTCAATTAATTTTTTTTTTTGCACATTCATCCATACATATTTCAACTTCATTGCATGCCACTTATTTCTTCCATACATGCACAACCATCCTACCACCTTTTTCGACTTTTTTGTACCATGCAATTAATCTCACCTCACTCATATTGTACTCTTTGTAGCCTTTTTCATCCATCATTTTCCACATGTCACACATAT
This sequence comes from Sequoia sempervirens, assembly GCA_007258455.2. Classification (NCBI taxonomy): domain Eukaryota; kingdom Viridiplantae; phylum Streptophyta; class Pinopsida; order Cupressales; family Cupressaceae; genus Sequoia; species Sequoia sempervirens. Next base: position 190,527,164 of record VDFB02373365.1, on the reverse strand, counting down.
GCTATCATTAATTTTAAACTATCACTACACAAACTTCATATTTTTCAAGGCATATCACTTCAAATCAAGCTACAAGCACTATCCAATTACTTCACACTAGTTGAATTTCAATTCAAGTTATTACAATAGGTACACTATGCATTAATTTATCATAATTAGCATAGAATATTATTGATTTTGTGTGTGTTTATAGTTCATTCATCCATGTCACATATCATGTTTTAATTCTCCACTACTTCTAATTTTTTTCCTTCACCCAAATCATACCCACTAAGTGAGGACACTTAGTATCTTTAGTTGGGGGAAGGGGTATTTATGATTATTCCTAGGTTTTTTTTAATTTTTTAAACTCTCTATAAACCTTTTCGTCATTTTATTTTCCTCAATTTTCAAAAGACACAAAGTTTATAGGAGAGAAAGGGTTCCTAAGTAGTTGAATTGAGAGGCTGACTGAATTGAGAGGTGTATTTGAGCAATACAACATATTGGTACAATGAAAGTAGTATAATTAGGGTGGCAGAACAAGAGTAGAGCAAAATTGAGAAGTGATTGCAAACTACTAAAGCATTGATGCGGTGATATCATACATACGGAAATAACAACACACAACCATCTATTGGAAGATAGGAAATGTTTTCCTATCTTCTAGTAAAATGGTTGGTTGGATTATTTCCTGAGGCTTAAAATTCAATGAGGTAATGACCCAAAAATTTCAAGAATATTGCATAATGATGAGGTGTTTGTTAGGGGTCTAAGAATAGATACCTCGGAGATGGCTATAGCTGAAGTACATCTGGATTACCAAGAGTAGGAGAGGAGTTTCTAGTCAAAGTGGACGTCATTGCAGCAAGTAATGAATTATCCCTGCTAGGAGAAAATGTGGATTCTTCTTCACAAGGTACTAAATGATTTTCTTTACCTTTGCTTTGGGATTTAGTAGCTTCTTACATAGTTAAATACTTGACATGTGATGGGAGACAATCATTGATATACACAATCCATTTCAAATTGTTAAGTCATCTACGCCATGGTAGACATGTAAATGTTCCTAAATTTTTATACAATTTGTTAAAGAGAATGTCTTCTAAATATAAAAGTAAAAGAAACAACTCAACATTCTCTCATTTTTGCTTAGTTACATTGTTGGTAAAGAGGAGCTCCTTAGGGCCCAATTCCCAAATGTTTCTTGGGAAGATTTTTTTTAGTTGTAAAAATATCAATAGTATCCTTTAAATTCCTAATGAGGAAAATAGAGGCCAAAAAAAAATAATGAAAGAGCCCATTGTTGCTCCAGAGGAAGAAATAACCTCTATCTCCTCTGTTGAAAAACCTACCTATAGCATGGGAGAACTAGAGGAGCAGGGTTTATAGGAAACATAGCCTACAGCCTTTGTTGAGCAACCCACAATAGAGAGAAAACAAGAAACCCTTATTTCTAGAAGGACAAAAGAAGAAAAGAAGAGAAAGGGTGGAGCTTCTTCTTTTGCACCTGTAAAGGGGAAAAAGAGACCCACACAATCTAGGATACGCTCACATCCTCTCCAAAAGAAAGGGCCAATGAAAGGCACAAGTAAAAAGTAGAAAGAAGATATTGTTAAATGATTGAGACAAAATCAAGATCAAAGGGGAATTCCCCTAGAGATGTGAATATACTATTTTTACAATCATTGTATTTTACTACCACTTCTAAATTAGACTTAGAAGATATTTTTGTAGCCAAGAAAATGAGGAGATCCCAAAAAATCCATGTTTTAGAGGGTTGTGAATACACAATTGAAATGGGAAATGAGCAGATTTTGGATAACGATGAAGAACTTTTTATTGAAGAAAGAACTATTAATAAGGAATTGCAAGAAGCATGCAAAGAATAAAGCAGTTAGAAGAATTGTTAGACATATCAACAAAAGGATAGTGAGAGGGATGTTAGGATTAAAGAATTAGATGAAAGGCTATACAAGTTTGAGTATGGATCAAGATTGGAGATACTGGCATAGCTTGTCATGGTAGAAGCGGAAGGGAAAGAACCAGTATCCCAAGGCTCAATTCCTCAAATCAAAACCTCTAGTAGACCAACTATAGTGTCCCTAGGTGTGGAGCTTTGGAAAAGATCATAGGAATTCTTCCAAAAAGAGAAAGAATGGGAAAGGGAGAAAGATGAAATGATTTCCAACCACACTAGGGCACTAGAGAAATATGAAATAGAAGTGAAAAGGTAATTGAAGGTGAAAATTAAAGAGATAGCAAACAAAACTGCACAATTATTGAAGTGTAGGCCACCTACTAGAATTTATGCTTTCTTTCAACAAGAAAAAAAAAATAGTTTCGCCAATTGATTAGAGATATTCCTATAGAAATGAACATGAAATTCTTGTTTCTAGAAACTTTTCATAATTCCACACCAGAAAAGCAAGATTGGCTATGTGAGTTATATCTACACAATTATGCTCTTTTAGATGATATTGCCTGAAATCCCTTGATATTTGTAGGAGACCTACAAATAAGATATTTGGCCTCTTATGCTAGAAATGAACATCAGAGTGGCACAATTTTATAAGAATACCATGAAAAGTAAAATATGTTTCCTTACAACTCAAAAAATAATCAATGGATCCCAATGTAGTCATAGATCAATGGTTAGATCTTTTGAATCATAAAGGTATTGGAAAGAAAATAATATATATAAGGAAACAAGATTACGTAAGGATGAAGGGGTTAGCCATAGGGATCATTAATGAAGCCTTGAAATTTATTCAAACAGATGGGAAGATCTTTCACTAGAATTTCCAAGAAAGGAGCCACACTCTCTTCATAACTTTGTAGCCAACATCTACAAGTACATAGAACTTTTAATGAAAAAAAGAGTTACATTTTTTTCACTCACCTTCCATCCACCTATTCTCCTATTTATAGTACCACATTGGATAGAAAGGAAAAAGTGGGGAGAAGTAGAAAAGGAAAACAAGAGATTGCTAAATATTTTGGATCAAAACACTATTATATGAAGCAGGTTAAGGGATTTTACATTGTAGTTGATTTCAAGGAGATACTTTGTAGTATAACCTCCAACCCTGATGTTGCTTTAGGACAAGAAACAACTTAGTTTGGGGGTGATGGGCTTAGTTTATAGCTAGTTTCCTTCATTAATTTTATGTCTTTTATCATTTCAATTTTTTAGAGTTCATAGATAGTCCTAAGACTTATACATCCTTTATATCTTTTATGCATCTTAAACCAAACTTTAGTATGTGCAAATACAATTATGATACATATGAAACTTGTATGTGTGAATGTATGAATGTTCATAAAATTCAGTTTGATTTTATGCTTAATTCATGATTGTTAATGATGTGTATGCTTTAGGATGAAACTAATCTTTTATAGTTAGAATAACTATAACCCACAATAACTAGATTTCTAGCCCATAGCAGAAAGATTGTAGGAAATTGTAGGGAGGTGCCAAAATGACTAAAGCGGGACATCTCCAAAGAATAATGGAGGTGACCATTGAATGGTCAACCGTGAGTCACTACAAGCACACCAAATAAGATGATTGAAGAAAGAATTATGTTATGAGTAGGAGTAACATGTGATGTGGCATGAAACATACCTCTGTCATTATGGTTAACCCTTAGGGTAGAGATCTAATTTAGTTTGTCTTCTTTTAATTTTCAATTATGTTTTTTTGATACAAATACTAGGTCCTCTCCTATTCTTGAGGGAGAGTGGAAAAATATAATTACGTTTTTGTTTTCAGTCCTAGGATGAATAAGACGAGCCTCATGGACCCTATATAGTGGGATCTATTGTGAGGAGAAAATATAGTTAGTTATCCAATTTTTTATGTATCATTGTTAGTTTCTTGTTATCAGTTGAATAATGAATATGTGTTGTTGAATGAGAAATTTGGAGTAGATTCTTGTCAGAGTTCAAAGTTTTCATGCAATAAAGGATTTAATTTAGCGTTATGATTTTTTGATTAAGTAGGAAGTGTTGATCTTTGTCATGGAAGTAGCAACTCAAGAAAGGGCCACTTAAGGTACTGCTATCCACTTTGTTTTTTTGTTATTAGATTAGTTCATGCATTGTTGAATTAAAATAATTTCTAACTATGTACATGTAGAGTTCATGATTCTGTAATTGAATTAATATTTTGTAGCTTAAATATTTGTTTCATACTCCTAGAGTGATTAGTTGCACTTCAATCTTAAAAGTTAGTAGTCATAGTCTTAAAGTTAGTATTCATAGTCTTAAGTGATAAGTACCCACAGCAAAAGTAACAACTTATGTTTATTTCCCTATTTTGAAAGTTAATGTTTCATTTATTCTTTCCATCCTTTACCATTTTTTGCACAATTGTAAATCACCTATACTCATTGATATACCTGTCATGTAGAATCCATGAATGCACATATAGTGCCAAGACTATCAAAAAATTATGAAGTCATGGTTGATAATTAAATGAGGCCTCTCATAGAAGATGAAATGTTTACTTAGGAAGTGATCCTCTAAATTGTGTGTCTAATTGTAGCACCAATTTAATCAAACAATAGAGAGGCCTTAAAATACCAACCATTCATCTAACACCTATAAATTTCCTACACAGTCAAGTGAAACATTAGGAATACTCACTCCATCTAATAAATAGCCAAAGCAACATAATCAAACCAACATGGTATAAATCATAACATAATAGCAAATCATCACATATATCTACAACTAGCATGATCCAAAAAAATTGCATAATCAAAAATAACACATAATGTTGAAACACTAAAATTATCTATCATACATGAGAACAACATATGCACCCCATAATGCATAATCAAAACTACAATACTAATTTGTATTTGTATAAACTCATTGAAAACACCTTGATTTTCAAACAAATTTGTTGTGTCTTACACACCACATACCCTATTTTTCTTAAGGAAAAAGTGGGGGACCCCTTTCTTCTCTTCTCCTTTGTCTTCTTCGTGGTCTCTTGTATGCCTATTTCCTTCTCTCTTTCTCTTTTATAAGTTCTTCATTTTGCTTACTTGTTTGGTTTTTTGGTTATATATATTTTTCTTGGACTTTTAGAGTTGGTCATTTAGGAATACTTCCCAAGAGATTCTAAAACTCTTACATGTCTTTTGATCAACCCATTAGATTTATTCATCCATGCATGCGTGTGGGATAATATTCAATGTGGATAATGTGATGTCACCCTAAGCTACCACTCAATATATACCTTAATGGTGACCTAACTGTGTGTGATCCTTTCCCCTTTTTTCCTCTCTTCAATTTATTTTTCCTTGTTTGTTTTTTTTCTCTCACTTCCAAGCTCTAGAAATTTGAAACCCTCTTTTTTTGTTCATGGTCTATATAGGAAGAATCTATTACTATCAAGTTATATGATTTGTAGTGCATGTTGTTTGTGCATGTCAACCCATATTATTCATAATTCTTTTTTTGTGATCATCAATTTAACCAAGTAGGGTTTCCCCCTATTTATTCATTCCTTCTTTTCTAGTGTGTTATGTTTTAATTTTATTACATTTTGGTATTTTTTTACCTTTGTGTATTTTCCCTTATGTTCCTTTGTGTTTTCTTGCTTGTGGGTTCATATATTTTTTTTGTATTTTTATTTTATTTTTAGTGCATTTGAGTCATTTTCCATGAGCCCTTGTGGATTTTCCATTATTACCATTTGGTAGATCTATTTTCTAGAGTTGGGAATCATTTTTTCCTTGATGGCATCTCACTATTGTCATCATTCCATTAGTATTTTAAATTTTTTCATCCTATCTTTCTTGTAATCACATCCTTGAAATCCCAATAGTGGTAATCTCTTGAGTGCACATGGATCTAACAAGTTTTCACATGTAGATAAATGTTTATTCTTTCAAAATTAGGTTTTTGGAATCATTTTATTTTGATATTGAAATATCAATCACCCTAAATTCTAACCCCGACATGTTTTAATGTTGATTCCTTTTCAAATTCTGAATTTTGGATTTTCCCTATTCAAGTATCAAGTTAAATTTCTTTATGAAGCCCAATCTTAATTAATTTTCAGTAATGTATTCCTTATCAAAGTCAATTTTTTGGGAATTCCTTATTGGGTGCCTAGTTAGTGCCCCTTCCAAAGTTTGGCTTGATATGTCTTAGTGTAGAATTATGTTTGGAACCAAATTTTTGGAGTTCCTTTATCCAATTTCTAATTTTTTGAACTCTCCCTCCCTAATCTACTTATTGGTAGGCATTTCCAACTCATGAACTCTGACACTCCCTTGAAGGATTATCCCTTGAAATTCTAGAATGACTATGATCCCTATTAGGAAACTTTTTGATTTTTGATGTACTCTCATGGGAATTTGATTCTTCTTATTTCATTTTGAAAATAATGTTTAATATAGTGATATTTAGCTGGAATAAGTCAATGTATTGGATTTGATTGCATAATAGATTACTTGATTAGGATATTATGAATCTTCTATGTGATTGTTAGTACTCATGAAAGGAGATAAATCCCTGCCAAAAGAAATTAATTATGAATATAAAGTCTATTAACCTACATCAAAATTGGTATATCCTTGAAAAATTATTGGGGACACTAATCTTGGACACATGAATGTCCAAGAATTCATGTAGAGATTGAATGTTGAGGGAGAAATAACCTTCATGGCATAGTGCATGGTGAAGTTAGGATTGCAAATTGTTTCCTTCCCAATTTTACTATAGTATTTTTTATTAGTGTTGGCCTATGTTAAGGCTTTTGATCAAAGACAATATCTACCACTCGACTATAATATTTAAAACTAGAATAAGGTTCTTATCTTACCTGTAACACAACTCTCACTACAATAGTCACGCCACCCCCACCTTTAAGAATTATTTTTCTTTCCTATGCCCAACAACTCTCAATATTGGAGGAGGTGCACATGACTTGCCTAAGAAACCTAAAATATATATTCTAGATTTATTTATGGGGAGGCTAAGAGTGTTGAACACGTCAAGGATTTTAAAGAAATTGCCAACAAAGCCTAAATTGAGCATGAAGATGTATTTTTTTAGGTTCCCTTTTTCCTTAGGATAATTTGAATACAATTGGTATTTGAACCTAGATCAATGATCTATTCAAAATTGGGACCAATTAGAAATAGCTTTCTTGAGTCAACTTGAGATCTATAATAACCCAACCATATTATAGCACTAGTGTGTTACCTATAAGAGAGAACCTAATGAACCCTTAACTCTATTCAACACAAGGTTCCATAAGATGTATCTGAAGTTGGCAGACCCTTACCTCATGGGGGAGGAAATTTCTATATAGACATACATTAGGACATTAGATCCATTGACTAGTTTTCTCTTTAGAAGATTACCACCTACAAATATCAATACTCTATAGAAACCTATGCAAAGGTAGTGAAGTTTTAACAATAAATAGACCTTCTCATAGGAGCGGCCATGGGATCTTTTCCATCTATAAGATACCAATGCATTGGAAGAAAAATATGTACCATTAGCAATGTATTAACCAATCATACTCCTTTGATGAGCCATATTCCAAGTGTTACCCTTTTAGGATAGAACCATGTTGTGTACTAAAAACCCTTCAAACAAACACCTCCTCCCATGATATCTTACCTAGAACAAGGACATTATGCCTTTGTTGCTTCTATCACTTATAGTTCATTAAGAATTATCTTCTTTGAATAATAAAATCCATATAAATGGGTCAGCCCACAATACTGTGTCGGGCACATTTTGGTCAAAGTAGGACATTGAAATCAAAATTTTCACCAAATTTTCACTTTATGAAACCTATAGCAACTAAACCATTAATAATTTGGAGATGGTATAAACTAGTGATTTGTGAGTATTTGTGTGTAGATTCTAAATATATATTTTAAAAACAAAATTATAAATAAATTATGAATTTTTTTGTGCAACTTTAATAACTCATTTTTAATAGTAAACAATATTTTTAGGTGGAAAACAAGTTCCTAACCAACCTCTATAGCTATGATGAGTGGGAATGGGAATGGCGGAGGAATTTTGAATTCCTCTGAAGATGCAAGCAATGGTGGGGATGCTTCAAATGAGGATGATGATTGGTTTTTTGGGTTCTTTGGAAAGTTCCTTCGTCTGGATGTTTGGGGGTGGCTTGATTGGGAGTGGCTATGCCCTCCTCTTTTCCCTACTCGGGTGGTTTCAGTTCCTTCTAGTTCGGTTGGCACTGAGTGGATCATCCTTGTTGGTGATGTTCTTTGGGTGGACATGGATTCAGTGCCTTTGTCTCCAGGGAGGGTTGGATATGACATTCTCCTCCCTCCTCGATTTCCTTGATTATAGGGGTCTCTTTGTCCTCCCCTGTTTGCTCCTTCCTATCAGTCCTCTTGCCTTGGTGCTAGATTTTAGTATTGGTCATGATTCTGAGGCCATGGTTCAGTTACTTTGTTCAGGTTGCACTCCTTTTGGTGCCTTGGATTTGTTTGTTTCCTCTGGTTGGTGGTGGGGTCTGGTATTGTTGACGTGCTTAGTTCCCTTCTTTGTTGCACTACCTCTAACATCAATGCTCTTTTTGGGGGTTTTTGTGTGTCCCTCTTCCTGTTGTTTGGGATGGGGTCCCTCTTCATTTTATGTGATGCTCCTTTTTTTCTAGGCATTGACTTTGGTTGTACATGTTTTTCTGGCTCCGCGTCTAGTTTTGGCTCCTTTCTATTGTCCTCTTTCTCCATGTTGGCTTGGGAATCTTTGGGGAACACTGCTCTTTGGTGTTTTTCTTGCTATGGGTTTTCATGCTACAATTGTGGTATATTTTTGGGCCCCTTGGAGGTTTTTGGTTTGTGTATTGTTGGCCTGAGGTCAACCCTGTTCTTTCCTTTATTTGCTTTGCCTCTCCTTGAGGTTTCTTGTAGGATTTTTGGGCCTACCTTATGGTCTTTTGGAGGTGTTATGTTGGGTCTCTTGGAGGGGGTTGGTTGGTTGAGTCTCATGGGTGTTGATGACATCCTTTGGCTTCTACAAGGGATGTGGGGTTCTGTTGCCAATAAGGAGAAAATTGGCCTGCACTTGGTAGAGAACCCTCTTGCTATGGGAGAGTTTCTCTTTGTTGATGGTGATGGGAGTTGGATGTTGTACTTGATGTTGGAGGATGTCTTTGTGGGTTTCTTTCTTGGAATACTTACTTTGCTATTGCAATGCGTGTTGATGTTCATTAAAGGTGATGTGTACTCCCAAGTTTCATGCCCTATGGTCTTGGCTCAGTTGCATTCTTTGCTCCTCCTAAAGGCCTTGGGGTTTTTGTTGTCCATTTTGAGTTCTCTATTGATGAGTTTTCCCTCAAAGTTCCTGTCAAAATCCCAAGTGCTTTTGTTTCTCATGGTTATTGTGTATTCTCTCTATGGGAGTGTGTGCAACCTTCCTGGTTCTACAAATGGTGTCTTCTATCAAGATAGAGTCCTCTCCTATTAAGGTGGAGACCTCTCCTATGGAGGTGGAGAAGGGTTATGAGGGTGTGGCGGGTTGCTTATGCTTCTTCAACATGTGTTATCCTTTATAGCTCCAATTGAGGCAGAGACTACTCCTATCAAGGTGGAGTTTGGCTTTGTTGGAGACTCTTTGTTGTTGTAGACAGGGTTCTTATTGTAACTTCTCCTATAGAAGTGGAGAGGTAAGTTGGATGACGGGGTTTTTTTGCTCCTTCAACTTTTTTGTTGTGTTCAGAACTTATATTGGTTCTATGAGGGTAAAGGTTACTGTGAGTTGGTTGTCTAGTGTTCTGTTGGTTTCAAGACTTATTGAAATCTGCAATAATTGGGTTGAATTTTGGGTTGTTTTTTCCAACCTTGGGATGGCTATTGAGATTGGATGTTGTGTTGCTACATTATGGATGGTTGTTTGGCCTATTTGATTAGCAGTGAGAAGAAGTCGTGTGGTGGAAGAATTTATGAAGGTCACCAATGGACTCGTGCACTATGCCATGCTGGGTGCAGTTTTTTTGCTAAACTTGGCTTGTGTGGGGTTGAAGTATGGTTTATTTCTTCCACCCTTGCAGTGGTTGCTATTATAGGTTGATGCTTTGGTTGTTGGGAGGGTCACCTACTGGTCTGTTTTGCTGGCTAAGAAGCTCGATTCGAAGGTAACTTTGGTTTTAGGTCTTTTTTGGCCTGTTTTGTTGGCTGAGAGACCTATTTTGTTGGTTGAAAGGCATGTTTTGATGGATGATTGGTTATTGGTTCTACTTCCTTCTCTTCCTTCTTCAATCTAGTTATATGGTTGCTCTGAATTTGCTTGTGCTTAGTTTTATAATCCCAAATTGCTATTTCATGATAGCTATGTTATGGTTTCATACCTTTTGTTGAAAGTATGAAATTTTATAATTTTAAAAATATAGATTTGTAACATCAATATCTAGTTCATGGATATTTTTTATAATTTTTGTTTCATATTTTTTAATTAATTTTTTAAGACAAAGTAATTATAATTTGGACATAGGTGTATGTCATCATGCATAACTTATTTATATGTATCAAAATGAATTTATTTATTTTTAGTTGAAATAAGGACATCAATACCTTAGTGCACACATATTTTTGAGAATTTTTCTCTATTTTTCTATTTTTCTGCATGTGTGAAAAAATATCTTGATGTTTGGTGAAAAACCTACATTCACAAGAAATAAAAGATAAATATAATAATAAAATTAAAAAGATTCAAAATTATATTTTTTGGAAAGCTTATAATAAGGGCTACATACTTTAAAAACATAATTTCTAAATGACTTTATTTGATCCCTCAAAGGGTAAAGAAAAAGTGGTTTTTTGTCAACATTTTGATAGGTGTGAAGGAGACTCCATTGTGGGTATGATTTAAGAATAGAGGGGTTATATCCAAGGGGGTTTGACCTAACAAGGTCTTATCTAATCCTCTTCAATTAAAACACTTCAGATGGAGCCCCTTAAGGCTCAAATCATTAATTTTTCTAAAGAATATGTGATTTTAGATCAAAATTGGGATATCCCATGTTTGAGACCCATTACTATGGAATTATCCTAATCCCTAGATTGTGAATTCAATTTAGGTCAATCTTTATATACTCATGCTTATTCAATATTAGATTAAACTGTGCAATTACCTCAATGAAGAAAATTATTTCTTAGGTTACCAATGAGCTTAAACACCTTCGGGTAAATTCATTACAAAAAGAAACAAGAATCATTTATAAAACCCTAAAAATAGCAATCATCAAGTTGGTAACCAAAAAAATCAAAAATTTTAAAATAGGGGATTTAATCAACAAAGATGTAATGTGTAGTGAAATACCCAACCTAATAATGGAGATTTCACTAGTACCCTAAATATTGTTAACCATGCACATATTACTAAATTTGGTGATATGAATCTTATGGTAAATGGATTTGGGTTTCAGGAGACAATAGATCATGTTGAAGTAAATTATTTAGAGATGTAATTTAAGATGTTTAGGATAATTTAAAGGAAATCACTAATCCAATAATGGGGACAAAAATAGTTTCCAAGGCGACATGAGCATTGTCATGATGTTAGATTCATATACATTTCTCAATAGGGAAAACTTGTAGAAGATACAAGAAAATGAGGAGTTTGCATTCCTTTAAAAAATGAGAAAAAACCAATCTAGGAGGTTTCAAATGTACAATATCTTCAATAAAATAAGAACAATTACTACTTGAGAAGCAAAAATTCTAGCTTTTGTAGCAATGTGCAGTATCTTGTGTCACTACATGTTTGGGTTTCTTTATTTCTTGAGCTTCAAACTAGTCATGACTAACATAGTCAACAAGTTTTTATACTACATTTCACTATATTTAGAGATTTTGTGTTGTAGTTTGGAACATAAATTTGACCGTGTACATTGAACATCTCATTCAAATTTCATGCATATATTACAACATCCATGATTCATGTGAACTATATGGCCCTAATTGGACTGTTTCTTTAGAATTGAACTATGATTTAACTATATTCCAAATATATGAATCTTGCATGAATTCCTGAGGCTACCTATTTAATTTTGTTTCCTAAGAGGGTTCATCAGTGAAACTATATTGCATTTTTAGACTCCTAGCTTGAGGTAGATCACAAAGGGTGAAGATCCATGCTACTAAGATAATACACCCAATTCCAAGGTTGATTGAATATGAAATTATTTAATTTTGGGATCTTTGATCCTTATCACATGGACCAAATATGGCATACATATCATTTTATATAAAGGAATTCTTGATATGACTTGAGGCAAACAATCTTAGGTCATGAAGGGAAAAAATAATTCAAAAGAATATTCAATATATACAATAGTACTAAAAGATCTCACAAATCTATAGTGTAATCAAATTGTTGAGACCTAACATGTATTAAAGCTCTTGAAATTATGTTGTAACTGCATAATAGATTAATAAAACAAATTTATTGTTGATTTTTCTAATATTTATTGTGTTTTAGTTGTTGTGTGTTTATTTTAGTTGCATGGCTAGATAGTGTTTGATTAGACACTTCAACCACATCTACATCAAGTTTAATGACAATGAATTGATATTGAAGACAATAAGCCTAGAGTATGCCTAGGATGATGATGGAAGAAGATAATGTAAATGCAATGCTCTCATATGAATGCTCCCATGAATATTCTTGATGATCTAAATGAATTCTTGTTAGCCCTCAAATACACCACTAAGTTGGGCTTTAATGAGTTCATAATGACTAGTAAGAGGGAGAAACATAAACCTAAATTAAAAAATTCAAATTTAAAAGTTTGGGGTTCAAATTCACAATCGTATAAATGACCAAGGTCAATTCTATACCCACAATCCTAAATCAAGTTGACATGAACAACTAACTTAGGAGATTAAATTTAGATCATGTAAGAGATATACAACATACTAAAATAAAAATAACTTGCACCCAATACATACCATCTTGCATGCTAATCAATACATTAAACAATTCAATTATTATAAACACAAAGCTTATATATAAATAACAACTTCCACCTAAAATAAATCATCTTACACACTAATCAATACATTAAAACAACTTAATTACTATAAATCCAAAAATTAAATAAAGAATACGTAATAATTCCTATCATTAAAAGTCTAAATCATCGGCATTGTAGTCATCATTATATTTTAAAAACCATACAGGTTTTTTTTTTCAAGGTTTGCATTGAAGGAGTCTATTCATCCAAGATATTTCCTTGGTCACCTATTTTATTATTATTTCAAATAATACCCACTTAGCTGGAAAAATGCACCGACTATTTGACCCATGTCTTCCAAAAACCATGTGCAGCAATGGTATTTGGAATACTTCAATATTTATTTATCTACGAAAGAAACCTGTGGAGCCAAAAACAGAAGAATACGACGATCTGCTGAACCCCACCCAAATAAAACCTTGAAAAAAGGGTTGAAGTTCCTGTTATATAATTGAATGGACTGAAATATTAATACTTTTTGCCAGACAAAAATATCAAGTGGAGATTTTGGAATCATTTCATGTTTGCCCTCAAATTAGCATTGATTATTGCCATTAGACTGTTTAATGTTTAGTACAGTTGGATGGGGTCTCATCCATTATATTTGTTCTCCTTTCAAGCTGGGGCCACTGACATCAATATCAATCATGGCTTTTTCAGAATGGCCCTTAAAAGCCTCCGTAATTTCTCTCTTGTACACATACACATACGAAACGAACAAGAAGAACAGCACATTCAGAAAGAGCAGAACAGACAAGAATGCATAATAGTAATCCAGATGGGATGCATTCGTATTATTCACAATCCATCCTTTGTGTCCTCCTCTTGCTGTGAAGTTACTCACTGCTGTAATAACAAAGCTGCTGAAGAAGGCACCCACGCCATTAGAGCTTGTATACAGTGCAGTCCCCATGCTTTGCATGCTCTCCGGGGCTTGATCATAAAAGAATTCTATTTTACCTATATCAAGAAAGGCATCAGCTATGCCTAGCAGAATGAACTGTGGAAGTAAGGTGAAAATACTTCTGTGAACAATTGCCTTCTTGTTGTTTTGAAGCCCAGCATCTCTAACTGCTTCAAGTCGTTTGATTTCGACGGCCACGGCCACTAGCATGGCAACAACCTGCAACGCCATTCCCAGTCCCATCCTCTGCAGTGTACTTGTGCCTTTGGGATTTCCTGTATATTTTCTCAGAATGGGCACCAGGAGCCTATCATAGATTAGGGTGGTTATGAGCATGGATAGAGTGAGGAAGGCTGTGACACTGGCTGCTGGGATTTGGAAGGATGGGCCCAAATGTCTGTCCAGTGTCTCTGACTGTTTTACAAACAGAGTGCCAGCTTGTGTTCCCAGAAGGCTGGGTGTGATTGTAGCTAGCCAAATTGGAAGCATTCCAATCATCAGTTTTGCTTCCTCCACTTCCGTCACAGTCGAAATCTTCGAAGAAATGGTTCCCTCTTTTACTATTGCTGCCTTGTCAAGAAACCTGTAAACATCATCTGCTCAGCTGAACCCAAACAGTTGTTAGATGTAATATGCATACAAATACTGAATTACCTCAAAGATTTAGTATGAGCGATGGGGTATCTGCCTTTGGCAACATATTCTTTGGGGTCCACCTCATAAAGAGTAGCTGGATCTGAAGGAGCTTTCACTTTCCAGTTCCTGGCCACCCTCATAAATACCTTACCCATTCTCTTTAGAGGGCTACCAGCTACTATTTTATGTCTGTAAAAGGGAGTTCCAATCAAGAAGATAATGCCTGAGATGATAAGTGCTGCTGTGATGACTCCATAGCTCACGCCAAAATTCACGTTGTCTTCTATGTAAATCAGAAATGTTTTTCCAAACAGACTTCCGCAGAATATGGTGAACATCCACCAGTTGAAGAAGCGGTTTTTGTGGGACTTTTCTTTGGGGTCAAATTCATCGAACTGATCTGCACCAAAAGTGGAGATGTTTGGCTTGATTCCACCAGCACCCACTGCTACAAGATATAAGGCTAGGTAAAATATACCAATCTGAAGATTAGAAGCTTTGTGGCAGCCTTCGCCTGATGGGCAAGGAGCCGGTCTTAATGATGGCAACGACACAGATAATGTCAAAAGCCCCATTGCCTGCATTAAAATTAAATTAAAAAACTCACCTTACCTCATCCTTACTTGACAAATCAGTCTAATGGGTATGAGAGTGAGGCAAAACTGAAGTACAATTAATAAACTAGAGGTTCAAATTTTCTTGGAGTTGAGCATAACCAAAATGATAATGCAGACTAAAATTTTTCAAGAACAGTCAGGCAATCCCTATACTTTAAGCTCTGTGTGAACCAGCCTCCTTTTGTGTTAAATATTTTAACTAGATAATATATAAATAGTACCCATTTTATCCCAATTATATATATAATACTTCCTCTAGACCCAATTTGTAAAATCTCACTTTATATCTCAATAACCAAAGATTCCATAACATCACTCTACCCATACAACTGCAACAAATCAGATCATCTTAAACTATTACCACCAGTTTATAAAATAACACAATTGCAATCAATGACAACCATAATGCACCAGGAGATGGGCATGTTCTACATTTACACTTATTAAAACAACACACAACTTTATATTGAAAAGATTTAGCAAGGAGAAAATAAAACTTACAACTATATAGACAGAGGAGAAAGCCAGGAAGGTCCAGTAGCGGCCCCAATGTGTATCAGCAATATAAGCTGAAACGATGGACATACTCCACATGGTACCAGTCCAAACAGTGACATTTCTTGAGGCAGAGACGGTCCCTTCATGCAGTTTAGTTGTGAGATATATTACCAGATTAGCCCATATCCCACCAAAAGCCAGCCTCTCATAGAACTCATATCCTGTCCATTTCCAACAGTGACCAACTTCATAAAATCAACAAGTACAAAGTACAATGCTTCAGCTAAGGAGATAATAGATTAACTCAAGACATACCCACTAAAAACAAACATGCTTTAATTCCTCCTGTCTTTGCTCTCTCAACAGGCCTCCCTCGCAGATCAACAGATCCATCTAACACAATGTTTTCATTTTGTTTTTCTGTTTCAAGTGGCATCCTCTCGTTGCTAATCATTGCTTTGGCGGTTCTGTGCACCAACTTACAGACTCCTCAAAAGATATTGGAGACAATGAATACAAGAAGGTGTAAGTATAAATAAGGTGATAAACTCTTAGCATAACATGGGCATCAGTTCCTCAAGAGACAAACATGGATAACAATGATAAAATAAATTGGTAGCACCTATATTTTTGACAACCTTCTCCAGAAGAATTTTAATAAGGATGTAGTTGAAATTCCTCTGACACCAGATAAAAAGGAATTGAAAATTCAAAATGTACCTGAAACTAAGGAGAGCTCAAGCAGTTCTGAAAGTTCTGAAGAAGAAGAAGAACCTCAGCCTTAGCAAGTGAGGAGGTCAACTCATGAAAGAAAGCAACCTAATAGGTATGTGTTTTCTTTGATAAATTCTACTTGTGCCTATGCTTTAATTTCTAGCACTAATGAGCCTAGGACTGTGAAAGAGGCATTTAGAATGTCTGATTCAGACTCTTGGTTGGAAGCCATGAATGAAGAAATGGCATCATTAGAAAAGAATGACACTTGGAGTTTGGTGCCCTTGCCTAAAGGCAGAAAAGCTGTTGGTTGCAAATGGATATTTAAAAAGAAGATTGGTTTGGATGGCAGTGTGGAAAAATATAAGGCAAGGTTGGTTGCAAAGGGTTATTCCTAGGTAGAGGGAATATGGGGAAATTTTTTCTCCTATAGCTAAGCTGACATCTATCAGATTTCTTTTGTCAGTTGTAGCAGCGTATGACTTAGAGGTTGAATAGATGGATGTGAAAACAACATTTCTTCATGGTGATCTTGAAGAAGAGATTTATATGTCCCAGCCTAAGCGCTTTGTGGAGAAAGGTAAAGAGAAACTTGTTTGAAATTTAAAAAAGTCTTTGTATGGGTTAAAGCAGTCACCTAGAATGTGGTACCAGAAATTTGATACTTTTGTATTGTCTTTGGGATTTGTAAGATTAAAATCTGATCATTGTGTCTATTACAAAGCTGAAAGTGATCAAGTTCTTATTTTTTCTCTCTATGTTGATGATATGGTGTTCATAGGCAATAGTAAGTTGATGATTTCTGATCTTAAGTCTTAGTTGTCTGCTAAGTTTGAAATGAAAGATATTGGTGCAGCAAGGTATATTCTGGGGATGGAGATAACTAGGAATAGGAATAGTAGAAAACTTTGGCTCAGACAGAGTAAGTATATCAAGATTGTTCTGGAGAGATTTTGCATGAATGATTGCAAGCAGCTAGTTGTTTCAGTCTTGCAGGGAACAAAGCTATCTGTTGAAGACTGTCCAAAATCTGCTACTAAGATGGAGGATATGACCAATGTACCCTATGCTAGTGCAGTTGGCACTCTTATGTATGCAATGGTCTATACAAGGCCAGAGATTGCTCAAGCAGTGGGAGTTCTTAGTCGGTTTATGGCCAATCCTGGAAGGACACATTGGGATGTTATAAAGAGAGTTTTCAGCTATTTGAAGGGAACTTTAGAGTTTTCTTTTTGTTACCATGGGAAATTGGTTGAATCATAGAGGACTCTCAGTATTCGAGGCTATGTGGATTCTGATTGGGCAAGGGACATTGACAGTAGGAGGTCCACCAATGGATATACTTTCATGTTGAATGGTGGTGCAGTAAGTTGGATGAGTAAGCGGCAGGCTATAGTCGCTTTGTCCACTATAGAGGCTAAATACATGGAAGCTACACATGCTTGCAAAGAAGCAATCTGGTTAAAACATTTGTGTTCTAACATTAGTTTTGATGCAGGGAAAATAACTATTTTCTATGATAGTTAGAGTGCAATTTTTGTGGCAAAGAATCCTAGTTTCCATGTAAGGATGAAACATATAGATGTATAGTACCACTTTGTACAAGATATGGTGGAGGATGGAAAGGTTAGTTTGGAAAAAGTTGATGCTCTGGAGAATGTTGCAGATGCATTGATGAAGCCAGTGAGCACAGACAAGTTCAGGTGGTGTGCTAGTTCAATGGGCCTTAGTGCCCATAATTTTTAGTAGTTCCATTATGCTCTAGAGGTTCCTATGTGATCTTTTTCAAGTGGGAGATTGTTGGAAATATGTGCCTCAATCTCACAGGCTGAAACCTCTGATAGAGCCATGTTGGTGTGACATCTTTATTGTCTGGTCGACTAATAGTTGAAACCTTGTTGAACAGTTCTGGTTGCTATGACCTTGCTTCTATCTTGCTGACTGGTGTTATCGCTATGACCTCTGGCATTTGTTGTAACCTTCTACTGAATGGAGATCTCTGGACAATAGGCCACTCTTATCGTATATCGAAGAGACTCTGGGTGACAAGCGATGTCGGGGAGAGTCTTGGATGTTCGATATGTCTCATACCGACAAGAGAAGTCTTGCCGATAGTTATACACCTATGGTCATCAAAGTAACTCATGTGTTTCGGTATGAAGTCCCAACAACCGATGAAGGTCTCACCGACGGGGATACACTTGGAGTTTTCATGGTGACACAAAGACTTCGGTATGAATTCTTAGCAACTGATGGAGAGTCTTGCCGATGGCAATGTTGAGATCGGTGTGACTTGTGAATAGCAGTATAAGTCTTGCCGATGAGGAAACTCTTACCGATAGGAATGAAATGAATATTAGTGGATTCAATATGACTCGTGGCATTTGCTATATCATCTTGCCAATTATTGGAACCTACGTCGATATCAACAATGAATCCTTTGAGCATTAGGGAGACACTTCTTGTGTCTCACTGACATGCCAACATAGGTTGATCGCTTTGACCGAGAGAAGACCATCCTATGTGGTGAGTCTATGACCAATTACAGAAGGTGAATGGGAACCACTAGCAATTGAACTATTGCGGCCGTTACTGAGACGAAGCTTGACAGATAGGGGCGACATGGATATACTTAGTGATTGCAGATTGTGATGGGTTCAATGGATCGACGGATTGCTGTGTGGTTGTATGATCAGTGGATGAATTCTATTCTGTGAAGACTGTAACGTGAATGTTCTGTAACAAGGTTGTTCGTGGTGAATGCTACTGTAAACTAACATTAGAAAGATAAGTCATAACTCTGTTTGTAATCTTTATTATTGTAATACAAAGTGACTTCTATTGGTGTGGTGGGTTTTTCTCCCGTAAGGCTTTTCCCACGTATATCTGGTGTTCATTTGTGTTTTTCTATTTCTCTATTTCTATTATCTCTTTCAAGTGCATCTTAATTGGAATATAATTGTAAAATTAAAAAGGTATCCCTACATTCTTCCCTGAGTTTTTTGACGTTAGGAGACTTGCTTCCACATCTAGCTTTCCTTACACATTGCTCATCTTCCTAAGGTTGGAGAGTCAAATGTTCCAAACCATCGACCAATCCATCTCATATTCATTTATGCATGACATCGTACACTCCATTCATGATATCCAATTCTTGCATTAACCATGTGTTGGTATAAAATCTCCATCCTAAGGATTTTGAAGGCATCTATCTCAATGTGTTCACATAGAACAGGTTAATTTTTGTATTCACAAGACAGATCATAGTTCTCAAAAGTTGCATTTAAGTTCTTTTGTCTTAGCAAAGCCAATTCTTCAAGTAGGATATCATTGGTATGTTATGGCAATAAAATCTACATCAATACCACTAGGTGGTTCAACATGAGGGTAATTTTTTTTAAAAATCAAGAAAATAGTAAAAATAAAAATTGTCCTTCACTGAAAACCACTATGGTGCCGCTTTACGAAAGTGCTATTATGAAAACCTGGAAACATGTATCATGAGTATAATCAAGTGTCTATATAATCCTTCTCAGACATAAGTACCTCATCCTTTTCATGATAAATTCAATATTCCCTCCATCCATCCACTTCAACTTTATCCACATATTCTTGTTTATCTTGATTTTGACAAAGATTTAATGTATACTTAAACTCTACTCATGGAATTTTTTTGACATGCTCTTTACCATTTTATCTCATGAAGTCCCATAGCCCATATCTACCATGATAAAACTTTGTTGACCTCTTCGCATATACATTACCCATCTTGGTTTGTTCATTAAACTATGAAGCATCGCTAGACAATGGGGCCATGTTATTGCACTCTTATTTTCAAATAACTCTTGATCCATGTATTATATCTCATAATGTGATATGAACATCATGATCTAGGTATCCTTTACCTCAAAATATCTCAAAAATCCCAAAAACATTCATAAAATCTCATCAAAATCCAAAAACACTCACAAAATCAAAAAATCCAAAAACATCAAAAGATTGTATAGCCAAAACCCAAAAAACATTCAAAAATTGTAAAGTCAAAATCCAAAACATCCAACACACATCAAATTCCTAAATAGGTCAAAACATTAAAAATCAAAATAAAAAGCATTACCTTGTCGAACTACATTGTCTCTTAGCTTAAACATAGGAAAGGCCATGACTGATGTGCCTCCGAGACACCCTAGGTTAGTCCTTTAGGAGTCTGTCATAATAAACTGACAATCCATCAAGTGTTCATATCTCATCAACAATAATTGTTCAAAGTCAATCGAACTACGTGGTCTTTGTGTGCATAATGTAGGAAATTCTCATATTTGATAAACCCCTAAGGCCCCTACAATAGTCTTTTAGGTTAGGTTCTTTGTCAAAACTTGGAAAACACAAAAATATTTAAAAACTTAGAAAAAACCCAAAACATTGGAAAATCTTCAAAAGACATAAACAACCTCAAATAATTGAAAGCCTAAACATTCATATAAACTTTTCAAAAAAACAAAAATTATAGGCTCAAAACATTTTCAAAATACGGAAAACATTGAAATATCTGAGAAAATCTAAAACCACCCATCTCATAATCTCTTTCACTCGCAATAACCTTTCATCCATTATAAATCAATCATCATCTTCAAACTTTGGTAAAACAAGTAGAAAACAATTAATGGACATAAAGTGAGAACCTAAAGGTCAAAATGAAATTCTTGATCATTATCAAACATGTCAATTGAACCTTATATCAACGACCTTTCAAACAACCCATCAACTTGCCAACATATGATAACATGTCCTGGGATGCATCCGTCCTGCAATGGGCATTATCATTGGCAATCATTTTGAATATTTATCATCAAAACATATCACACCTTTTGGAAAGAGATATAGATAACATTGACTATTTGTTTTTTATCTTGTCTTCTGATTTATCTTATTGACCCATTTCAAGGACCTCTCGATGATGTCTACATGATTTAGAGAGAAAGGAATGGGGATCGATCATTATCTTTCATTTCTTGTGCTTGTTGGATATGCTTGTAAAATAATCTTGGTGCATACTTGCTTAGTTGTGTGTAGGGAGGTCATTTGGAGTAGATTATTGACTATTGCATGTGCTTTGGTCCAAAATATTCTAAACTTCTAAACTACATTCCAACTTGAGTTTTTCATAAGTCAAGGTCTGAACAAGGAATATCCTATTTTTTTGTAGAGTCAAAGTCCATCACACTAGATACAACACTATCTTGGTTATCAATAACTTGATGCATCATGTCTATGTGTTATATCAAACATAAGGAATGATGGAGAGTCCCAATCCCAAAAATGAGCAAATCATCAATCTCATTACCATATCTAATAAATTTTTGAAGAATCATAGACTTTTTGGACTTTTGAATCAATCTCAAAATCAATGGCCCTAATCTGTCTCATTCTTCTATCCATTCTTCCTATTCTTGTATCTTTGCTAACATTTCTATCCAAGTGTCTAATATGTGTGGTATATCAAAATATACATGAGCTACCCATGGCTGATGATTGTCTATACAACATCAAATCTTTCTACATCAAACATATGAGCTTTCTAAGAAGTATCTTTTTTCCTCTTTGAGCTAAATCCATGTTTAATCTTTGTCGCGATATTGACCCGAAATTGCATATTTTCGCTCGATCCCTCGAGGGGGTAGGGTATCAGCTTAATTTCTTCCATTAAGGCAATAGTGAGGCATCAAAATAAAATAATCAATTTTTTTTGGATTTTTTATCTATTCAACAACATTAATCCAAAAAGCATCAGTCTTTGAATCAACATAACAAGTACCTCACTTTAAAGAGGGGAAAAATGTAGAGACTTAAAAATGTCTTGAATGATACTACACACTTGAATTTGATCACTAACATTATTTTTATTTTGAATTTCACCTTATTTTCACCTATTTGATTAAATTAGCCTAGCTATTTAATTGAATGCATCATTTTCATCTATTAATCTAATTGGTTTAATTAGGTTAATTCACCCCCTTTCACCTTCACCTCTCATCATATTTAAATTGAATAGATCAAATTATTTGATTTAAACCCCAAGACCTCTTATTTAATTAAATAATCCTAAACTATTTAATTAAATATCATATTTGCATCCCCTTTTCATTAAATAAATAAATCATTTAATGAAAATCCTCACATTCCTCATCTTGCACATTAAAATTTAGTTTTAATTACTAAATTTTCTAATTATCCTCATCCTCCCACTTGCAAGGGAATATTACCATGGAATATTCCTCCTTTGCACACTTCTCCAAAAGAGAGTATTCCTATGGAATATCCCCTTTTGTGCACTCATTCCTCCAAAATATTTCATAACCTCTTCCTAATTTTTAGGAACTATGTTTGTTAAAAGCTAATTTGGACCATTGATTAAATTGGTTGATCCTTTTCAACTTTCAACCTTGACAATGGATTAAAATCCTTAATCCATGTCTTCACCTTCTTCTCTTAGCCTTGTGACACTTGCCACAAGGCTAGTGATCCCCATTTGATCCTGCATTTCCTAATTTCTCCCTTCTTCCAATCTTGGAAACCTATAAATAAAGGCCACCTTTATGAAAGAAGGATCCACCTTTTGATAACAAAGTTATGTTTTTGAAATTCACACTCACTTGCATTGATATTGAGCATTTTTATTAGCATATTAGATTAATTTACATACATAATTAGCTTAAATATCCATTAATGGCTTCCATGATAACTTAGCTTGCATCCATTTTAGCATATTTTTTTAATTTATGGCTCATATCTTTGAAGTTTGTTTATATTTGGCATAAATTGCATCCATCTTAACAAAAATTTAGCATTTAGAACTCATCTTTATCACATTAAACTAGTTTTGCATCCATGTTTCACATATATCTCATCAGTTTCAACAGTTTTCTTGAATAAAACTGATTGAAATAAGCTCATATTATCAAAGGGATTGGGAAAGGGTTGCCATTCCACATTAATGTGACACCACTCCCCCAATGGGATAAGATTCGAGGTCTTAGAATAAGTTTTATTATGATTTCATGTTGATTTTATTTTAGTTTAATTGTTATTTAGTTTCTTATTGATTTTGAATATCGCATTGGGATCATGTCTTAGTAGATTAAATATATCTCAAAGTCGTATGGATCTGTTGTATTTAGCCTATACTATTATCGTGGTCACAAAACTATATTAAATCATTCAAGCTATAAAATATAGCAATCATGGCTAGAAAAAATATATCAAGAGAAGTATTTAACAATGGATTAGAGATAAAATAAAATATAGATTAGTATCCCTAGCATGGGAAAAATAATGGTGATGCAATGTACTAAATAGCTAATAATGGCTATGAAAAATATATATGTATTTTTTCTTTCATTTAATGCAAACATATTATGCTAAAAATATCAAGGCTAGCCACCAATGAAAGTCCACCATTTCCATGTAATTACCTATGGTATCCATGAACATGAGCACACATAAGGTACATGATCAAAATAATAAGTAGGATCAACAACACCCAACAATTAAATGAGACCTAATAATATCAATTGAAGCAATATAATATATATGATGAAATATGATTGATATGATTGATGGGACATGTGAAATAAATTTGAAACATATAAGATACATGGTAAAAGGAGTGATAGTGGATAAAATATTAAAATCTAGCAAGTATGATCACAAGATATGTGTTATAAATATATAAATCATTTAAGGAAATATTAATGTGATAAGGAGAAAATCGCAATGCCCCTCAATATAGAATCAATATGATAGACTTTGACAAAATATATCATCAAAGAAGTATAATTTGTATGATTGAGATCAAAATTTTACACAATATATGTTCAAGATATATAGGACCAAAATATATGATATGAAAAAATTGATCATAATAAATGTTAGGATCAAGATATTGATAGAACCTTGATGTAAATAAGATCACACATAAGATATAACAATGCAAATCCAATAGATACATGCGAGAAAAACAAGGTCCCAATGTGAGCATAGATAAGGATCAATGAAAAATGTTCAATGCATGATTAATATGTGTGTACTCTAAGAAGCAATAAACAACAACAAGATAGTTAAGTCATGGATATAGTAATATGTGTTTATGTAGTCATAATATACAAAATGCAAGATCATAATGAAGGACACAATCATATAAGGGCAAGATGTAACAATGCAACCATGTAAGATATAACAATGTTTGATCTATGTAGTACTCTAAATAGTATTGTGTACAAATGTTAGATCATCATCAATATCATATGTGACAAGTTTTTATAGAAAATAATAATATATAATGTATTAGTAATATCACTATTTTAATAATAATAATGAAATTTCTTTTAAATGACAAAAAATATATAGATTAAATGATGTAAAAAAGTTTAAATAACAGTATTATAAATTTTTTGAATACTTAAAAAATTATATTATTAGCTAATCAACTTACTAATTATTAATTATAATTATATATAAATTTATTGTGAATTTAAAAATAATAATAAATAATAAATATACTTTGAATATTTAAACAAATTAAGTTTAATAAGAAAAATGTTAAAAATATAATTTGATTATTTTTAACTTGCATTAATTTAGATGGTGATTTTTTTTCATTTAAAATAAATAATTTTACAACTTTCAAAGTTTCCATTGACTATTTTATTTTATATTTAGTATCTTTTGTCCTCTTTGAGCTAAACCCATGTTCAATCTTTGTTGTGACATTGACCCGAAATTGCAAATTTTTGCTCGATCCCTCAACGAGGTAGGGTACCAGCTTAATTCCTTCCATTGGGGAAACAATGGGGCATAAAAAAAATTAATCAATTTTTTTTTTATTTTTTATCAAAGGAACAACATTAATCCAAAAAGTATCAATCTTTGAACCAATGTAACAAGTACCATGCTTCAAAGAGGGACAAAATTTAGACACTTAAAAATGTCTTGAATGATAGTGCACACTTGAATTTGATCACTAACATTATTTTATCTAGAATTTCACCTTCTTTTCACCTATTTGATTAAATTAGTCTAGCTATTTAATTGAATGCATCATTTTCATTTATTAATCTAATTAGTTTAATTAGGTCAATTCACCCCTTTTTACCTTCACCTCTCATCATATTTAAATTGAATAGATCAAATTATTTAATTTAAACCCCAAGTCCTCTTATTTAATTAAATAATCCTAAACTATTTAATTAAATATCATATTTGCATCCCCTTTTTATTAAATAAATCAATCATTTAATGAAAATCCTCACATTCCTCATCTTGCACATTAAAATTTAGTTTTAATTAATAAATTTTCTAATTATCCCCATCCTCCCACTTGCAAGGGAATATTACCATGGAATATTCCTCCTTTGCACACTTCTCCAAAAGAGAGTATTCCTATGGAATATCCCCTTTTGTGCACTCATTCCTCCAAAATATTTCATAACCTCTTCCAACCTTGACAATGGATTAAAATCCTTAATCCATGTCTTCACCTTCTTCTCTTAGCCTTGTGACACTTGCCACAAGGCTAGTGATCCCCATTTGATCCTACATTTCCTAATTTCTCCCTTCTTCCAATCTTGGAAACCTATAAATAAAGGCCACCTCTATGAAAGAAGGATCCACCTTTTGATAACAAAGTTATGTTGTTGAAATTCACACTCACTTGCATTGATATTGAGCATTTTTATTAGCATATTAGATTAATTTCCATACATAGTTAGATTAAATATCCATTAATGGCTTCCATGATAACTTAGCTTGCATCCATTTTAGCATATTTTTTTAATTGATGGCTCATATCTTTTAATTTTTTTTATATTTGGCATAGATTGTGTCCATCTTATCAAACATTTAGCATTTAGAATTCATCTTTATCACATTAAACTAGTTTTGCATCCATGTTTCACATATATCTCATCGGTTTCATCATTTTTCTTCAATATAACCGATTGAAACAAGCTCATGTTATCCAAGGGATTGGGAAAGGGTCACCATTCCACATCAATGTGACACCACTTCCCCAATGGGATAAGATTTGAGGTCTTAAAATAGGTTTTATTATGCTTTTGTGTTGATTTTATGTTAGTTTAATGGTTATTTAGTTTCTTATTGATTTTGAATATTGCATTGGGATCATAGCTTAGTGGATTAAATATATCTCAAAGCTATATGGATCTGTTATATTTAACCTATAGTATGATCGTGGTCACAAAACTATATTAAATTATTCAAGCTATAACATATAGCAATCATAGCTAGAAAAAAATATATCAAGAGAAGTATAACAATGGATTGGAGATAAAGTCAAATATAGATTGGTAGCCCTAGCCTGGGAAAAAGAATGGTGATGCAGTATACTAAGAATGGTGATGCAGTGTACTACATAGCCAATAATGGCTATGAAAATATATATGTATTTTTTTTTCATGATGCAAACACATTTTGCTAAAAATATCAAGGCTAGCCACTAATGAAAGTCCCCCATTTCCATGTACTTACCTATGGTATCCATGAACATGAGAAAACATAATGTGTGATTAAAATAATAAGATCAACAACACCCAACAATTAAATGAGACCTAATAATATCAATTGAAGTAATAGAATACATATGATGCAATATGATTGATATGATCAATGGGGCATGTGAAATAAATGCGACAAATATAAGATACATGGTAAAAGGCTTGATAGTGGATAAAATATTCAAATCTAGCAAGTATGATCACACGATATGTGTTATAAATATATAAATCAATTAAGGAAATATTAATGTGATAAGGAGAATATCACAATGCCCCTCAATATAGAATCAACATGATAGTCTAACAAAATATATCATCAAGGAAGTAAAATTTGTATGATTGAGATCAAAATTTTACAAAATATATGTTCACGATATATAGGACCAAAATATATGATATGAAAATTTGGTCATAATAAATGTTAGGATCAAGATATTGATAGAACCTTGATGTAAATAAGATCACACATAAGATATGACAATGCAAATCCAATAGATACATGAGAGAAAAATAAGGTGCCCCAATGCGAGCATACATAAGGATCAATGACAAATGTTCAATCCATGATTAATATGTGTGTACTCTAAGAAGCAATAAACAACAACAAGATCATGAAGTCATGGATATAGTAATATGAGATTATGTAGTCATAATATACAAAATGCAAGATCATAATGAAAGACATAGTCATATAAGGGCAAGATGTAACAATGGAAGCGTGTTAGATATAACAATGTTGGATCTATGTAGTACTCTAAATAGTATTGTGTAATTGTACAAATGTTAGATCATCGTCAATATCATATGTGACAAGTTTTTATAGAAAATAATAATATATATAATGTATTAGTAATATCACTATTTTAATAATAATAATGAAATTTCTTTTAAATGACAAAAAATTATATAGATTAAATGATGTAAAAAAGTTTAAATAACAATATTATAAATTTTTTGAATACTTAAAAAATTATATTATCAGCTAATCAACTTACTAATTATTGATTATAATTATATCTAAATGTATTGTGAATTTAAAAATAATAATAAATAATAAATATACTTTGAATATTTAAACAAATTAAGTTTAATGAGAAAAATGTTAAAAATATAATTTTATTATTTTTAACTTGCATTAATTTAGATGGTGATTTTTTTTCATTTAAAATAAATAATTTTACAACTTTCAAAGTTTCCATTGACTATTTATTTTATCATCATATTTTCCCATTTGTCTTATTTTACCACTTTTCATAATTTAAAAAATATTATCTACTGTATAAATTATGAAAAAATTATATCAACAATTAAAAAGTAATTTAAAAGATGTCATTAAAATAAAAGTGAAAACTAAAATATTTCTAACTTTAAAATGAATTTTCACTGGTTCAATAAAGAAACAAATGAATATCTCTCTTGATAATTTTATCCATGTAGTTACAAATAAATTATGTAAAAATGAATTATGATTTAACAATTTAGATATGAAAATTTTAATTGTTAGTGATTAAAATGCTTTCAAAATAGATCAAAATTAGATAAATAAACATAAATATTTTAATTAACATAAAACAAAATATAAATAAAACTAGACATAAAAATACAGTAAATTGTAACTATATAAATATATCAACAATTACTGTAAAATAAAAACAGATTAGAACTTGATTGTGATTAAAGCAGATGGGACTTATTCGAAGGTTTTCACTACCAAGTAAACGAATTCTCATCAATAAAAGCGGGTGGGCAGTCATTGTCAAAATTGCCACCGCTGATATGGACATTAAAGAGTGTGAATAGAAAACAGCTGTTATGCATGAAGAAAAAAATCACAGAAAGAGACTAAACAACTTTTATGAATGAAGGAAAGATGGAAGAAAGTCAGAATCTTTATTTGTGGTAGAATTATGTTGTAATCAGATGAGCGATTGCTTAGGAGTCATGGAACGTGCAAAGACTTGGTGCAAAGAATTAGATAAAGACATTGTGAATGCCCACGCCAAAAAGTATTTGTATTGTAATGCCCTTTCTCCGTTCTTCACGACAATACCATACTCGTCATTTTCTTATCTGCCCTCTCGATGGATGACTTGTGTGCTTGTTATTACTTTGCGGACTAGAATGGCCGAGTTTTCCGTACATGTTAAAATTGAGTGGATCTGTGTGCCATGCAACGTTTCTCTCAGCCTTGGGACAGTGTGACAGTGTGAAGAGAGAATAGCTGATCTGCAGTATTAAAATAATAGAAAGAAAGAAAAGGTCATAGAAAGCAATAGTAGGAAGATGCCAAGCAACTTTCATACAAAAGATCAAAGAAAGCAATATTTGTGGAGGAGAATGAGGTGTATATTATCATGATTTTTAACGCCGCCAATTGAAAAGATGGGATAGGATTATGATCTGTTTGTGATCCAATTATTTTTTCTTATATTTCTTTTGTGAAAATATAAGACATTTAATAATTTGTGGTTATGATTAATGAAAAATATTGTCGATTGATTATTTATATTATAAGTGCATTCTTTAATATTATTATTTTATTTATTTAAGATTATGTAATGTGTGTATTTTTATATAAATATTATATTTAAATGTATATGAATGTTTTTTAAAAGTTTAATATAAATATTTTTTTATATACTATAATAGAGTTTGAAAATATTATGTTTTTTTATTATAATCAAATTTTCTTTGTAGTTTTATGATAGTTAAAAGTAAATATAATTTAAAACCTTCAAATATTTTCCTTCACTTCTTATTCTGTAGATCCTAATCTCAACCTTCTCCACAAGCTCACCCCCAATACTTAAGTAGAAACACCAATATAATTACCTCCTTTCCCCCTAAAACTTAATGATATGTTTATCAATATTTTTTCATATTAAATGCTTATTAAGAAACAACATGATATGATAATGCCTTTCCAGTGACATTTTTTGGTAGATAATGTTGTAGAATACCAAGATTAGAGAGCTTGAATTGATAACCTTCCACAAGTGAAAATATAAGCACAATAGTATGTTTATCAATATAAATGAAAGTGTGTAAATACAATGAGAAACCTTTAATATATAGGCAAGGTAGATGAGGTAGGAAGGTAGGACTGAACAAGTGACAAACCCTACATATGTGCAACACTTGTGAGCTCACTTGACAAGTGTGTGAACAAGTGGCAAGTATGCATGTAATAGGTGTCTCAAGTGATGAGGACACATTTCTCAATATTATGAAGTGATACAAAATGTTAAAAAGTCCCTATTAGGAGGCTTAATAAATGTAAAAAGAATTCTCCTAGGTAGGCTAAAAGCTAACTATATTGATAAAGTCACTATTTACACAAAAAAATAACATCAAAGAAGGTGGATTTGTCCCTAGCATGGTCAATGCAAAATTGGTGATGTAGTCTTTAAAATGACTAAAAATCTCTTTTGTAAGTACAAAGAGTTGGTATATACATATACCCCCAATGTAGCATCCAAGAGCACGAGCACATAAAGCTAAAGGTAAGGCAACATGTCACTCGTGGCAACATGGATTTATGTAGGAACAATTTAATGTGTAAGGAAACTATGTTGTTCATGGTGTATAAGTGTAAAAAGATAACACAAGTAGGTGATGCCAAGGGCCAAAAAAATAGTGTTCTTGATATAAAACTATAATAATGGTATGCAAGATGAAAGGTGTGATTCCTTGAATGTATAGAAGTAGAAGGGCATGTTTCTTATAATGTATATATAAGTGATAAATAAATGGTAAGATGAGTGCACAAGGTGAGGGAAAGCATGATGCCCCACAATGCAAGGTCATGTCCATCTATAAAACAAGGAAGGCATGATGGCTTCAAACTATAAATCCAAAGGATGTGCCAAGAGGAGTATAGATGGTGTAAAGAAGATGCTCTAGAAATGTTATAGAGCAAGGTAGGATCAATACATGACTCTAGAAGTTATATATCAATACATGGCTAAGGTGGATTAATTAAATAATACAATATTTAATTAATTAGGAATAAATCGGGATAATTAATTAAAATTTGGAATTTTAATTAATTAGGGTTGTAAGGTCATAATTTGGGTGTCTACATATTCTACTCATAATACTACTATTATTACTAATGCCTTAGAAATACTAACAACTAGATCCCTTCCTCAATAAAAGATCCTACTATATAGGGTTTGTAAGGAGTTTCACTATTCATGGACTGAAAACAAACTTATAAAATACATGCCAATCATTTCCCAAGAATAGCAAGAGGATTGGGTTTTGAAACAAAAAATAAATACTACTTGAAATAGGAGTAGACAAATCAAGCTTGGATTCCATATCTAACAAACTTAGTCATTCATAACAAAAACATGTTCAAAAGAATAGTTCTATCATAACCAATCTCATCATAATTAGACTCCTTCTTCTCCTGGGTATGTGCAGGATCATCATGGAAAAAAAGGCCCTTAAGTGGCAAAAAAATAAGAAAAATTAGAGTTAGGAATCTTGACATAAAAATTTGAATAAGTTATCTATATTATTTAAAAAATATGTAAGAATAGAATCTGTAGCAAATTGAATGTATTTTCTAAACTACTAGGTTTGTTAAAAAAAAAAGAAATCTATTTGGTGAAATTTTGAAATTTCAATGCAGAGTACTTAAATTTCAGGGAAAAAATAAGAAGTAGTGTCTGCTAACCACCCTAGCCACAATCAAATGATAATATTTTTTTATAAGATTTTAGATATAAGTAGAGGACTCATGTCCCAATGTGATGCATTTTTTTTGTAATTTTTTTCCAAGTAAATAATCAATTATAAATTTTTATTACAATTTTTAAAATATATTAAAAACTAGTATGTCTGACCATCTTAACTTGGTAAAAATTCATGAAATTCAATTTTTATTTTTTTAATCCTATAGTATGTGAAGCATAGAATGTGACGCATTTTTTGGATTCAAAAAATGTGATACCATTTTAAAGCTATAGATTTTTTTCAATCAGTTTATCAATCAGGACTTTAGTTGTAATTTGAATAGAAAATGAATAATAATTACTTATTAAATTCAAAGTATTTAAAGCATAGTTTATATTGGTGGAAAGCTGAAAATCTCCTTTAAAAACCCTTTTCATCTCATTGATTTTGGGTAAAAAAAAGTCGTCAGCCACATACCCATAATATTGCCACTTTTTGGCCCATCATGATCCTGCACATACCCTCCTTGTTGTCTTATTGGAAAGTAAGAATAATATTAGGTGACTTGTGGACTGATTAGTAAATGATCACATCCATTTCCTTCTAAAAGTATTGTTCCCCTAGTCAGTTGACTTCTTCTCTACAACAATCCTTATGTTGCAGGCTAAGAAACCCATTGCTACGGGTTGATAGTTCTTCTTGCTGCAAATGTTAGTCTTATCTTCTACGACATTCTCATTATCAACAATCATATAAATTAAACATAAAATCTTAATAACTTCATAGACATTCATGAATTCATATACACACATACTAACATATAACATGTTTCCATTTCCAAATGCTTAAAACAACTTAAAAATATATAATTTAAGGCATTCAAAGTCTTTGGTAATGTCTTGAAGTTTAGTAGAAGAAATGATAAAAGGTATTAAACAGTAAAGGGAAACTAGTCAATTATAGGTCCCATCAAGGGCCTTTTAGGGAAATCTAGGTAAATTAGGAGTAGGTTGTGCAATAAGATACCACCAAGAGAACATCTTAGGATTAGTCTAGATAAATTTTTTTGGGATGGTACAAACAATGAAGCTAGATTCTAGGCACCTATCTTGGGACTATAAATTTGCAAAAAACTAAAAAATGATTAAATCCATCTTAAGGGAAACTCTCTAGTCATCATTAAAACCATACATAAGAAATTGACTCCCAATTGAAAAATTAATAAACTCATTGAAGAAGTATGAGAGAACTTATCAAATTTTAGTAACATCAAGGTGAAACATGTTTACCAAAGAGCAAATGAAGTGGTTGATTACATGGAAAATTTGAAAATTGATTCACAAAACAAAGAAATGTTTGTTGACATATCAAACATCGAGCACATCAATCTCATAATTTTGTAGCATGTATACTACAATACTCATTAATGATGAATCTCAATGTCAAAACATGGACATGCAAAGAGGATACTTTGAATGCCTAGAGCTGCAAACATGAATCTTAATAATTGTGTCTCCCTTTTAAATTGTTTTATTCATGAACCATTCTTACATCTATGTGGTGGCTCATAAAAAATGGATATTATGATAATTCCTGAAAGTAGAGAAAAGGTAAATGAGACTCAAGTAAAATCACAAAAGAAAGAATGGAGATTATTTTTTAAGTGAAGGCTTCAGTGATCATGTATGGTATTGAATTGGTTTTGGGTGAAATATATGTGGAATCTTCTCCAAGGTAGTGGCTAAACTCTGATGTAGCATAAATGTTCTTTGTGGTCCTACTAGATTTTGGAGAAGATAGGGAGGTCATGAAATTACTGATGTAAAAACTATTAAGGGAAAAGTCATGTGGGGGAATGAAAAGCTACATGGATAAAGAAATTACTAAAATTGGTTTGCAACCCAACTACAGGATATGGTTGACATGCTTGAAACTAGATTAGAATGGGCCTTGGATCCCTTTTGTAATCCAAGTTGTTGGGGTGAAAAATTTGGCATGGTGTGCTAGGGAAAAATGGGGTATAGACTTCTTGAAGGTCACTACTAGCATCTCAAGAATGAAGGCTATGTATTGGTCCTTTCTTGGGCTAAATATTTGGAGAGTGAAAAAATAGTAGAAGGGCTTCACTTAGGGCTTGGTGAGGCCAATCCATTATAGGACCTTTGGTATTTTTGGTTCTCTAGTTAGTTCCTTATACATTGAATAAGGCCATTTTGTACCCTAACCTATATATAGATGTACAGGTATATAAGGCCAACATGTTAAGTGGCCATTTTATATGTAATCCTGAAGCTAAGTAAGTGCCCTAGCTTACTTGGCTCCTTTGTAGATAAACATGTAAACATGCCCCTTCAAGTTAAGACATGTAATTTTTTTATTGCCATATCAATATACAGGGTGTGGCATCATAGTACATGCCATGTGTACTGATAAAAAAAAATATAAAATATGTTGTAACTCACTTATATACGGGTGAAGCCACAATAGTGGTTTACAATTGAAGTGAGGAAGGAAAACTCACAAAAAATGAATGCATGGAAAAAAAATTGATTTTAGGAGTTCGTACGAACCTATTGGTTCGACTGAACCAATTAGGGGTTCGGTAGAACCTAGGTTCGGCCAAACCCTCTTAATACTTTCCCTCCAAAAAAGCCATCAAAACCCCTTATAGAAGGGGGGTTCGAATGAACGAGGGTTCGAGTGAACCCCTAGTGGTTCGCTCGAACCCCTAGGGGTTCATTCGAACCCCCTTTATTCCTCATCCCCCCTGAGACATAAAAAACTTGAATTTTGGCACTTCGGAGCTCGGTTTGAGGATGAAAATGGAAGAATATTCACAAACCCAACTGGAATCAGGTAGTTCTTAGAACGAGCTATCCAACGAATATAATTTTAATATGTTTTGGTTTTATTATGTATTTGATATTTTAGTTTTATTAAACATAGGTTTTTCATCGAAAATGAAGGTCTTTGTTCTGCACATGTGGAAAAATAGCAGATTATAAAAAAAAAAATTAAAAAATATGAGTGCACCAAATATTGAATTCCTTGATCCAATAGAAAAAAAAATTGAATTTCAATATACAAAAGAAGTTAGCGTTATACGGTCCGTCTATGTCTGAATTGTAATTATTTTAATTTTGAAACTTGATTAAGCAAAAATATTCAATAAAAAACTATCTAACCAAGTGGAAGCACTAGATATCAGAGTTACAAATCTAAATTCCAAAGAATTAGAATTTTATCCTTCATGGAAAAAAATTATCGTTATACAGTGTGCATCACTTTTAAAATGCTATTTTTGAAAAAAACCAGTTTTCGTGGGAGATGGAAAAAGAAGTGCAATCTAATTCCAAAATTTTTGAAAAAAATATTTTTAGAATCTACACAAAATGTGACGACTCTAGTTTGCATCATCAATTCGTGGTTTAGCCGCTATAGGTGCTCGAATGTGAAGATTTAGTTTAAAAAAATAATTTCAGTGTCCAGTTTGGCCAAAAATTGTAAACCACTATTGTGGGATCACCCATACATATATATCAAAAAATACTTGATGCATTTTCTAGTTAATAGTCATGTTATTTTTTATTACATTTATAATTATTCGAGAGTCTCCTTCAATGTGGATCTTCGATAGCCCCAAACTTGTGCATGTCTTGAGCCCCGAAAACAAAGCTTGAGATTTGGCTTTGTTGTTGGTCCCTTCAAGCAATTTCTTTATTATTGAAACTACCATCTTCCTATTGTGGTTTATAGTAACATAACCAACCCCCAAATTCCTTAGATCACCTTTGGCCATACCTTCAAATTTTAGTTTATGTCATCTTGCATGTAGAGGGAGCCATCTTACATTTTCTCTAAGATTGTGGGAGGGATGACTCTGAGCATTCCCATAAATGGTGGTACTTAAACTTTATTTTATTTTACTTTAAAATTATTTCATTTACTACATAATGATTGACATTGTTTAATTTTACTTTTTGTAATACACTTGTTTTACTTATATATGTAATTTTTAATTTTAGTTTTTAACAATCCACCATTGATTATTTAGTTAATCTAATCTTAAAATTTGAATTACCTAAATCTCCAAGCTTCATGAGCTAGAAATTTCTTTGTGAGTCTCACTATGACTCGTGATGCCTTGAGTAATGCATAAAAAGAAAGAAAAATGCTAATCTTAAAGTTTTATTTATTAAAGTCTAATTTTTTATATTCATATTTTTAGAAATACATTATTTGAAAATTCATTAAAAAATATAATTTCTTGAAAGGATTAATTTTTCTTAACATTTATCAATATTTTTTCACGAAAATATATTTTTTATAAATTTTGATTATGAAATGGTACATTAAGTTTATTTTTAATTTGTTTTCTATATTTTAAATTAATTAATTAATTTTTAATTAATAAGTATCATGTATAAAGCTATCTAAAACTTATAGTTAATTTC
Organism: Sequoia sempervirens; assembly: GCA_007258455.2. Lineage (NCBI taxonomy): Eukaryota > Viridiplantae > Streptophyta > Pinopsida > Cupressales > Cupressaceae > Sequoia > Sequoia sempervirens. Next base: position 190,491,078 of record VDFB02373365.1, on the reverse strand, counting down.
AAATTTTTATTTGTGTATGTTCTTCTATACTTTTAGCTTTCTTCTATATTTTTAATTAATTATTTTATTTAAAAATGATAGACTACCTCATTAAATCAGAAATGCAGTTATTCGTATTTTTTTAATTTTAGATAAATAAATGTCTGTTAAAAATTTGGTAGGTAGGTAAGTAGTCAACCTCAGATTTTAAATACAGATAAAAAAGTCAATAGTCGTCCTCAAAATTTCCATTCATGAAGTGATGGATTGTATGAAAAAACAGCTGTCATTACGATTATTTCATGGCATACAATCCATCACTTCATAGATGGAAATTTTGAGGAGGACTATTAACTTTTATTAGCTGTATTTAATATCTGAGGTCGAGTACTTACCTACCCTTCTTTTAATAAACATTTGTTTATCTGAAATTTAAAAAATACGAATAACTGCATATATCTGATTTAATAAGGTAGTCTTTCAATTTTAAATAAAATAAAAATGTCTTTAAAACTATTCCCGGAAAAAATTAAAATCCAATAACGATCGCCAATAATTCGTTCAACAATTCTGTTCATAAATGGCTTTCCACTCCGGGTAAATTTCCTTCGAGAAATTCAAATCTTATATTTTATATTAAATTAGTTATTTATTTAGTTAATGAAGTTATAAATTTGTTAATCAATATTTTTATAAATAAATTTTAAATAGTTATTAATTATTTTTATTAAGGTAAAGAGGTGTTTTGTAATGAAGTAAAGGGTTAAAGTAATGGTGTAAAATTTGTTAACAATTATTTTTCTTTTTATTTTAAATTTAACAATCAATTATATGTCAAAATATCAAGATGTAATAATAAACATAATATTTCTAAAATAAGTAATACATAAAAATAAAATGTCTATAAACTGTATGGACATTAAAATCGACTCAAAAAAAATGTTAAAAAATAGAAATATTTTTTGTATATATTAAATCAAACTCAAGGGTGTGTTATTTTGTGTATAGTATTAGAAATAATATAAATTAAATATTTATTTTAGTTAATAGAGAAGCCCAAAATTTTGTATGAAGTTTAAGTGTAGTAGTGTAATAATATATATATATATTAATATTATTGACGTACACCCGATTCCCAAGTATTACGATTAAACTTTACTATTATATTGGACGAAAAGCTCTTTTTTCTTATAAATTTAGAGAGTCGTAAGGCTTTATACTCACATTGAAACAAGTTTGAATTGCATTGCTAATCAATACTACTCTCTAAATCCAGAGCCTGTAATAAATCAAAGATGGCTGAAAGACTTGCTATTGCTTTTGCCAACGGCGTGGTTGGAAAGCTTGGCGAGATTTTGGCGCAGCAAGTATTGAATGAGGCGTCGCTGCTGCTTAACTTCAGGAAGGACTTCCAATGGTTGCAGACGAAGCTCACAGATATATCTGGTTATCTGCAAGCTGCAGATGACCAAAGTGCGCTCAATGTTTCTGTGAAACGATGGCTGCTGGAAGTGAGCGATATTGCTCTTGATGCACAAGATATAATTGATGAATGCGCTGTTGAGCCTTTGTATACAAGGCCCGCTCAATCATGTGTGTGCCGTTTCAGTCAATTAGTCTTTCGGTATAAGATGGCAAAGAGGATTAAAGATCTAAAAGATAGGATGAGCTCTACCATTCAAAAGGCACAGGACCTCAATCTTGTTCATCAGCTATTGCATTCAAGTCAGCCTGCAACTAGTACATCAGAAAGAGGAGCAGAGTTGAAGAGATGGAGTATATTAGAGACTGATTCACGAGCAGTGGGTGTGGAGCACAAGGTGGAGGAAATAGTGAGACTGTTAGAAGATCCTGCTGTTGGTGTTGTTGCCGTCCTGGGAATGGGCGGGCTGGGTAAAACATTCCTTCTTCAACATGTCTACAACAGAACCAAACTAAGGTATGAGTATTATGCCTGGATTTCTGTATCACAGACTTGTTCTCTTAGAACTTTGCTGTGTGACCTGGCCTCGCACATTAATTTGCAAATAGATGGTAGTAGTATAAGTGATGTGCGAGCAGCTGAGTTGATTCATCAGCAATTAGAGGGAAATAAATGTTTGATTGTTCTAGATGACGTGTGGAAGACTAGTATAAAAGGTGACTTGGTGAAAAGGCTTGGTCTTCCCACTGGCAGTGGTAACCAGTGTAAAATTGTGGTTACCACTAGAGATAGAGAAGTCACTGCAAACATGAGAGCCCATATGTATGAGATGCAACAACTCTCGGAGGAGGACAGTTGGAATCTGTTTTGCCTCTTTGCCCTCCCCGATAGTGAGAAAAATAAGCCGCCTGAGCACTTGGAGAGCTTGGCTCACTAAATTGTAGAGAAATGCGGGAGGCTGCCGCTGGCTGTTAAGACAGTTGCAGCATCCATGGCAAGATCTGTGGGCTTAGCGGACTGGGAGTCAAAATTGAGGAAATTAAAAGATGTAGTAGGGGCAGATGACTCTACGATGCAAATTCTCAAGCTAAGTTACGACTCTCTTCCTTCCCATCTTAAATCCTGTTTTGCCTATTTTTCTTTCTTTCCAGAGGATACAGAGATATATTATTCTAGGACAAAGGACAGCGAAGATATACACCAGGACTATTTAATATATTTGTGGATAGCTGAAGGTTTTATTCCACAAGAAAAGTTTGACATTGGGTTGAATTACTTACAGCAACTTGTAGATCTATGTTTGCTGGAAGCAAACACAGCTCTTGGCTGTTACACCGTGCATGACATATTGCATGATTTGGTTATTAATATAAGTAAAGAAAACAAGTGTGAATTTGATCTTCCCTTACAAGAAACAAGCTGCCGCCGTTTACTACTGGGTAAGAAAGCTATAACCAATGATGCAATTTCATAAAGACCTCTTCGTCAGCGATTTCTTCGTACTCTTTCATTATTTGGGAATCCAGCTATTACAAGTATTCCAGAAAACTTGTTTGATCGTGTGAGAGTACTCCGGGTTCTCGACTGTAGCAGTACTGCCATCTCTGAATTGCCAAAATCTGTTGGGAAATTGAAGCTTCTTAAGGTTCTGAATTTGTCTCAAACAAAGATCAGGGAGGTGCCGGATTGTGTGAGAAGACTCAAGAGTCTTCAGTTTCTTGATATTTCTGGGTGCAGTGACATACAACGTGTACCTGACTGGATAGGTGACCTCAAATCTCTTTCCCATCTCGATTTACTCGGCTGCTCAGAAGAACTTCACAGTCATATGCCCAAGGGAATATCAAAGCTCTCGAGTCTGAGGACACTGAGATCGCAACCCTTCCCACTGTCTATTGAAGAGAATGAAAACTTGAATGTTAAAGACCTAAGCAATATGGCAAATCTCCAGAAAATAAGTATTAGTTTAGAAGATGAACGTGCGTTAAGAAGTATAGAAGATGCAAGTCTGGTGAAAATGAGAATTCTTGTGGTACAGAATGAGATTCCTTCAAGGGTGAGTGATATGGAAGAATCCAGTCTTCCAGCATTCGCAGTGAAAATGAATGTTATGAGAGATCTTCAACAACTTGCGCTTTCTCGTTTCTCCGTGCCGAGTTGGATATATGGTATGGTAAATCTGACAGAACTTGGATTGTTTGAGTGCAGTGATTATCCGGCGCTCCAAAACATGCCCAACTTACAAACATTGATGTTGGGTATGGATTCGAGATGCAGAAAATTGCCAAAGAAATTTGGTGAGAGTGGGGGATTTCCTAACCTAGTTAGGCTTGTTATTGGTGAGTTACCTCTTTTGGAGGAGGGAGCGATGCAATGTCTCGAATCTATAGAGATAAATAATTGTCCTGGGGTGAAGAAAGTTCCAGAGGGATTGGAGCGGATGAGAAGATTAAAGCGGATAGATGTTAGCGAGTCAAGTGGTGAGTTAGTGGAGAGGTTAAAGGAAGGCGGGGAAGATTGGAATAAAATCAAAACTAATAATCCCAATATAGTCATAGTCGTGTAGTAGCAGCTCATATATTAGCATAAATTGTGTAAGATCTTTCATTCAGATTTTTTATTTTGAAAATTGTGACTAACTATTTAGATTTAGATTTTGGAGAAAATGATTTATTTAATTTTTTAAGAATGTTTATATATGTTTCTTTATATGGAAAGAAACACTCTCTCCTTTTTCTTTTCTTTAAAAGGAATAATCAATAACATTAAAAATATTTTATTTTATAATTTAAATTAAATATAATTAACTTTTTAATTAATTAAATTTTAAATAGTGTAATTAAGGTTTTTAATTTGATAAATTAATATTATTATATTTTTTTAATTTTATAAATTAAAAATATAATAAGCGTTTTGATTTATTTTAATAAATTTAAGATAAATTTTAATTAGATAAAATAAAGAATTATGTTTATAAGAGAGATTATTAATGGAAATATTCAAATTCAAAAGTTTAGATCGTGATGGCCAAGGTCCATCAAAACACATTCTATGATTATTAAATGATTGAGGGGGCAAGTACATAATTTGGTAATTGTACTATATAAAAAAATAATGAGTGGAAACGTTTAAAAATTTGAGATAACATAAACAAGTTAATAGAATTAGGCATTTGCAAACCCATGTTTTTAGTGAGCTCAACCATGAGAAGCCTCTAGTTAGAAAGAATGATGCATTTCATTACTTTATTATACCTATTTCGCTATATATTTATGTTGAGATCATGACATGATTTTTTTTTTTTTGTATTTTAGTCTCCTTTAATATTTAGTGACAACACTTAAAGATGCTATCAAATGGTAGATAAACACAAATAGTTATATAGTCTTGTTAACCAAGCACTACACATTTAGATTTTTGACAATTATTTTATGGAGTACTTGGTTGATAAGTTATAAATATTTGTGTCTATTTATCATTTGATAACATCTCTAGGTGTTATTACTACTTTTAAGAACTTGGCAATTGTCATATTTTATGTCATTTTTCATAATTCTATTAAAAAGAAGTGACTATCAAGGTATTATTAATTTATCAAAATCACTGTTAATTTTCAAAGATACCTAAGAGTGATACAAAAAATACTAACCATAAAATTGATGATTTAATAATTTTATTTTAAGGAATGTAGCTGAAGATAAGATAAAATCGGAATAGACTTGAAAAATTCAATTATTATACTTGAGGTAGTGCAAGGAATAAATTGTGTAACAATCCCATCATTTCAACCATTTAATTTTTTAATATATAGCAATTTTCTATTCGATTTTTTAACAAATTTTCTTAAGTTTTTATTATTTGCATGTTTATGATTGTTTGTTTGGTTTTTTCATAAAACTCTAAAGGTTTGGCAAATGCTACTATGACACTCATGTGCCTTGAGCAACAAATCCTATGCTCAAGGGTGTTAAGTAATATCTATTTGGTCAATTACATCCATGAAGATTTATTATAACAATGGATTTTTTAAGGCACAATTCTTACAAAAGGTACAATTAAATATTGATCTTTTAAAACATATTTATTTACATGTTTTTAAAAATATGTTTATAGGTATGCTTAATAATCTTTCTGCATCTTCTTCTATGATAATGATTATATTTTCACATGATGAGATCCTTGTGAATGGTTATTATGGTCCTTTATATGTTAGAGCTTATGTTTAGTATAAACCAATTAAGGGTTTTCTTTTTTATATTATTTTTTAGTTCTTTATATGTTAGAGCTTATGTTTATTATAAACCAATTAAGGGTTTTCTTTTTTATATTATCTTTTTGTCCTTTATATGTTAGAGCTTATGTTTATTATAAACCAATTAAGGGTTTTCTTTTTTATATTATTTTTTAATTTAATATATGCTAAAAAAACTAAATTTCATTTTTAATAGAAATAATATGTTCATTCAATTGTTTCCCTTAAGAAAAATAATGGAATGCTGATTGAAATATATGCTAAAAAAAATTAAATTTCATTTTTAAGAGAAATAATATTTGCATTCAATTGTTTCCTTAAGATAAATAAATAAATGTTGATTGAGGCTATGGATTGCATTATTTTACTTAAAATTGGTAGCTTTCTAGAAAGAAAATCAACTAGATAAATGTGATACAATTCTTACTTGGATCTGTTCCATGTATTACTTGTTTTTCCATAGATTAAGCAATGGTACAAATGGGCGAAGTCATTACTATTGCTAGAGATCCATATGCATAATTATAAAAATTGGTTAATTTTATTTTGGATACACATATTGAGGTTCTCAAGGAAACATGTATCAACCATGCATACCAATGTTATTACTTATTAATTATTTTTGATACCCCAACTTGGTAGCATCATAAATCCTAACCTTCTTATTAAAATTGAACTTGAAATAGATGCTTTCTCAAAAGAAATCTGAAAGATATAAGTATAACTAAAAATAGGATTAGTCAAAGAAAACACTACATTCAAGGGATATACATTTTGTGAAGGCATCAAAAAATCAAAATTACTAAGATGTAGAAAATATAAAAAATATATTTCTTTAAAATTTCTTGGTTTCAATGATGCAAATGCCATCTAAATACTCATGGACCTCTATTGGATCATAAGGCATATTTAAATGGGTTTGTATGTATCAAATTCAATCACCCAAATTGAGGAGTCAACTATTATAAGTTAAGTTAATTGTGAGAGTGTATTTTATTAACTATGTCTTGAAAAGCTTTTATAATTTAGATAGTGTGAATGTATTGAAAGGCCCCTTCATAATTTTTAAGGTCTTTTAATTTGAGTAAAAAATGTATTTAAATTTCATGTGATTGAAAAAAAAGTGCACAAAATAATTATAATTTGGGAAACACAATGTGAAATTTTAGTTATTTGAATCTCCTTGTTTAAATGTAAAGGGTTGTCTCATGGCAGGTTGCTTGTTTCTTAACACATAGTGTTTTGCAACATGGATTTTTACAAAACAATATGAATTTCTTGATAATCATGCCTTCCATTGTTGTTTCTATTTTTTCAACTTTGTGTATTTTAGATTGCAACTATTTGTCAACAACATTAATTAAAGTCCTTTTATTTTGATGATAAAATTTTCTTTTAATATTTTAATACCTTTTATAAGTGGTTAATTGTAGTGTTTTTGTTGTTTCAATTCATGATAGAGCGAATAACCCAAGATCATCAACTGCAAAAAACTTCACAAAATAGTGAGAGAGACACAAGGCCATTTCACCAAATAAGGAGTGAAAAATATGAGATGATAAATTACATAATGTTATAGGATTTTAAAGCCATGAAAATGCTAATGGGTAAGAAAACTGTCCGCACGGGAATAAACCACCTAGATTAATAAATGCAAAATTAAACTAAATGCAAGCCTAAGTAAAATTAAGCACAAATATAATTTACTCTAACACTTCAATTTCAACAGTTCCAACTATTGCTTTTGCATCTACAAGTGGACTAGTCACACATTTTTCCTCATCCCCACTGATGTTACCTATTATCACCCTTGTAGTATTCATTTTCATGAGCTTCTACCTTATACTTTATATCTTTTACTTTAAGCTTTGGAGCATCTTTTCCCCCATCAACCCTTAGGACAACACCATCCATTTCTTGGATAGAGTTTTGAATGTATTCAATACTTTTATGTAGCTTCACAACCACTCTCTGCTCAACTTTGAGAGTGCCTTTCTTGTCAGAGAATGTGATTTTTTTTTGTTTGATAAGTTATTTACAAAACTTGTCTACCTTTTCACATAGGTCTTTCATGTCTCCAACTAACCAATTCTCTTTTTATGCTCTAAGATTTTTTTTTCCTTTTCATTATCATCTATTTTGAATTGTATTTGTTCTATGAGATTCTTAAGATGAGGAATCTTTGACTTCATTTGTTGAACTCCACTTATAGCATCATCTCTCATTTTTTCTTGCACAAATTTATATGCAATACAAAATTTCTTTCTTTTATCCACTTTTGCATTGGCATTTTCCCATTCCACATACTGTGCAATGCTCCTTCATTAATTTGTTAAGTGTAGGAACAATCTCATCAATCGATACATTATCTATCTTATTCACTTTGGTCTACTTCTTTCCAAGTGTTTTTAGAGCATATTCCTTTTTTATTACATACTTTCTACTACCTTTTGCTCAAGTTCTACATTGCCATATGTCCATTGTGAATACCGCACACACACCTTCCTCAACTTCTCAACAACATTGAGTCTTTTCAATCAATACACTATCTTCATTTACTTTGGTCTACTTCTTTTCAAGTATTTCTACACTAGATTCCTTTGTCATTTCATACATTCTAGTACCTGCTACCTCCAATTTTGCATTGTCATTTTCCCATTGCACATACTTCACATGATCCTTCCTCAACTTCTCAAGAGTAGAAAGATTCTCTTTAGTCAATACATTATTTATCCCATGCACTTGGGTATGCTTCTTTTCAAGTGTTTTTATGGATGTTTGTTTATTCATTTCCTACATTCTAGTACCCATTGCCTCTTGAAATATTGAGAAGATCTAACATTCGTTAACACTAGTGTTTTCCATCCTTGAATTATAAATAGAAAATATGATTGTAATGAAAACTTTATAGTATGAATGTAAGAAAAGGTACCTTGAAAATTTACCAAAACTATTAATTACAATATGAATTACGTTTAGATTTCCTCATATCATTAAAATATAGGTAAGTAGGAAAACACAATGGATTCTAAGTTTTTCATCTTTGTAAAAAAGATGAAGGGTGAAGAATTTGGGGAGGAGTTGCATGTATTATATACATAAAAAATAATCATATTTAGTTGAGGGGTGATCAAAAAATTGGATTCTTATATATAGAGGGTTTTACAACACTATGTGGGTTGCAAGTTTCTTAACGTCTTGTGTTTTCCAACCACTGATCATACAAACAATATGATTGTAATGAAAACCTTTTTTTGTACACAATATAAATGTAATGAAAAGGAAACCCTTCAAAACATATAACAAATCTTAGATAGACTATAAATTGTGTTTCAAATTCCTAAAATCAATAAACTATAGGTAGGTTGGAAAACATTGTGGGTTGTGATTTATATAATTCAGCTTGTTCTAAGGTGAAGGCTGGAGAGTTCAATGAGGATTTGTAGTTGGGGGATACAAAAAATTAACCAGATTTAGTTGAGAGGTGACCAACCAATTGGGTTCTTATATATA
>VDFB02373365.1:190323066-190481811 GCA_007258455.2 Sequoia sempervirens | reverse complement strand
AAAAGGTAAGTCGTGGACTTCTTTGTTTGGCTTTAAGCTAAATGAAAAATCTTCTTTTCCCCCTGTGCGTATCCTTTCTGATCCGAGGTCTGGAAAGTTTTCTATATCTGTACCGGATGAAATCATAGACCACAATATTGCTAGGATGGAGAATGTTTTGGTTGGTAAATTTTTGGGTCCTAGGCCTAATATTGAAGTGGTAAGGGAGTTTGTTAAGAATAAATGGAAAACCAATGGTTTGGTTTCGGTAGTGGCGCTCCCTAGAGGTTTCTTTTCTTTTCAGTTCACCTGTAAAGAGGATTCTAGGGCTGTTTGTAGTGGTGGCCCTTGGATTATCGGAAAGTCTTCCTTGGCCTTGAAGAAATGGTCTTCTAGGGTAGATCTTTCTGATTCAATCTTTGAAATGGTGCCAGTTTGGGCTAGATTGCCTGGTCTTCCCTTGGAATATTGGAATACTGATATCTTCAACGGGTTTGCTAGCTCTTTCAGAGAACTTATGTCCATTGACTCAATGACTACAGCAAGAAAGCGGTTGGTCTTTGCTAGAATCTGTGTTGGGGTTTCTCAAAATGCTGATCTTCCCTCTTCGATTGACATCCAATCTAAGTTAGGGGTGTGGAAGCAAGCTATTGAATTTGAAACAACACCCTTTGTTTGTTTCAAATATCAAAAATATGGGCATTGGGCAAAGAAATGTCCGCTAAATAATAAAAGTGAAAAGGAGAAAGTGGCCAACCCTAAGAATGTATGGAAAAAGAAATCAGAGGAGGTGAAGCATGTGCCTGCTCCAAATACGAAGGAGAATCTTGAAGGATATACCTTTCCTCAAAACTTGAAGGAGACCCATAATTGCTTGAACGAGGATGCTTGCCCTGAGTCAGAAGGTACCTGTTCTAAGGTTCCTAAGGATCCTAAATATTTGTTCTCACCTCCTAAGGAAAGAAAGGAAGGCAATCCTTCTGAGGAGGGAGCCCGGGAAACTCTGGAGAAGGCTGCTTCTAGATATGTAGATACGGGTTTAGTTCCGTCCTCTCCTCTGTTGTCGGATGGATGTATGAGTGCTCCTGGGCTGGAGGAAATACCCATTATGGGTTTATCCCTAGAGATAGGAATTCCAGCCCCTTTTCCTTATAATAACCCTTGCTCTAATGGGGTTCAGTTTCAGGAGTTTTCCAATTTGAAAGTTGTGAAGGACACTTATGAGATCCAAAGCATGAATATGAAAACACCTAATCTCAATACTCCAGAAACCAAGAATGGTTTAATGGATACCCTCCCTTGGGACCAGAGGTTGTTATTTGAGAAGGATGGGGAATTAGGCAGAGAACTGGAAAGCCAAGATGAAACTGAATGGGAGGAGGTTATCTCACATTCAAAGTCCAAAAAAGAAAAAAAGAAGGTGAAGGAATCTTCAAGTGGTATGGTCACCAGAACTAGAGCCAAGGCCGATTGTGGGATGTCCAAGCCTTACCTGGGAAGAAAATCTAAAAAATGGCAAAGGGAGCAAGGTAGCCTTCAGGATATTGCGGATGGTATCCAAATGACCATCCCGGAGATACTTCAATCACCAGGTAAGAAATGAAAATTATGTCTTGGAATATAAGAGGGCTGAATAGCCGTCATAAAAAGGATGTTTTGCAAAATTTTGTTAGGGATCATAAATCCGATATTCTTCTTATTCAAGAAACTAAAATGCCTAAAGATAAAGTAGAAAATCTTAAAAAAATTCAGAACTGTGGGGTTCATGGAAATAGCTCTGCGGGAGCTTCGGGGGGTATAGTTACATTTTGGAATAAGTTGTTTATTAAAGGTGAACCCTTAATGGAGAATGGTAATGTGGTGGCCACTAGATTCACCCACATAAGAGACAATTTTTGTTGGGTCCTATCCAATATATATGCCCCGAATTGTAAGAATGCTAGAAATTCCTTTTGGCTAGAGTTATCTGGTTTTCGTAGATGTTTTGCCAATGAACACTGGCTGGTCATGGGTGATTTCAACACTCCCCTCCTGAATGCTGAGAAATTTGGGGGTTCTCAAATCAATTGGGACAGTAAATCTGGCCTATCCGACTTCATAAATAACAATGCCTTGATTGACTTAGACCTACAAGGAGCTTCTTATACCTGGACTAATAGGAGATTAGGGCCTGACCTGATCCAAGTGAGGCTTGATAGGGCCCTTGCTTCTGGCCAATGGTTTATAGACTATTTTTGTGCTTTGAGAGCCTTGTCAAGGGTAGGATCTGATCATTTTCCCATTTGTCTTTTGGCGGATCCTACCAAGGTGAAAAAGAACTTCCCTTTCAGATTTGAAATTTTTTGGCTTTCTCATCCTCGAATTTTTGAGGAAATCCGCAGTTGGTGGAATATAGATATTTCTGGCACAACTATGTTTAGGATTGCTAAAAAATTAAAGGAAGTGAAAACGAATGTGCGAAGGTGGAAAAAGGATGCCTTTGGAATATTTTTGGATCCAAAATGGAAATTCAGGGCAAAATTCAGGAGATTCAATTTAAAATCCAGAAATGGGGATACATTGACAATTTTAGAGAAAAAGAAAATGAACTCCTCATTCAATTGCATGACATAATTGCTAAAGAGGAAGTGTTTTGGCGTCAAAGATCTAGGGTGTCTTGGCTGACTGAGGGAGATAGGAATTCCATATTTTTTCATCTGACTGCTTCGAAACATAGGGCTGCTAACAGAATCACTCATATTGTTTCTAATGGGACTAGTTTTGAGGAGGAAGATGATATCAGGGAACAAGCTGTCCTTTTCTTTAGGAACCTTCTTTCCTGTAATGGAGAGATTGTTACTGAAGCTCAAGATTCTTTGATTGAAGCTATACCTCAAGTGATTGGTCATAATGAAAATTCCCTAATCACTGCTATTCCTTCCAAAGCTGAAATAAGGAAAGTTGTCTTCTCTTTTGATGGTAATAAAGCTCCTGGACCTGATGGTTTTCCTTTATTCTTCTTCCAAGTGTTTTGGGAAATTGTTGAGCCGGATGTGGTGAACGCTGTCAAGGAATTCTTTGGATCAAGACGTTTGTTGAAAGAATTGAATGCAACTTTTGTGGTCCTTATTCCTAAAAAACCTGGGGCTTCAGAGTTTCAAGCTTTTCGGCCAATCAGCCTATGTAATTCTATTTACAAAATTATTTTGAAGGTGTTGACTTCAAGAATTCTTTTTGTGCTTCCCCAAATTATTGCTCCGCAGCAGAACGGTTTTGTGCCAGGTAGGTATATTATGGATTCAGTTGTTACTGTTCATGAGAACTTACATTCGTTAATGGTTTCAAAAACTGAAGGGTTCATTCTTAAACTGGACATTTCCAAAGCCTATGATCGGGTTGATTGGGATTTCTTGTTTAAAATTCTGGACAAGTTTGGTTTTAATAACAGAGTCATTCAGCTGGTGAACTAGCTTGTTTCGACAGTTTCTTCAGCTGTCATTGTGAATGGATCACCATCAAGGTTTTTTCAGACGTCGAGAGGCCTCAGACAGGGAGATCCTATTTCTCTTATTTTGTTTACTATCTTGGCTGAGAGTTTAAGGAGAAATATTAAAAAGCTTATTGATCAAAGATCCCTTGTTGGCTTAAAACCTTCCTCATCTTCTCTTACCTGTTCCCATCAGCAATTTGTTGATGACACCATCCTTATGGGAAGATCTACTATGACTGAAGCTAAGACTTTTAAAAAAATTTGAATCTTTATGAAGCTGCTTCTGGACAATTTTTCAATAGGGACAAGAGTTCAATTTTTTTCCTCAATACTCTGGAGTATAGACAAGTCAAACTTGCTCGAATCCTTGGATGTTGTGTGGAATCTCTTTCGTCAACCTATCTTGGCCTACCTCTTTGTTCTAAACCTCCGGAATTGTTCTAGATTTCTTTGGTTGAAAAATTCAATAAGAAGCTATCGGGTTGGAAAGGAGCTCTTCTTAGTCAAGCTAGAAAAGTCCAACTCCTTAAGGCTTCTCTACAAAATCTTCCTACTTATGCTCTCAGTATATTTAAAATTCCTGCTAAATTTGCTGAAGCCATTGAAAAAATTCAGAAAAGGTTTCTATGGTCCAGAGTGGAGGACAAGAAGAGAATGCCACTTGTCAGATGGGATCTGGTCTGTAAACCCAAATCAAGGGGAGGCCTGGATTTAAGGAAAATTAAAGTGTTGAACATGTCCCTTCTTGCTAAACAGCTGTGGAGAACTCTTACTTTAAATGGAGAATGGCGTGATACCTTAAAGGCTAAATATTTTAATAACTATGAGTCTTTAAATGAAATTATAAACTCTTCTTCTTTACCTCGTGGGTCAGTCTGTTGGAATGATATGGGTAAAGGAAGAAAGCTATTGGAAATGGGATTGGATGGCTGATTGGAAATGGAAATTTTGTCAGGTTTTGGGAAGACAGGTGGCTTTTTAAAGATCCTTTAATCAGAATAGAGAAATTTAGTAAATGGATGAATGATTGTAAAAAGGAATTTGGAGTCATGGTTAAAGATTATTGGAGGAACGGAGATTGGGTTGATTTGAAGACCATTAGTCAGGATCTTGGCCCTGTTCAGTCGGCTTTCAGAGCCCTTAGACCATCTCAACACCAGGTGGAGGATATTGCTGTCTGGTTAGACAACCCGTGTGGTTTTTTTTCAGTTGCCTTTGCCACTTCTATGTTGGTTAGTAAGATGGAGCCTCCTCCCTTCTGGGCTAAGGCTTGGATTAATCACTTGACTCCAAAAATCAATATTTTCTACTGGATAATGCTACAGAATAAGATTCTCACTTTGGACAATCTTGGAAAAAGAGGAATTCAATTTCCAAACAGGTGTTATATGTGCAGGAATGAAGCCGAGACTGTTAATCACCTTTTTCTTCATTGCCCTTTTGTGTCGAATATTTGGGATAAATTTTTTGGGGCTTCTTGATTTGGTGTGGGTTTTCCCTGCTTCTGTCGAAGATTTTTTCAATCAATGGAAAGCTCCTTCAAAAAATCCTTTTGTGAGAAAGCTATGGTCTTTTATTCTTCCTTTTGTGTCTTGGAATATTTGGAAGGAAAGAAACAATAGAGTGTTTAGGGATAAAGAGATGTCGGAAGGGGACTTGTTTGCTAAAATTGTAAGGGCTATAAAGGAAATTTTCTCTTTAATTCCTGGAAAAATGTTCGAGAATGCTTTCTGGTCTCCTTTTGATGTTGCTATGGCCGAAAAGTGGAATTCAAAATTAGTTGGGTCAAATATACTCAAACCTGGAGTGAGTGGGAGAGATAATGCTAATTGGTCTATGCCGCCTTTGGGCTGGGTGAAAGCCAATTTTGATGGTGCGGCTAAAGGTAACCCTGGGAAAGCTGGTAGTGGGTGTGTGTTAAGGGACAACACGGGGGCTTTTATTGCGGCTTTTGCTGTGGACATCGGAATTCAAACTAATCATGTCGCGGAAGCAGTTGGGGCTTTTCATGCGGTCAGCCTAGCCCTCAAGATCAACACGAAACATCTTTGGTTGGAGGGCGATTCCTTGAATATAATAAATTGTATTCTTGGGCTTACCCCCCTCGTGGACCATAAAAAAATGGATCGAAGACACGAAAACTTTATTAAGCAAATTTGATAAAGTGAAAGTTTCCCATGCCTATAGAGAAGCCAATAAGGTGGCGGATTTCTTCACCAACGAAGGGGTTAGGAAGGGTGGGGAAAACATGTGGAGGAAGAATGACAACCTCCATCCTGAAGTGAAAGCGCTCATTTATTATGATTCAGTGCATGGAAGAGAAGGCAATCTTAGTCATAATGAAACGGATAAAGATCAGGTACATCGATTTCATTAGATTTGATGGGACCGACGTCATTTTCTTTTTTAAGAAGGGTCTGCGGCACGCTTTCTGGGTGTTCGACAAAAAATACCTAAACGAGACCCAGGGCAACTGTTCAGTGTTTATTGACAGTGAGCTGATTATGGGCGGAGAAAGAAAATGAGCGGAGCCGAGCAATTTCCAGGAGCACAGAAAGAATGCTAAAGCGTGGGAAAGAATTGAAAAGGGGGGTTTAGTCCCATATATGGAGAAGCTCCATGGTACGGATGAGGGGATACTGAACTATTTTGTTAAAAACTGGAAAAATGGTGAGATCGTGTTGTTTGGCAGGAATGTTAAGCTGAGTGAGGACTTAATAGGTGAGATAACAGGTCTTTCAACTGAGGGTGTTAAATTCTACCGGGACTGATGATTCTCTGATGAAGCGGTCATTAAATTTTCCAAAAAAGATAAGGAGAAAGCGAAGATGGTGAAGGTTGCTAATAACTACTTTGATGTGGAGTCCATCAAATCTATTTGGAGGAAAGTCTTAAGAGTTGTTATGGAATATATCACGGTTGACGGGCGCTTTACCAGAGTCTATGGTTACCACTTTGCCATTCTCAACCATTTCCAGCATAAGGTTCGTATATCTCTGCCTTTTTACTTATTTTCTTCTCTGAAGAATTGCCTCGATGATGTGGAAAGAAACCCTAGGAGGAATGCTATTATTCACCCTGGTCTTGTTAGGCTCATTTTTGAGTATTTTCAAAATTTACCTGCTTTGCCTAAAACTGTTGATATTGAAGAGTTGGACGATGAGGAGACAAAAAGTAGTAGGGAGATCGAACCCCGGGCCCCCCCAGCTTGTGTTCTTGTTGGCCCTAATACCATTGCTCCCCAGTCCTTGTCTTGTCGAAAAACCCTTAAGGGTTCTGCCCCGCTGTCTTGTCCTAAACGGCAACCTCTACATGAGTGCCCTAGTCCAGGTTTTACCTCCCCACCCTGTCTTAATCCCCAGCCGTCTCTTGGTTGCCCTACTCTAGGTTTGTCCCCAGGTTTGAAAGGTAACCCTATTATGAAACTCGTTTCGTATTCAGGGAATTCAATGGAAATCCTCTCTAAAAAGCCCATGGTCAGTAAGGAATCGGCCCCTAGTGCCCCTGCTTCTGGTAATTTTGGGAATGATCATTTTGAGTCCCCTATTTAGGATGAAATTAATTCTGCCCTGAATAAGCTTAAGCCTAAGGATTTGGTTAGTATAGCGGAAAAAAGTACGGATGGCCTTTTTACCGTTCTCAAATGGACCCAGAAAGAAGTCTGTAATTTGAAAGGTCATGTTACTGATCTCAACAACAAGGTCATGGATTTGGAGCAGAAAATCAGTTGGAATAGTAGAGATAATGATGAACAGGAAACTCCATTACCGAGGAAAAGACAGCAATTACAGGAGGATAGATTGGCTAGCATCGAGTGCAGCATGTCCAAGATTGAACAAAACATCAGGGCTACTGTTGCTAACAATCACAAAATTGCAAGGCATAACACCATCATCATCAATGTGATGGTGGAAAAGCTTGAAAAAAACAAAAAGGGTTCGCTGGTTGTGGATTTGGATGCAGACAGGGGAGGCAGCAGATCGGCTGGTGAAGGGATTTTGACTCGTACCAGGGCTAACATCAAGAGGAAGACCCCGACTTCATCTCATACGGTCCAAATTCTCAAGCAGGGGTTACAGGACATGCAGAATGTTGAAAAGGAAGCCGAGGATTTACTAAACACCTTGGAGTAATGTGAAGTTTTGTTTGCTGGTTTTTTGGGCGGTCCTTTTTTAGGGCCCTGTTGTCTTTTGTTGCTGTCGTTTCCTTTTCTGGACAATTGTCCTGTTGTTTGTACTTTCACTATTTATCTCCTATTGTTTTAACTTTGTGGTTTCAGTCCCTTTAAAACCTATTTTTTCCTTTTCAAAAACATAAAGCAAAATATAAATAAAACTAGACATAAAAATACAGTAAATTGTAACTATATAAATATATCAACAATTACTGTAAACTAAAAACAGATTACAACTTCACCGTGATTAAAACAGATGGGACTTATTAGAAGGTTTTCACTACCAAGTAAACGAATTCTCATCAATAAAAATGGGTAGGCAGTCATTCTCAATATTGCCATCAATGATCTGGACGTTAAAGAGTGTGAATAGAAAACAACTGTTATGCATGAAGAAAAAAATCACAGAAAGAGACGAAACAACTTTTATGAATGAAGGAAAGATGGAAGAAACTCAGAATCTTTATTTGTGGTAGAATTATGTTGTAATCAGATGAGCGATTGCTTAGGAGTCATGGAACTTGAAAAGACTTGGTGCAAAGAATTAGATAAGACATTGTGATGCCCACGCCAAAAAGTATTTGTATTGTAATGCCCTTTCTCCGTTCTTCACGACAGTACTATACTCGTCATTTTCTTATCTGCCCTCTCGATGGATGACTTGTGTGCTTGTTATTACTTTGCGGACTAGAATGGCCGAGTTTTCCGTACATGTTAAAATTGAGTGGATCTGTGTGCCATGCAACGTTTCTCTCAGCCTTGGGACAGTGTGACAGTGTGAAGAGAGAATAGCTGACCTGCAGTATTAAAATAATAGAAAGAAAGAAAAGGTCATAGAAAGCAATAGTAGGAAGATGCCAAGCAACTTTCATACAAAAGATCAAAGAAAGCAATATTTGTGGAGGAGAATGAGGTGTATATTATCATGATTTTTAACGCCGCCAATTGAAAAGATGGGATAGGATTATGATCTGTTTGTGATCCAATTATTTTTTCTTATATTTCTTTTGTGAAAATATAAGACATTTAATAATTTGTGGTTATGATTAATGAAAAATATTGTCGATTGATTATTTATATTATAAGTGCATTCTTTAATATTATTATTTTATTTATTTAAGATTATGTAATGTGTGTATTTTTATATAAATATTATATTTAAATGTATATGAATGTTTTTTAAAAGTTTAATATAAATATTTTTTTATATACTATAATAGAGTTTGAAAATATTATGTTTTTTTATTATAATCAAATTTTCTTTGTAGTTTTATGATAGTTAAAAGTAAATATAATTTAAAACCTTCAAATATTTTCCTTCACTTCTTATTCTGTAGATCCTAATCTCAACCTTCTCCACAAGCTCACCCCCAATACTTAAGTAGAAACACCAATATAATTACCTCCTTTCCCCCTAAAACTTAATGATATGTTTATCAATATTTTTTCATATTAAATGCTTATTAAGAAACAACATGATATGATAATGCCTTTCCAGTGACATTTTTTGGTAGATAATGTTGTAGAATACCAAGATTAGAGAGCTTGAATTGATAACCTTCCACAAGTGAAAATATAAGCACAATAGTATGTTTATCAATATAAATGAAAGTGTGTAAATACAATGAGAAACCTTTAATATATAGGCAAGGTAGATGAGGTAGGAAGGTAGGACTGAACAAGTGACAAACCCTACATATGTGCAACACTTGTGAGCTCACTTGACAAGTGTGTGAACAAGTGGCAAGTATGCATGTAATAGGTGTCTCGAGTGATGAGGACACATTTCTCAATATTATGAAGTGATACAAAATGTTAAAAAGTCCCTATTAGGAGGCTTAATAAATGTAAAAAGAATTCTCCTAGGTAGGCTAAAAGCTAACTATATTGATAAAGTCACTATTTACACAAAAAAATAACATCAAAGAAGGTGGATTTGTCCCTAGCATGGTCAATGCAAAATTGGTGATGTAGTCTTTAAAATGACTAAAAATATCTTTTGTAAGTACAAAGAGTTGGTATATACATATACCCCCAATGTAGCATCCAAGAGCACGAGCACATAAAGCTAAAGGTAAGGCAACATGTCACTCATGGCAACATGGATTTATGTAGGAACAATTTAATGTGTAAGGAAACTATGTTGTTCATGGTGTATAAGTGTAAAAAGATAACACAAGTAGGTGATGCCAAGGGCCAAAAAAATAGTGTTCTTGATATAAAACTATAATAATGGTATGCAAGATGAAAGGTGTGATTCCTTGAATGTATAGAAGTAGAAGGGCATGTTTCTTATAATGTATATATAAGTGATAAATAAATGGTAAGATGAGTGCACAAGGTGAGGGAAAGCATGATGCCCCACAATGCAAGGTCATGTCCATCTATAAAACAAGGAAGGCATGATGGCTTCAAACTATAAATCCAAAGGATGTGCCAAGAGGAGTATAGATGGTGTAAAGAAGATGCTCTAGAAATGTTATAGAGCAAGGTAGGATCAATACATGACTCTAGAAGTTATATATCAATACATGGCTAAGGTGGATTAATTAAATAATACAATATTTAATTAATTAGGAATAAATTAGGATAATTAATTAAAATTTGGAATTTTAATTAATTAGGGTTGTAAGGTCATAATTTCGGTGTCTACATATTCTACTCATAATACTACTATTATTACTAATGCTTTAGAAATACTAACAACTAGATCCCTTCCTCAATAAAAGATCCTACTATATAGGGTTTGTAAGGAGTTTCACTATTCATGGACTGAAAACAAACTTATAAAATACATGCCAATTATTCCCCAAGAATAGCAAGAGGTTTGGGTTTTGAAACAAAAAATAAGTACTACTTGAAATAGGAGTAGACAAATCAAGCTTGGATTCCATATCTAACAAACTTAGTCATTCATAACAAAAACATGTTCAAAAGAATAGTTCTATCATAACCAATATCATTATAATTAGACTCCTTCTTCTCCTGGGTATGTGCAGGATCATCATGGAAAAAAAGGCCCTTAAGTGGCAAAAAAATAAGAAAAATCAGAGTTAGGAATCTTGACATAAAAATTTGAATAAGTTTCTATATTATTTAAAAAATATGTAAGAATAGAATCTGTAGCAAATTGAATGTATTTTCTAAACTACTAGGTTTGTTAAAAAAAGAAATCTATTTAGTGAAATTTTGAAATTTCAAATGCAGTGAAGAATACTTAAATTTCAAGAAATAAAGTGGAGTGTATGTCTAACCACCTAACCACAATCAAATGATAATATTTTTTTATAAGATTTTGGAGAGATATAGTAGAGGACTCATGTCCCAATGTGATTACATATTTTTTATGAATTTTTTTTCCAAATGAAATAATCAATTATATGAATTTTTTTATTACAACTTTTAAAAATATTAAAACTGTATGTTTGACCATACTTGGTTAAAAATTTCATGAAATTCAATTTTTATTTTTTTAATCCTATAGTATGTGAAGCATAGAATGTGACGCATTTTTTGGATTCAAAAAATGTGATACCATTTTAAAGCTATAGATTTTTTTCAATCAGTTTATCAATCAGGACTTTAGTTGTAATTTGAATAGAAAATGAATAATAATTACTTATTAAATTCAAAGTATTTAAAGCATAGTTTATATTGGTGGAAAGCTGAAAATCTCCTTTAAAAACCCTTTTCATCTCATTGATTTTGGGTAAAAAAAAGTCGTCAGCCACATACCCATAATATTGCCACTTTTTGGCCCATCATGATCCTGCACATACCCTCCTTGTTGTCTTATTGGAAAGTAAGAATAATATTAGGTGACTTGTGGACTGATTAGTAAATGATCACATCCATTTCCTTCTAAAAGTATTGTTCCCCTAGTCAGTTGACTTCTTCTCTACAACAATCCTTATGTTGCAGGCTAAGAAACCCATTGCTACGGGTTGATAGTTCTTCTTGCTGCAAATGTTAGTCTTATCTTCTACGACATTCTCATTATCAACAATCATATAAATTAAACATAAAATCTTAATAACTTCATAGACATTCATGAATTCATATACACACATACTAACATATAACATGTTTCCATTTCCAAATGCTTAAAACAACTTAAAAATATATAATTTAAGGCATTCAAAGTCTTTGGTAATGTCTTGAAGTTTAGTAGAAGAAATGATAAAAGGTATTAAACAGTAAAGGGAAACTAGTCAATTATAGGTCCCATCAAGGGCCTTTTAGGGAAATCTAGGTAAATTAGGAGTAGGTTGTGCAATAAGATACCACCAAGAGAACATCTTAGGATTAGTCTAGATAAATTTTTTTGGGATGGTACAAACAATGAAGCTAGATTCTAGGCACCTATCTTGGGACTATAAATTTGCAAAAAACTAAAAAATGATTAAATCCATCTTAAGGGAAACTCTCTAGTCATCATTAAAACCATACATAAGAAATTGACTCCCAATTGAAAAATTAATAAACTCATTGAAGAAGTATGAGAGAACTTATCAAATTTTAGTAACATCAAGGTGAAACATGTTTACCAAAGAGCAAATGAAGTGGTTGATTACATGGAAAATTTGAAAATTGATTCACAAAACAAAGAAATGTTTGTTGACATATCAAACATCGAGCACATCAATCTCATAATTTTGTAGCATGTATACTACAATACTCATTAATGATGAATCTCAATGTCAAAACATGGACATGCAAAGAGGATACTTTGAATGCCTAGAGCTGCAAACATGAATCTTAATAATTGTGTCTCCCTTTTAAATTGTTTTATTCATGAACCATTCTTACATCTATGTGGTGGCTCATAAAAAATGGATATTATGATAATTCCTGAAAGTAGAGAAAAGGTAAATGAGACTCAAGTAAAATCACAAAAGAAAGAATGGAGATTATTTTTTAAGTGAAGGCTTCAGTGATCATGTATGGTATTGAATTGGTTTTGGGTGAAATATATGTGGAATCTTCTCCAAGGTAGTGGCTAAACTCTGATGTAGCATAAATGTTCTTTGTGGTCCTACTAGATTTTGGAGAAGATAGGGAGGTCATGAAATTACTGATGTAAAAACTATTAAGGGAAAAGTCATGTGGGGGAATGAAAAGCTACATGGATAAAGAAATTACTAAAATTGGTTTGCAACCCAACTACAGGATATGGTTGACATGCTTGAAACTAGATTAGAATGGGCCTTGGATCCCTTTTGTAATCCAAGTTGTTGGGGTGAAAAATTTGGCATGGTGTGCTAGGGAAAAATGGGGTATAGACTTCTTGAAGGTCACTATTAGCATCTCAAGAATGAAGGCTATGTATTGGTCCTTTCTTGGGCTAAATATTTGGAGGGTGAAAAAATAGTAGAAGGGCTTCACTTAGGGCTTGGTGAGGCCAATCCATTATAGGACCTTTGGTATTTTTGGTTCTCTAGTTAGTTCCTTATACATTGAATAAGGCCATTTTGTACCCTAACCTATATATAGATGTACAGGTATATAAGGCCAACATGTTAAGTGGCCATTTTATATGTAATCCTGAAGCTAAGTAAGTGCCCTAGCTTACTTGGCTCCTTTGTAGATAAACATGTAAACATGCCCCTTCAAGTTAAGACATGTAATTTTTTTATTGCCATATCAATATACAGGGTGTGGCATCATAGTACATGCCATGTGTACTGATAAAAAAAAATATAAAATATGTTGTAACTCACTTATATACGGGTGAAGCCACAATAGTGGTTTACAATTGAAGTGAGGAAGGAAAACTCACAAAAAATGAATGCATGGAAAAAAAATTGATTTTAGGAGTTCGTACGAACCTATTGGTTCGACTGAACCAATTAGGGGTTCGGTAGAACCTAGGTTCGGCCAAACCCTCTTAATACTTTCCCTCCAAAAAAGCCATCAAAACCCCTTATAGAAGGGGGGTTCGAATGAACGAGGGTTCGAGTGAACCCCTAGTGGTTCGCTCGAACCCCTAGGGGTTCATTCGAACCCCCTTTATTCCTCATCCCCCCTGAGACATAAAAAACTTGAATTTTGGCACTTCGGAGCTCGGTTTGAGGATGAAAATGGAAGAATATTCACAAACCCAACTGGAATCAGGTAGTTCTTAGAACGAGCTATCCAACGAATATAATTTTAATATGTTTTGGTTTTATTATGTATTTGATATTTTAGTTTTATTAAACATAGGTTTTTCATCGAAAATGAAGGTCTTTGTTCTGCACATGTGGAAAAATAGCAGATTATAAAAAAAAAAATTAAAAAATATGAGTGCACCAAATATTGAATTCCTTGATCCAATAGAAAAAAAAATTGAATTTCAATACATACAAAAGAAGTTATGCGTTATACGGTCGTGCTATGTCTGAATTGTAATTGGTTTGACTTTGAAACTTGATTAAAGAAAAAATATTTAATAAAAAACTATCTAACCAAGTGGAAGCACTTAGATATCGGAGTTACGAATCCAAATTCGAAAGAATTAGAATTTTATCCTTCATGGAAAAAAAGTTATGCATTATACAGTCTGTGTCACTTTTTAAAAATGCTATTTTTGAAAAAAACCAATTTTCATGGGAGATGGAAAAAGAAGTGTAAACTGATTCCAAAATTTTTGAAAAAAATATTTTTAGAATCTACAGACAAAATGTGACGAGACTCTAGTTTGCATCATCTTCAAATTCTTCATGGTTTAGCCGCTATAGGTGCTCGAATGTGAAGATTTAGTTTAAAAAAATAATTTCAGTGTCCAGTTTGGCCAAAAATTGTAAACCACTATTGTGGGATCACCCATACATATATATCAAAAAATACTTGATGCATTTTCTAGTTAATAGTCATGTTATTTTTTATTACATTTATAATTATTCGAGAGTCTCCTTCAATGTGGATCTTCGATAGCCCCAAACTTGTGCATGTCTTGAGCCCCGAAAACAAAGCTTGAGATTTGGCTTTGTTGTTGGTCCCTTCAAGCAATTTCTTTATTATTGAAACTACCATCTTCCTATTGTGGTTTATAGTAACATAACCAACCCCCAAATTCCTTAGATCACCTTTGGCCATACCTTCAAATTTTAGTTTATGTCATCTTGCATGTAGAGGGAGCCATCTTACATTTTCTCTAAGATTGTGGGAGGGATGACTCTGAGCATTCCCATAAATGGTGGTACTTAAACTTTATTTTATTTTACTTTAAAATTATTTCATTTACTACATAATGATTGACATTGTTTAATTTTACTTTTTGTAATACACTTGTTTTACTTATATATGTAATTTTTAATTTTAGTTTTTAACAATCCACCATTGATTATTTAGTTAATCTAATCTTAAAATTTGAATTACCTAAATCTCCAAGCTTCATGAGCTAGAAATTTCTTTGTGAGTCTCACTATGACTCGTGATGCCTTGAGTAATGCATAAAAAGAAAGAAAAATGCTAATCTTAAAGTTTTATTTATTAAAGTCTAATTTTTTATATTCATATTTTTAGAAATACATTATTTGAAAATTCATTAAAAAATATAATTTCTTGAAAGGATTAATTTTTCTTAACATTTATCAATATTTTTTCACGAAAATATATTTTTTATAAATTTTGATTATGAAATGGTACATTAAGTTTATTTTTAATTTGTTTTCTATATTTTAAATTAATTAATTAATTTTTAATTAATAAGTATCATGTATAAAGCTATCTAAAACTTATAGTTAATTTCAAATTTTTATTTGTGTATGTTCTTCTATACTTTTAGCTTTCTTCTATATTTTTAATTAATTATTTTATTTAAAAATGATAGACTACCTCATTAAATCAGAAATGCAGTTATTCGTATTTTTTTAATTTTAGATAAATAAATGTCTGTTAAAAATTTGGTAGGTAGGTAAGTAGTCAACCTCAGATTTTAAATACAGATAAAAAAGTCAATAGTCGTCCTCAAAATTTCCATTCATGAAGTGATGGATTGTATGAAAAAACAGCTGTCATTACGATTATTTCATGGCATACAATCCATCACTTCATAGATGGAAATTTTGAGGAGGACTATTAACTTTTATTAGCTGTATTTAATATCTGAGGTCGAGTACTTACCTACCCTTCTTTTAATAAACATTTGTTTATCTGAAATTTAAAAAATACGAATAACTGCATATATCTGATTTAATAAGGTAGTCTTTCAATTTTAAATAAAATAAAAATGTCTTTAAAACTATTCCCGGAAAAAATTAAAATCCAATAACGATCGCCAATAATTCGTTCAACAATTCTGTTCATAAATGGCTTTCCACTCCGGGTAAATTTCCTTCGAGAAATTCAAATCTTATATTTTATATTAAATTAGTTATTTATTTAGTTAATGAAGTTATAAATTTGTTAATCAATATTTTTATAAATAAATTTTAAATAGTTATTAATTATTTTTATTAAGGTAAAGAGGTGTTTTGTAATGAAGTAAAGGGTTAAAGTAATGGTGTAAAATTTGTTAACAATTATTTTTCTTTTTATTTTAAATTTAACAATCAATTATATGTCAAAATATCAAGATGTAATAATAAACATAATATTTCTAAAATAAGTAATACATAAAAATAAAATGTCTATAAACTGTATGGACATTAAAATCGACTCAAAAAAAATGTTAAAAAATAGAAATATTTTTTGTATATATTAAATCAAACTCAAGGGTGTGTTATTTTGTGTATAGTATTAGAAATAATATAAATTAAATATTTATTTTAGTTAATAGAGAAGCCCAAAATTTTGTATGAAGTTTAAGTGTAGTAGTGTAATAATATATATATATATTAATATTATTGACGTACACCCGATTCCCAAGTATTACGATTAAACTTTACTATTATATTGGACGAAAAGCTCTTTTTTCTTATAAATTTAGAGAGTCGTAAGGCTTTATACTCACATTGAAACAAGTTTGAATTGCATTGCTAATCAATACTACTCTCTAAATCCAGAGCCTGTAATAAATCAAAGATGGCTGAAAGACTTGCTATTGCTTTTGCCAACGGCGTGGTTGGAAAGCTTGGCGAGATTTTGGCGCAGCAAGTATTGAATGAGGCGTCGCTGCTGCTTAACTTCAGGAAGGACTTCCAATGGTTGCAGACGAAGCTCACAGATATATCTGGTTATCTGCAAGCTGCAGATGACCAAAGTGCGCTCAATGTTTCTGTGAAACGATGGCTGCTGGAAGTGAGCGATATTGCTCTTGATGCACAAGATATAATTGATGAATGCGCTGTTGAGCCTTTGTATACAAGGCCCGCTCAATCATGTGTGTGCCGTTTCAGTCAATTAGTCTTTCGGTATAAGATGGCAAAGAGGATTAAAGATCTAAAAGATAGGATGAGCTCTACCATTCAAAAGGCACAGGACCTCAATCTTGTTCATCAGCTATTGCATTCAAGTCAGCCTGCAACTAGTACATCAGAAAGAGGAGCAGAGTTGAAGAGATGGAGTATATTAGAGACTGATTCACGAGCAGTGGGTGTGGAGCACAAGGTGGAGGAAATAGTGAGACTGTTAGAAGATCCTGCTGTTGGTGTTGTTGCCGTCCTGGGAATGGGCGGGCTGGGTAAAACATTCCTTCTTCAACATGTCTACAACAGAACCAAACTAAGGTATGAGTATTATGCCTGGATTTCTGTATCACAGACTTGTTCTCTTAGAACTTTGCTGTGTGACCTGGCCTCGCACATTAATTTGCAAATAGATGGTAGTAGTATAAGTGATGTGCGAGCAGCTGAGTTGATTCATCAGCAATTAGAGGGAAATAAATGTTTGATTGTTCTAGATGACGTGTGGAAGACTAGTATAAAAGGTGACTTGGTGAAAAGGCTTGGTCTTCCCACTGGCAGTGGTAACCAGTGTAAAATTGTGGTTACCACTAGAGATAGAGAAGTCACTGCAAACATGAGAGCCCATATGTATGAGATGCAACAACTCTCGGAGGAGGACAGTTGGAATCTGTTTTGCCTCTTTGCCCTCCCCGATAGTGAGAAAAATAAGCCGCCTGAGCACTTGGAGAGCTTGGCTCACTAAATTGTAGAGAAATGCGGGAGGCTGCCGCTGGCTGTTAAGACAGTTGCAGCATCCATGGCAAGATCTGTGGGCTTAGCGGACTGGGAGTCAAAATTGAGGAAATTAAAAGATGTAGTAGGGGCAGATGACTCTACGATGCAAATTCTCAAGCTAAGTTACGACTCTCTTCCTTCCCATCTTAAATCCTGTTTTGCCTATTTTTCTTTCTTTCCAGAGGATACAGAGATATATTATTCTAGGACAAAGGACAGCGAAGATATACACCAGGACTATTTAATATATTTGTGGATAGCTGAAGGTTTTATTCCACAAGAAAAGTTTGACATTGGGTTGAATTACTTACAGCAACTTGTAGATCTATGTTTGCTGGAAGCAAACACAGCTCTTGGCTGTTACACCGTGCATGACATATTGCATGATTTGGTTATTAATATAAGTAAAGAAAACAAGTGTGAATTTGATCTTCCCTTACAAGAAACAAGCTGCCGCCGTTTACTACTGGGTAAGAAAGCTATAACCAATGATGCAATTTCATAAAGACCTCTTCGTCAGCGATTTCTTCGTACTCTTTCATTATTTGGGAATCCAGCTATTACAAGTATTCCAGAAAACTTGTTTGATCGTGTGAGAGTACTCCGGGTTCTCGACTGTAGCAGTACTGCCATCTCTGAATTGCCAAAATCTGTTGGGAAATTGAAGCTTCTTAAGGTTCTGAATTTGTCTCAAACAAAGATCAGGGAGGTGCCGGATTGTGTGAGAAGACTCAAGAGTCTTCAGTTTCTTGATATTTCTGGGTGCAGTGACATACAACGTGTACCTGACTGGATAGGTGACCTCAAATCTCTTTCCCATCTCGATTTACTCGGCTGCTCAGAAGAACTTCACAGTCATATGCCCAAGGGAATATCAAAGCTCTCGAGTCTGAGGACACTGAGATCGCAACCCTTCCCACTGTCTATTGAAGAGAATGAAAACTTGAATGTTAAAGACCTAAGCAATATGGCAAATCTCCAGAAAATAAGTATTAGTTTAGAAGATGAACGTGCGTTAAGAAGTATAGAAGATGCAAGTCTGGTGAAAATGAGAATTCTTGTGGTACAGAATGAGATTCCTTCAAGGGTGAGTGATATGGAAGAATCCAGTCTTCCAGCATTCGCAGTGAAAATGAATGTTATGAGAGATCTTCAACAACTTGCGCTTTCTCGTTTCTCCGTGCCGAGTTGGATATATGGTATGGTAAATCTGACAGAACTTGGATTGTTTGAGTGCAGTGATTATCCGGCGCTCCAAAACATGCCCAACTTACAAACATTGATGTTGGGTATGGATTCGAGATGCAGAAAATTGCCAAAGAAATTTGGTGAGAGTGGGGGATTTCCTAACCTAGTTAGGCTTGTTATTGGTGAGTTACCTCTTTTGGAGGAGGGAGCGATGCAATGTCTCGAATCTATAGAGATAAATAATTGTCCTGGGGTGAAGAAAGTTCCAGAGGGATTGGAGCGGATGAGAAGATTAAAGCGGATAGATGTTAGCGAGTCAAGTGGTGAGTTAGTGGAGAGGTTAAAGGAAGGCGGGGAAGATTGGAATAAAATCAAAACTAATAATCCCAATATAGTCATAGTCGTGTAGTAGCAGCTCATATATTAGCATAAATTGTGTAAGATCTTTCATTCAGATTTTTTATTTTGAAAATTGTGACTAACTATTTAGATTTAGATTTTGGAGAAAATGATTTATTTAATTTTTTAAGAATGTTTATATATGTTTCTTTATATGGAAAGAAACACTCTCTCCTTTTTCTTTTCTTTAAAAGGAATAATCAATAACATTAAAAATATTTTATTTTATAATTTAAATTAAATATAATTAACTTTTTAATTAATTAAATTTTAAATAGTGTAATTAAGGTTTTTAATTTGATAAATTAATATTATTATATTTTTTTAATTTTATAAATTAAAAATATAATAAGCGTTTTGATTTATTTTAATAAATTTAAGATAAATTTTAATTAGATAAAATAAAGAATTATGTTTATAAGAGAGATTATTAATGGAAATATTCAAATTCAAAAGTTTAGATCGTGATGGCCAAGGTCCATCAAAACACATTCTATGATTATTAAATGATTGAGGGGGCAAGTACATAATTTGGTAATTGTACTATATAAAAAAATAATGAGTGGAAACGTTTAAAAATTTGAGATAACATAAACAAGTTAATAGAATTAGGCATTTGCAAACCCATGTTTTTAGTGAGCTCAACCATGAGAAGCCTCTAGTTAGAAAGAATGATGCATTTCATTACTTTATTATACCTATTTCGCTATATATTTATGTTGAGATCATGACATGATTTTTTTTTTTTTTGTATTTTAGTCTCCTTTAATATTTAGTGACAACACTTAAAGATGCTATCAAATGGTAGATAAACACAAATAGTTATATAGTCTTGTTAACCAAGCACTACACATTTAGATTTTTGACAATTATTTTATGGAGTACTTGGTTGATAAGTTATAAATATTTGTGTCTATTTATCATTTGATAACATCTCTAGGTGTTATTACTACTTTTAAGAACTTGGCAATTGTCATATTTTATGTCATTTTTCATAATTCTATTAAAAAGAAGTGACTATCAAGGTATTATTAATTTATCAAAATCACTGTTAATTTTCAAAGATACCTAAGAGTGATACAAAAAATACTAACCATAAAATTGATGATTTAATAATTTTATTTTAAGGAATGTAGCTGAAGATAAGATAAAATCGGAATAGACTTGAAAAATTCAATTATTATACTTGAGGTAGTGCAAGGAATAAATTGTGTAACAATCCCATCATTTCAACCATTTAATTTTTTAATATATAGCAATTTTCTATTCGATTTTTTAACAAATTTTCTTAAGTTTTTATTATTTGCATGTTTATGATTGTTTGTTTGGTTTTTTCATAAAACTCTAAAGGTTTGGCAAATGCTACTATGACACTCATGTGCCTTGAGCAACAAATCCTATGCTCAAGGGTGTTAAGTAATATCTATTTGGTCAATTACATCCATGAAGATTTATTATAACAATGGATTTTTTAAGGCACAATTCTTACAAAAGGTACAATTAAATATTGATCTTTTAAAACATATTTATTTACATGTTTTTAAAAATATGTTTATAGGTATGCTTAATAATCTTTCTGCATCTTCTTCTATGATAATGATTATATTTTCACATGATGAGATCCTTGTGAATGGTTATTATGGTCCTTTATATGTTAGAGCTTATGTTTAGTATAAACCAATTAAGGGTTTTCTTTTTTATATTATTTTTTAGTTCTTTATATGTTAGAGCTTATGTTTATTATAAACCAATTAAGGGTTTTCTTTTTTATATTATCTTTTTGTCCTTTATATGTTAGAGCTTATGTTTATTATAAACCAATTAAGGGTTTTCTTTTTTATATTATTTTTTAATTTAATATATGCTAAAAAAACTAAATTTCATTTTTAATAGAAATAATATGTTCATTCAATTGTTTCCCTTAAGAAAAATAATGGAATGCTGATTGAAATATATGCTAAAAAAAATTAAATTTCATTTTTAAGAGAAATAATATTTGCATTCAATTGTTTCCTTAAGATAAATAAATAAATGTTGATTGAGGCTATGGATTGCATTATTTTACTTAAAATTGGTAGCTTTCTAGAAAGAAAATCAACTAGATAAATGTGATACAATTCTTACTTGGATCTGTTCCATGTATTACTTGTTTTTCCATAGATTAAGCAATGGTACAAATGGGCGAAGTCATTACTATTGCTAGAGATCCATATGCATAATTATAAAAATTGGTTAATTTTATTTTGGATACACATATTGAGGTTCTCAAGGAAACATGTATCAACCATGCATACCAATGTTATTACTTATTAATTATTTTTGATACCCCAACTTGGTAGCATCATAAATCCTAACCTTCTTATTAAAATTGAACTTGAAATAGATGCTTTCTCAAAAGAAATCTGAAAGATATAAGTATAACTAAAAATAGGATTAGTCAAAGAAAACACTACATTCAAGGGATATACATTTTGTGAAGGCATCAAAAAATCAAAATTACTAAGATGTAGAAAATATAAAAAATATATTTCTTTAAAATTTCTTGGTTTCAATGATGCAAATGCCATCTAAATACTCATGGACCTCTATTGGATCATAAGGCATATTTAAATGGGTTTGTATGTATCAAATTCAATCACCCAAATTGAGGAGTCAACTATTATAAGTTAAGTTAATTGTGAGAGTGTATTTTATTAACTATGTCTTGAAAAGCTTTTATAATTTAGATAGTGTGAATGTATTGAAAGGCCCCTTCATAATTTTTAAGGTCTTTTAATTTGAGTAAAAAATGTATTTAAATTTCATGTGATTGAAAAAAAAGTGCACAAAATAATTATAATTTGGGAAACACAATGTGAAATTTTAGTTATTTGAATCTCCTTGTTTAAATGTAAAGGGTTGTCTCATGGCAGGTTGCTTGTTTCTTAACACATAGTGTTTTGCAACATGGATTTTTACAAAACAATATGAATTTCTTGATAATCATGCCTTCCATTGTTGTTTCTATTTTTTCAACTTTGTGTATTTTAGATTGCAACTATTTGTCAACAACATTAATTAAAGTCCTTTTATTTTGATGATAAAATTTTCTTTTAATATTTTAATACCTTTTATAAGTGGTTAATTGTAGTGTTTTTGTTGTTTCAATTCATGATAGAGCGAATAACCCAAGATCATCAACTGCAAAAAACTTCACAAAATAGTGAGAGAGACACAAGGCCATTTCACCAAATAAGGAGTGAAAAATATGAGATGATAAATTACATAATGTTATAGGATTTTAAAGCCATGAAAATGCTAATGGGTAAGAAAACTGTCCGCACGGGAATAAACCACCTAGATTAATAAATGCAAAATTAAACTAAATGCAAGCCTAAGTAAAATTAAGCACAAATATAATTTACTCTAACACTTCAATTTCAACAGTTCCAACTATTGCTTTTGCATCTACAAGTGGACTAGTCACACATTTTTCCTCATCCCCACTGATGTTACCTATTATCACCCTTGTAGTATTCATTTTCATGAGCTTCTACCTTATACTTTATATCTTTTACTTTAAGCTTTGGAGCATCTTTTCCCCCATCAACCCTTAGGACAACACCATCCATTTCTTGGATAGAGTTTTGAATGTATTCAATACTTTTATGTAGCTTCACAACCACTCTCTGCTCAACTTTGAGAGTGCCTTTCTTGTCAGAGAATGTGATTTTTTTTTGTTTGATAAGTTATTTACAAAACTTGTCTACCTTTTCACATAGGTCTTTCATGTCTCCAACTAACCAATTCTCTTTTTATGCTCTAAGATTTTTTTTTCCTTTTCATTATCATCTATTTTGAATTGTATTTGTTCTATGAGATTCTTAAGATGAGGAATCTTTGACTTCATTTGTTGAACTCCACTTATAGCATCATCTCTCATTTTTTCTTGCACAAATTTATATGCAATACAAAATTTCTTTCTTTTATCCACTTTTGCATTGGCATTTTCCCATTCCACATACTGTGCAATGCTCCTTCATTAATTTGTTAAGTGTAGGAACAATCTCATCAATCGATACATTATCTATCTTATTCACTTTGGTCTACTTCTTTCCAAGTGTTTTTAGAGCATATTCCTTTTTTATTACATACTTTCTACTACCTTTTGCTCAAGTTCTACATTGCCATATGTCCATTGTGAATACCGCACACACACCTTCCTCAACTTCTCAACAACATTGAGTCTTTTCAATCAATACACTATCTTCATTTACTTTGGTCTACTTCTTTTCAAGTATTTCTACACTAGATTCCTTTGTCATTTCATACATTCTAGTACCTGCTACCTCCAATTTTGCATTGTCATTTTCCCATTGCACATACTTCACATGATCCTTCCTCAACTTCTCAAGAGTAGAAAGATTCTCTTTAGTCAATACATTATTTATCCCATGCACTTGGGTATGCTTCTTTTCAAGTGTTTTTATGGATGTTTGTTTATTCATTTCCTACATTCTAGTACCCATTGCCTCTTGAAATATTGAGAAGATCTAACATTCGTTAACACTAGTGTTTTCCATCCTTGAATTATAAATAGAAAATATGATTGTAATGAAAACTTTATAGTATGAATGTAAGAAAAGGTACCTTGAAAATTTACCAAAACTATTAATTACAATATGAATTACGTTTAGATTTCCTCATATCATTAAAATATAGGTAAGTAGGAAAACACAATGGATTCTAAGTTTTTCATCTTTGTAAAAAAGATGAAGGGTGAAGAATTTGGGGAGGAGTTGCATGTATTATATACATAAAAAATAATCATATTTAGTTGAGGGGTGATCAAAAAATTGGATTCTTATATATAGAGGGTTTTACAACACTATGTGGGTTGCAAGTTTCTTAACGTCTTGTGTTTTCCAACCACTGATCATACAAACAATATGATTGTAATGAAAACCTTTTTTTGTACACAATATAAATGTAATGAAAAGGAAACCCTTCAAAACATATAACAAATCTTAGATAGACTATAAATTGTGTTTCAAATTCCTAAAATCAATAAACTATAGGTAGGTTGGAAAACATTGTGGGTTGTGATTTATATAATTCAGCTTGTTCTAAGGTGAAGGCTGGAGAGTTCAATGAGGATTTGTAGTTGGGGGATACAAAAAATTAACCAGATTTAGTTGAGAGGTGACCAACCAATTGGGTTCTTATATATAGAGGGTTTTACAACACTACATTGGTTGCAGGTTCCTTAATGCCCTATGTTTTCCAACCTCCGATTATACAAAGAATAGGATTGTATTGAAAACATTTTGTTGTTTACACAATATGAATGTAATGAAAGGAACATGTTAAAAATATATAAAAAGTATCATGTAGACTAAAATTTATGTTTCAACTTCCTCAAATCATTAAATTATAGGAAGGTAGGAAAACATTATGGGTTGTGTTTTATATAATTCTACTTGTTGTAAGCTAAAGGGTGGAGAGTTCGAGGTGTTGAGTTAGTTTTATGTTCATAAATTTTTTGACTTCACTAGTTGAAATCAATTTATCGAATCATCTTTCACTTTATTTTCTTAGACAAATTCATATGTGTAATGATGGAAAAGGTCCCATCTAACTTGGCCTTGATTTAGTGTATTAATATGTCTAAAATATTCACATTAGGTCTTGGCCCCTTGTGAACTAAATGAGCTTATCAATGCCTTATTTGGGGTGTTGTAAAGTGTTGTAACAAACTTTCACACTTTTCCAAGGTTTCCATTAATAATTGGGCTTTCTTATGCTTTGATTAGCCCTATTTTACATCCACAAGCCTCATTTAATGCATCTTTTTGAGGATGATCCTGACATAAATCAATAATCAATCATAACTCAGGTGTTTTTAGCTTGAATGGCCCAAATTTAGTGATCTGGGACCTATTTTTCACATTTTGGAAAATGAGTTCCACCTAGATTTTTTGGTCCTGATCCTAGTTTTACACCTTTCCAAGCATTTTTGAAAATGGTCCCATGAAATATACTTGATGGGACTCATTTCCCACCTTGGGTGAATGAGTCCCATGTGGCCTAAAATCAAAATTAATTCAAATTCTTGGTGGGATTTTTCCCTCTTAGATCTGATGGTGGCTTGTAGTGTTGCAATTTCAAGAATTCTTGCATAATTAAGTATAAATACAAGTTTATTTCACTCATTTTACACCTAGCAAGTTGAAATTGCATCCTTATAGAAAACTTGAGTTCACAAGAGAATTCAAGAGTCTTCAAGAGCAGATTATAAATCATTCTAGAGCATTATGCAAGCATCAAGTATCATGTCAAATATTTTATGCATCATGTTTATTTTTTAGATAACAAAATTGTGATGTAGGGTCTTATGATTCAAGCTGGCATTTTATTCAAGATATATCACCTTCAAGCAAGAGTCAATATCTACATCCATTGGAGCCATCCCATACATGTTTGCAACACTTCATTGCTCGGATTTGCTGAGTTGCAACATCATATTTTGTTCATCCATCTTCTCCATTCCTATTCTATTTTATTTCAAGTTTTGATTACCAAAAGGGGGTTTGGCCAATGAAAAACCCTATCCACTAACAAAACAACGTTTTCCTCTCTTCAGTGTGATTTGTTGGTTTGGATTGAAGACATATTGAGGGGAAAGCTTGGAGAAAGCTGTCAAAGTGTCTAAAAGTTGTCAAAGTTTTCATTAAGCATTGGAGAACATTGGAGAGCACCTACAAGTTGATTTACAAAGACTCAGCTCATGAAACCTGAAGAAGAAGATTGAGCAGATTTAGAAGAGAAGGTTTAGATTTTGAATTTTCAAAAAACCCTAACTGGACTAATTCACCACTTCTGGTGAATGAGTCCTAGTTTTGGTCAAAATTCAGATTGTTATAGATTTAAATATCCATTTGCTAAATTCCTATTCCTGTATAGAAACCTAGATTTTGAATTGATTCGCCCAGCTTGGCAAATGAGTCCCAGTCAACATTAAAGTTAAAATTTCAAATAATTTAGACCTCCTTCTAGTCATCTTCAAATTCCCAGGTGCACACAATACATCCTCTATTTTTTTATTATGTTTTATTTGCATTTTGAGGTCATTTAGTTAAAACTTGCATTGAATTAGGGTTTAGTGTTACATCTTGCATTTCGTTTGTCTTTCCAAGCCTAAACTTGGTGGTGAGCCCATCATTATTCTATAGTCAGCCTCTAGGTCAACCCTATTGCAAGATCTCTTTCTCTTTTGCATTGAGATCTATAGGGTTATCCTTGAATGAAATTGGAAAGTGGGTGTGCTCTATATCCTAAACCATATGAAAGCACCTAACCCATTTTTATTTCATTTCATTTTGGTCAACATGCATTTAGAACATCATAATTTTGATTTGGAGTAAATCATCATCCTACTTTTGCTTGCACTAACATTGCATTAGGGCTTGTATTAGTTAATTAGCATTTTAGGGTTTCTAATTTTGCATTAGTGAAAGTTCATATAGCTTGCATATTTGCATCTCATTTCATTGAAAATCAAACAAAAACCACATTTGCACTTAGGTTATAGATCATACAACATAAAACCATAAAAATCAACTAATTTTTTTTTAAAATTTTGAAACACTATCTCATTAGGACTCATTCACCACCTGGGGTGAATCAGTCCCAATGCAGATTTTACACTACATTTTTTATCATTTAAATCACTATTTCTAAGCTTTTTTTTTCTATTTATAGCTATCTATTTAAATTTCCAAAATTTATAAATTATTGTCATATCATTGTTCTTAGCTTATATTGCATTCACATCCATCTTGCATTTAGTAGCCCTTGTATAGCCCTTGTAACAATATTTGGTGTCCTATTGCTAATACTGTGGTGAGACAAAGTTTGAGATGCATCTCATCCCATGATAGCATAATAGTTGTGGATCATGGGTTGTCTAGCTCTTTAACTCCTACTATTGACACTAGTACACTAGGTATGGACCATACCCTAAACAACTCTTTACCTTCAAGTAGTGTGACATATGTTGAAACAATGGTTGCTAGTGTTCTACAAGAAAACATAATTCAAATTCATGAATATTTAGCACACCTACAACATCAAGTGCAAAATGATAACATTTCAACTACAACCATCCCTACTATAGATAACATTCATTGCATGCTTGAAAGTGAAGATGGACTTGACCTTGTGAAAAACATAGTTCAAATATTTGGAAAACACCTCACCTCAAATTCCTACCTATACCAAGGAGGACCTCAAATTCCTCCTCGCACAACAATTGCTTAAATTCCTACCTATACCAACCATCAAGTCACAACAATAATTCAACCAACTATTAATGTGATTCCTTCCTTGGGAATTTCCACTAGCATCCCTAGTACCTTTGTAGCATCACATGTTATATCTCCTACTACCTTACCACCTATAAGATTTCCATTCACTTGCCCTTCGAACACATACACCCCTTCACCTTTTTCACCTCTATCCCACAACACAAGTAATGACCCTCTCATAAACTAACACTTTCAAACCATTTCATCCATTCAAAAATAAATTTCTATTATTAACCAAAATCAAAATGGCTCACCTACATATTATGTCAAAAGTGCTCCATTGTCCTTGGAGATATGCCAACATCGATGCCACAAGGTGTAGAGGTGCCTAGATTCAAGAAATATGGAGGAAGTGGAGACCCTTCTAACCATGTTAATTCTTATACTACCTTATTTAGTGACTTTGTCCTTAATGATAAACTCTTGGCTAAGATTTTCCCTAGGTCCTTGAATCATACTGCCTTGGAATGATTCTCTTCTTTACCAAATAACTCAATTCATTCATTCAATGAACTTTTTGAGGCATGCGTCAACCATTTCCAAGTGTATATGACTCCTAAGATGACCTTGGGTTATTTGATGAGATGTAAGAAAAAAAAAGAAAATAATACTGACTTTATCTCATGCTACCAATCACTTTATTCCCAGATCAATGTAAAGGTTTCTGATATCCCCATCTTCAAAAGATGTTCATAGAAAACTTGCAAATTAAGATACAAGAAAAGCTTACCATGATTAAATTTCCCTCCTTCATGCACTTGTGTACTTCCCTCCGTGATTATCAAAATTTAGTTAGCAGTCGAGATACAAAATCCACCTCTAGCTGCACTAAGAAATCCAAGTCTACAAACTAAAAAAATTCTCAATCTTTTAGAAAACAAAATAAAGGTTTCCTTCAATTAAATTCCCCTCAAAAAACAACTCAAAATATTAATAACCAAGTGGTTTTTGTCAAAGCCACAATACCCTTTAGCTATGGGGACCTGAAATGAAAATTCACTCCTCTACCCAATACCATTCATAACATAATGACACAACTCCTAGAATAGAAAATAATTACTTGCCTCCCATTAAACAACCCAATATTAATAAACCATTTTCTTCCAACCATAGACTAAATTATTATTTCCATTATTACCAACAAAATGGACATGACACAAAACATTGGAAGCATCTTAAACATCTTGTGCAATACATTAGTGATTTTGATTGTATTTTTGTTAGAGGTGTTAGTGATCAAGGAAATAAATCTATTGCCTCTCCTAACAAAACTTGAAATTTTTTACCAACCCTATGCCTAATCATAACATTTCATTTGTCGAAGCTAGTGAAACTACAAAGAATGATGTGATGAATGTTGATATAGATGATGATAATAATGATACTATTCAACATGATTCTTTAGATAATAATCATGTGGATGATAGCGTAGGAGTGATAGACACCATTCCTCTTAAGGGTTGTGTTGGCAAGAGACACTGCGTATGGTTTTTGGTGTTGTCATTGATGGCAACCCTAAGTGTTGATTTGGTCCACACTTCAATTCTTAATCATACCGGAAGGAAGATTGAAGTCAGTTGATGAAGAATAGAGTATCTGATAGAGTTGTATTGATCAGTTCATACTTGAATTCTAGATTATCATTTTGGGTTGTGGATCTCCATATAGTTGTTTTGATGCATGTGGGTATGTGCAAGATCATGATGGGCCAAAAAGTGGCGATATGATGGGTATGTGTAGGGTATGTGGTTGACAACTTTTTTTTACCCAAAATTGATGAAACAAAAAAGGGTTTTTAAAGGAGATTCTTAGCTTTCCACAAAAATAAATTATGCTTTACTTTGAATTTAATAAATAATTATTATTCATTTTCTATTTGAATTATGACCAGAGTTTTGATTGATAGGCTGATTGAAAAACATATATAGATTTCAAACGATATCACTTTTTTTGAATTTGAAATATGTGTCACATTCTATACTTTGCATACTATAGGATTAAAAAAAAATGAATTTCATGAAGTTTAGACCAAGTTAAGGTAGTTAGACATGTGAGTTTTATATTTCTTTAAATTTGTAATAAAAAAATCATAATTAATTATTTACATGGAAAAAAATTATAAAAAAATATGCATCACATCGGGACATGAGTCCCCTACTTATATCTAAAATATTATCATTTTATTGTGGTTAGAGTGGTCAAACAGACATCTACTTATTTTTTCCCTGAAATTTAACTGCTATTGCATTGAAATTTCAAATTTTCACCAAATAGATTTAAAAAAAAAAAAAAACCCTTATTAGTTTAGAAACTAATTCAATTTGCTACAGATTCTATTCTTACATATTTTTTAAATAATATATATAACTTATTCAAATTTTTACGTCAAGTTTCCTAACTTTGATTTTTCATAATTTTTTGCCACTTAAGGGCCTATTTTTTCCATGATGATCCTGCACATACCCATGCAATGTTTAATCCTTGAAGATTTTGGCTCCACATTGATCTGTGTATGAGTTTATTGATCTGAATTATCAATTTTTAGTTGAACAGTGAAGAATGGCCTACTTGATGGTAAAGTGTATTATGGATCCATGTGGTAGTATTATTTGAAATGTTTTATGTTCGAAGAATGAATTTTTTGGTCCTAACTATGTTTTAGACGACTTTCGATGGTGCACATGGATTTTTATTATGGATTGAGCCAATCGTTTGAATAAGTTTTTATATTTTATTGAAGCTGACATGAAGCCGATGAAATTACCGCTTGTGGATATATAAGTAATTATTCTTTTGTGCAAATGTATGAGATGTGTGTGATGAATTTTTTGAAGGTGTATTGTTTGATTGTGCATAGTTTCACTTGTGTAGATTGAATATTTGTGTTTCGGATTGAAGGCAAACAAAGTTTAAAGTGCAGAGTGTGCATAATCAAATTCAAGAGCTTAACCAAAACTATACTCAAACATTTTTAGATGCTATTTGATAATGCACCACTTTCGTTGTCTTTTGAAAATAGTTGTATGGTAGTGAGCCTTTTTGTTTTGAGTAGTGAGCTCTAGGTAGTGATACTAAATGCAAGTGCATTCCCATATTGTAAAATTTTCTTTTGAGTATGCTCAAAAAATATTATGGATTGACCTCCACCGTGGATTTTTTCCCTAACAAGGTTTCCATATAAAAATCTTGGTGTTGTGGTGTTATGGTTGTTTTCTTTCCGTTGCTACATCTTTCTCTTAGTTCATTGCTTTAAGTTGTTTGAAGTATAGATCAATAAATTTAAAAATTGTAGAACACTAATTCACCCCCACTCTTAGTGTTCCTTGATTCCAAAAATTAGTATTAGAGTCTGGTTCCTCGAAAGAAGTCTAATAGCTTGAGGAATATCTTGGAAAGAACTTCAATGGATTTGGGTAGTCTTCAACAACAACTTTTGGTGGCCCTAGAAGATCTTGATTAGTCTAAATCTGAAGTCTGGGAGTTGCAAGCAAGCCTTATGAATGTAGAAAGATTCATTGAGTCTTTGAGGGATAAAATCAATAAGTCAAGGGACAGGAGGAAGTAATTATGTGATCAACTTAAGTTGGAAAAGAGTAGAAGCATGGAAGATGATCATCTGAGTTAAGCCTTGAAGGAAAAGACTGAAGAATGTGAGAAGCTTACTAGAGATAATGTAGTTTTGAAGCATGAAATGGGTGCTATTATGATGAGGATGATTAAGGATATTGAAGAGAAGAAGAAGAGTGAAGGAAAACTTGCTCAATACCTA
Organism: Sequoia sempervirens; assembly: GCA_007258455.2. Lineage (NCBI taxonomy): Eukaryota > Viridiplantae > Streptophyta > Pinopsida > Cupressales > Cupressaceae > Sequoia > Sequoia sempervirens. Next base: position 190,450,385 of record VDFB02373365.1, on the reverse strand, counting down.
AAAGAGAAATATGAAGAATGTAGTCAAATTACTGATGGATTCATTTAGTTGGAACATGAGTTAGAACAAACCAAACACAATGAGGAAGAGATTTCAAAGAACATTGTTGATCTCAAAGATGAACTTGCTATTGTAAATGAATTCAAGGAGAAATTCAAGATCAACTCAGCCAAGCTTGAAGAACTGATTAAAAGTTAGAGGATTGATGGTGACAAGTGAGGTCTTGGATATGAGAAAGGAGTAAGTTTTGGATCTAGACAAAGGAGGTTTAGACAAGAAAATAAAATGAATGACATTGGAAGGTATCTAGTAAGACAACCTAATGCTCAAAATTTTAATGGTATCTATTATGTTTACAATAAATTTGGTCATATGGTGGCTCAATGCAGAAGTAGAATGAATTCAAGTGGTCCATCATTCTTTGGTCAATGATTTAATTGTAACAAGTATGGTCATAAGTCAAATGAATGCAAAAATGTGATGAAATTTTTTTATAGAGATGTTAGATGTTACACATCAATATATTTGTCCATATTTCTAACTAGTGCAGATCAAGCGAAAGTTAGTGGAACAAATTTTCTAGAAAAAGAAATGTGTTGTGCTACAATTGCAACAAAACCAGTCATATTGCTAGATTCTACATAAGAGGGCTGATAAATTAGAGAAGAAACATGTAGAAGGATAAAAAGGGAAAAGGGAAAGTCACTACAGATCAGATCAGGAAGAAGATGAAGAATACATGGGTGAAAAAGAGTCTCTCTATTGTGTAGGAAATGAGGCAGCACTAGAATCAGCTTCTGGTAATTCCTCTAGGAATTACGATAAGGCCTCTAGCTTAAGGGGAGCTGTCAAGCAAATCTTTCAAACCCCCTGCCAGTAGATGATATTGGGATGTGGATAAGTGTAGAGGAGTGCATTGATGATCCAGATGTTGTTGGAATAGCTAGAGAGAGTGTTTTTGCAGAATTGGAGGTCCACAAATGAAATATCTTTGACAATGTATGAGTACATGGTATCCAGATGATGTTAGTACAAGTGCATTTATTGCATCAAAAATTTAGGTGGGTGAATGATAAAAGGTCATTTCCTTTCTTCATTTTTCACTTTGCATTCGAGATAAAAGAAGTGTGAAAGAGCTCTGAAGGTGAATTGCAGAGAAAATAAAGTGTGCAAAGGTGATTTAGCATTCAAACCCTAATCTGACAGAAACGTATTTTTTGGAAGAACTTGTAAACTCATGAAATTGTGAATTTTCTATAATGGCTACACCATTGGTAGTGGATATAAAAGATAGGCTTCATTCAAAGTTTAAATGGCATCCATTCAAGTCTATTGAGATTGAGCCTTTAGGTGCATTTTCATTTGAGTCATACAGAGTGATGCATATCAAAGATATTAGGGCTTACATTCATGCTAACATTTAGGAGTTAGGGAGTTCTTAGTTGATGAATTTGTATAAGAACAACATAATTAGAGATTATTTCAAGGTGAAACCTGAATTCAAAACCCTTGAGGAAAGGAATTTCATGCAAATGATAAAAATTCCTATGTTTGAGGAGACCAAATGGGTCTAGTATGTTTTGAATCATGTTCATGTAGAGTTCCTATGGTTGGATCAACCTTTTAAAATCACAAAAGGAGCTATTAGGTAGTTACATGTTTAAATTCCTCTAATGGGTTACCATAGTTGAATTCTGTGAAGAATCAAACCATGACTGATGCAACCGGTTTTGTATATTAAAAAAAAAGCAATGAAAATAAATGATATTATTGATTCTGATGTAAAGTTTGCTTCAATGGTGATTGGCTACAAGATTTATCACTCTACCCGAGACAACTTTGTATCTGGTACAACCATATATGCAGCTTATCAGATGGTGAAAGAAAATGTTGAATATGATCTCTGTGAATTGTTCCAGATTTAGTTGCTAGAGAATCTTGGTAAGATAAAGAAAGAAAAGAAAGATACCTTTAGGTATGGGAACCTATTATTGTGTTTGTTCTTCTATTTCAAGAAATAGGTTCCAAGTTATGGAAAAGTTCAATGGAAAGTAAATCAACCCATAGCAATACAAATTAGGGATATATTCTACAAAGTTGGAGATAGAAAAACAAGGAAGAATTTGTTTTGCAGATATTTTAAGAGTTTTCAAAATGAAATGCAAGATAGGGAAAGAATCCCTCAATCAATTGTTGAAAAATACATGAACACCATATGCTTCATGGTAGATATTGATCATTGTCTTATGGAATCTGTTGATCCCATAACTGTATGGATAATGCCAATGGGATATGAAGTGGAGGAGCACACATTGGAGATATATGCTCAACATCTCTTGAGAAAAACTTTGGATGCTAATGAGGAGAGATTCAAAACATATTCTGAAAAGAACATGAAGGTTCATGAATAGTTGAGAAAGCCTATTATAGTCCAAAAAGTGAGGAAAGAGGTTGAAGTGTTTGTTGAGAGCATGGGCATTTCTACAAAAGTAGTAATAGAAGCGAGGAGAAAGAGAGAACAAGTAAAAGGAGAGCCTATACATATAAAATTTTCTATTCTAGCAGTATCCTCTGTCTGGTCTAGATCAACCAAGAGTTCTACACATCTATCTGGTACTACAACAAAGTTTACTCCTATAAAATAACAAGCTAAACCATTTGGGAAAGAGGGGAGAAGGAAGAAATACAAGAGGAAAAGAGTATATGTTGCTGCTGAGGAAAGTGAAGATACAAAGTCAAATGTGGAAGTAAGAGAGATAAAGCATCAGGGCACAAAACCTACACAAGTTAGTAAGGACAAGCCCTCCAGTGATGAGGAGAAAGCCAAGAAAAAGGATAAGACTGAAAAGGCAGGTATGTCTATTAAAGAAGTAGATAAAAGCATGTTGAAGGATGAAAATATTGAGCCTTTGAAAGAATCATATGATTCTTTTGACACTGTTGGTCAAAGAATTCTTGAGGAAGCTACCATTAAGTATTTGAATGCTTTTAATCTAACTCTTATTGAGATTATGTTTGAGTTTCCCAAGGGGCTATATGACATTCTGGAAATGAGAAGGGTAAATGAAAGAACAGAGGATGAGAAAATGAGAGAGAGAATACTTGTAGATTTATGTCCTATGATGTCTATTGAAGAAATGAAGTCAATTTTGGATCATGCAAAGAAGGAATTTAGAAGCAAAACTAGAGTTAATAAGCTGATGATTGCCAGAACTGAAGAAGTTGCAAAGGAAACAAAAATAATTCTAGAAGAAGTATTGTTAAGGGAAATGAAAGATGTTGTTTATGAAGTTGTCCATGATGAAGATGTTGAAACTGGTCTTGAAACAGAAGAGGTGAAAGGAGATATTGCAAAAGAAACCCAAATTCCTCTTGATGAGCATGTCACTGAAGCTGCTATGGAGATTGGAGCACTGGAAGATGTTTTGGTTGAGGAAATTAAAATTCCTGGGGATAGATAAGAGTCTATAGTTGAAAAAGTGGAAGTTCCTAAAGTTAGTCAATAACTTGTGACTAGAGAAGTAGTAATGGAGGAGAAGAAGGTGGAAGCCAAGGTTGCTCTGGTAGAAGCAAGAGACACTGCAGAGGTAGTGAAATTCTTGGAAGAGAAACAAGGAGAATTTGATCTTGAGTTAAGAGAAGGTCCTATCAATTTATCTACATTTTCCCCTATTCAAAAGTTAAAAGTTGCATCATTTCACAAGCAAAAGCCAAGGAAGAACTACTAAAATCACACATTGAAGATAGTGAAATTTTGAGTCTTGCATTCAGGATTTTGGAGAATATCATTCCTTCATATGTCATAGATCCATCTGGTCCTTCATCTGGTGAGTTAAAAAAGTTGATCAATTTTGTTAGTACTCATTTTGTGTCATTAGAGAAATTTGTAGGAGATAAAGTTCAAAAGGAGTTTGATGAAAAAAGGTTCAAAAGGGTGAAGAGTATGATTGAAAATGATAAGTATTTATTAGCTGGTTGTGTAAAAAGCATTCAAAGTGCTTTATCTGAAAGAGGTAGCATTTACAAAGCATGTTTGTCATTTTCTAAATTTATTGAAGATAATGAGAAGAAGATCAAGGATCATGAGAAACAATTGGCTAATATTTTTGAAGCTTTTGATCATTTAACTGTTGTTGTTGGAAAACAAGAAGGTCAAGTGATAGCTCTACTTGACAAGATAAAAATTTTAAAGTATGATAATGACAGGATTATTGAGAGAGCATGTGAGTTGAGAGGTCTAATTGGCCCTAAGATGGAAACTACATTGAGTGCATTGAAGGAGGCACAAGATGCTTTGACGGTTAGTGATCCGATGAACCTGTAAGCTGTAGAGATGCAATCATATTTGTTTTGTGGTCACTTGACTATTTTGGAGACTTTGAAGAAAAGCTGGGATGTGAGCCTGAACTTATTGAAGGGAAATTTGGTAGATCTTTTCAAATTTGTGTAAGTTTTTGTACATAGACAATTTTTCTTGTAGAGAATTTTTGTATGCGGATTCCCCATCTTTTCCATTGATGTCAAATGGGGAGAGTAGTGTAGTGAAAAATGTGTATTCATCTTAGGGGGAGTTGTATTTTTTGTGATATAGTTGAAGATATTTTGAAGTTTTGAGTTGTTGAGTAGTGCAATGAAAAATGTGTATTCATCTCAGGGGGAATTGCATTTTTTGTGATATAATTGAAGATCTTTTGAAGTTTTGAGTTGGTAGTGTATATATGTTGGTGTGGATTTTGACACTTAGTCATTTTTCACTAAGTGTTTCCATCAATGCCAAAGGGGGAGATTGTTGGCAAGAGACACTACATATGGTCTTTGGTGTTGTCATTGATGGAAACCCTAAGCATTCATCTAGTCTCCACTTCAATTCTTGATCATACGAGAAAGAAGATTGAAGTCAGTTGATGAAAAACAAAGTATGTGACAAAGTTGTATTCATCAGTTCATACGTGAATTCCAGATTATCATTTTGGGTTGCGGATCTCCAGATAGTTGTTTTGATGCATTTAATGTTTAATCCTTGAAGATTTTGGCTCCACATTGATCCATGTATGAGTTTGTTGACCATTTTCAGTTGAACAATGAAGAATGGGTGACTTGATGGTAAAGTGTATTGTTGATCCACGTGGAAGTATTATTTGAAATGTTTTATGTTTGAAGAATGAATGTTTGGGTCCTAACTATGTTTTGTTTGACTTTGGATGGTGTGCATGGATTTTTATTGTGGATAGAGCCAACATGTTGAAGAAGTTTTTATATTTTATTGAAGCTGTCAACATGAAGTTGATGAAATTACTACTTGCAGATATATAAGTAATTTTTTTGTTTTGCGAATGTATGAGATATGTGTGATGCAAAAGTTTGAAAGTGTATGGTTCTATTGTGCAGATTGAAGATTTGTGTTTCAGATTAAAGGAGAACAGAGTTTGAAGTGTAGAGTGTGCAAAATCCAATTCAAGAGCTTAACTGAAACTATACTAAGGCATTTTTAGATACTATATGATATTTCACCACTTTTGTTGTCTTTTGAAAATAGTTGTATGACAATGAGCCTTTTTGTTTTGAGCAGTGAGCTCTAGGAAGTGCGATTGAATGCAAGTGAATTCCCATATTGTAAAATTTTCTTTTGAGTATACTCAGAAAATATTATGGATTGATCTCCACTGTGGTTTTTCCCCTAATAGGGTTTCCACATAAAAATCTTGGTGTTATGGTGTTATGGTTGTTTGCTTTATGTTGCTACATATTTCTCTTAGTTTATTGCCTTAAGTTGTTTGAAGTATAGATCAGTAAATTTAAAAATTACATAACACTAATTCACCCCCTCTCAGTGTTCCTTATTTCCAACGGGATGAACTAAGAGAAAGATGTAGCAACATAAAGAAATTCCAAAGAACCAAGACCAACCTAAGATAGAAACTTCACCTCCATCCTACAAAAGACCAAGAGACAATGAAAACAATCTTGTTGCACCTCCTAGAATAAAAAAAATTTACAAATTCAAAGATAAATTGGTTGAACAACCTCTCATTGTTCCTTTCATTCCTCCTATTAGGGAAGAAAAGAAACCTATAGTTGACCAACCAACTCCTGCACAAACGAAGCTTGAAAATAGAACTAAAAAAATAGTCACTAGAGAACATAGGCATAGACATCGTGCCCATGCTCATAGGTTGCATGAAGAAATAAACAAAGAGAATCAAAATACAAACTTGACTGAAGCAATGCATGATGAGTCTACATCCTCCTTGAAACAAAAAGATCCTATAACACAAACACAACAAGAGTTGAAACCTTCCTTAGAAATTATCATTTGACTTCCTATTGTAATTAATTTAGACGATGATGAAGAGGTCAATAATGAATTGAATACATTGTTTTCCTATTCTATGAGCTTAAATGACAATTCTCTTAGAAAGAGTGTTGAACCTGGTGATGGCCCTAGTTTGGCACTTGCTATTTTCCCTTTAGCTAGTTGTTTGCCTTCAGTATACAATGAACATGATTGAGATGAAAATGACCTATTATAGGTTGACTCACATGTGCCTTAATAGTCTTTGGCATTAGTTCTTTTTCTTTTTATTTTGTGTTATTACATGTGTGTATTGTGATTCCTTGTGATGGTCTGTTTGATATATCTCTCTCTTTGTGATATTCCTCTATTTATACCTTCATTCTTCTATTTTTCATAAATCTTCTATCTCTTTCTTTTTTTCAGTTTCCTTGTGTTTTCCTTTTTAGGATGATGCAAGGGTTCGGGACATTTATGTCTCTTCCATGTTGAACCAAAAGTTTTTCCTTTAATTTTCTTTTTCTCTTATCTTTGTCTTGTGTTTTCCTTTTGGGGATGATGCAAGGTGTGGAGAAATTTATGTCTCTTCCATGTTGACCCAAAAAAAATTCCATTACTTTTCTTTATCTCGTCTTTATCTTGTGTTTTCCTCTTAGGAATGACACAAGGCATCAAGACATTTATGTCTCTTCCATGTTGAACCAAAAGCATTTCCTTTACTTTTCTTTATCTCGTCTTTGACTTGTGTTTTAATTTTGGGGATGATGTAAGGCATTGATAAATTCATGTCTCTTCTGTGTTGACCCAAAAACAATTTATTTGTTTTCGCTCCCTTTGTGTCATTCTTCTAGTTCTATGTGTATTCAAGGAATGATGATAGTTTACAACTCTCTAACAAAATTATAGCAAGAACATACTAACCCCAAATCCATAGATCCCTTATTTGTTTGGATTTTCATTTTTGGGGCAACCCCTTTTTTCTCTTTTCTCATGCATGACATAGCTTTACTTGGAAACATATGACTTGGCATAGGGATTTCCAAGTTAGCTCTCATGTCTTTTTTATTGTTTGCATTTATCATTTTCTACTTTAGAGTAATTTCCTACAACATGGTGTTTAGCAATTTCTTTAAAGTGGGGGCATACATTGGCATTATTCTTTTGCATTATTCTTTTTCATGGTTCATGGTGTAGTATTTTTAATTTATAAGATGCATCTTTCACTTTATGGATGAAATTGGGTGCAATTTCCTTTAATACTATGATCTATCTTATCATATTTCATTCCTCTTAGTGGCTTGATGCAACACACTACATCCCCTAAGTTTTGAATCTTTTATCCTTTGATTGGTCCTCTCTTGGAGACATTGGGCACAATGTTCCCGAAGTTAAAGACCTTGCATGAGCTAAGCAAGACTCCCTTGAACATTCTTTACCTTCTTTCATTTTGAATTTTTAGTTATATGGCTACCTTGCATAACATAGCTTGCATGCCTATAGAGCCATCTTGTTTTTTCATGACCTCCAAGCATACAAAGTTTTTTTTTTTCATGAAGCCCAAAAACCATTTGTTGCATGGTTCCTTATCAAGGTTATGAGGAGGTATAACTTTGGTATGGTTTTGATGGGAAGTCGAAAGAGGGCATGACTTTCCCTTAGCTACTTGTGTGTGAGAGAGAGAGAGCATACCAACTGCAAGTATATGTTTCTCACCTCTTTGGAATTCTCACCTAGCTTATAGCATAGAGTTTTGTTGCCTCAAAGTGAGTATGCATTCTTTCAGAAAACATCCTAGATCTGATCCATATTGTGTTAGGAAAAATGGTTGAAGCTTCATCCACCCCTTTCCTTTAATTTTTTTCCTCTCCATGTCTTTGGTAGTGTATGCTTATCCTTGGTTGTTTCTCTTTATATCATTTTCATGTGTGTCCTTTTTGTGCCCATGTTGGTTTTCCATAAGATGTTTATCTTGTGAGCTTGCACAACCCTCTTCATCATACCCATCCTATCCTACCAAAAATGGTGCATTTGAACCCCTCTTGATCATGGCCTTCTTATTACTAGCATTGGTGCATTTGGCCTACTTTAGTGTGAGTTCGAAGCAAGTTTCTCCTCTCACTAAAGTGGGGACTAGATGTAATGACGAAAAAGGGTCCCCCTAACTTGGCCTTGATTTAGTGTTGTAATATTTCTAACATATTCACATTAGGTCTTGGTCCCTTGTGAAATAAATGAGCTTATTGATGCCTTATTTGGGAGGTTGTAAAGTTTTGTAATATAGTTTCACACTTTTTAAAGTTTCCCATTAATAATTGGGCTTTCTTATGCTTTGATTGGCCCTATTTTACACCCACAAGCCTCATTTAACGCATCTTCTTGAGGATGATCCCACCATAAATCAATAACCAATCATAATTCAAGTCTTTTAAGATTGAATGGCCCAAATTTAGTAATCTGGGACTCATTCACCACCTTGGGTGAATGAGTCCCACCTATATTTTTTTGTGCCAATCTTGGTTCTACACCTTACCAAGTATTTTTGAAAATGGTCCCATGAATTATGTCTGATGGGACTCATTCACCACCTTGGGCGAATGAGTCCCACATGACCCAAAATCAAAATTAATTCAAATTCTTGGTGGGATTTTATCCTCCTAGATACGATGTCAACTTTTAGTATTACAATTTTGGGAATTCTTGAATAATTAAGTATAAATACAAGTTTCTTTCACTCATTTTACACCTAGCAAGTTGAATGAACATCCTTATATCAAGGTAGAGTTCACAAGATTATTCAAGCATTCACAAGAGCATTCAAGAGTCTTCAAGAGTAGATTATCAAGAATTCTAGAGCATTATTCAAGCATCAAGCATCATGTCAAAGTTCTTATGCATCATTTTTTTTTTTGAGCTAACAATTGTGATGTAGGGTCTTATGATTCAAGTTAGCATTTTATTCAAGATCTATCACCTTCAAGCAAGAGTGTATATCTACATCCATTGGAGCCATCTCGTACATGTTTATAGCACTTCATTGCTAGGGTTTGCTGAGTTGCAACATCATATTTTGTTCATTCATCATTATCCAAATGTCATATTGTATTCAATTTGAAGGTTTCATTACCAAAAGAGGGTTTGACTAAGGAAAACCACTATCCACTAACAATTTTTTTTTCCCTCTCTTTAGTGTGATTTGCATGTTTAGATTGAAGAGAAATTGAGGATCGAGCTTGGATAAAATTGTCAAAGTGCCTAAAAGTAGTCAAAGTTGTCATTAAGCATTGGAGAACATTAGAGAGCACCTACAGGTTGATTTATAGAGTTTCAGATCCAGAAACCTGAAGAAGTAGATTAAGAAGATTGAGAAGAGAAGATTTTAGTTTTGAATTTTTAGAAAACCCTATCTAGAATTATTCACCACTTCTAGTGAATGAGTCCCAGTTTTGGTCAAAATTCATATTTTTGCAAATTTTGATACCCATTTTCTAGATTTCTATTCCTACACAGAAACCTATATTTTGGATTGATTCTCCTAGCTTTGAGAATGAGTCCAAGTCAACATTAAAATAAAAATTTCCAACATTTTAGAAATCCTTCCAATCATCTTCAGATTCCTAGGTGCACCCAATTCATCCTACAGTTTGTTATTTTGTTTTATTTGCATTTCTAGGTCATTTTGTTAAAGCTTGCATTGAACTAGGGTTTAGTGCTACATCTTGCATTTCATTTGTCTTTCCAAGCCCTAGCTTGGTGGTGAATGCATCATTAGTCTATATTCAGCCTCTAAGATAGCCCTATTGCAAGATTTCTTTCTCCTTTGCATTAACACTAACTCATTTGACTACAAAATCCGACAAAAAATTATGATAAAAGATGTATAATTTGATGTATTGTCTGGATTTGATTTGTAATTTTCAAATTTTTAAAATTTTGTCCCTGACGTTCATCAAAATTTCAATGAACTTGGGTTTCGTCAAAATTTTGATGCACAGTTTTGTCAAAATTTTGAATAAACATTCAAAAAAAAAAAAAAATGAATTTGTGGTCGACATAATTAAAAGTGAGTTTGCCTATTTATTGTGACAATGTTTTTCTATACTTACGAATTTTCTCTACTTGCAACAGTTTGTGGAGAATTAAGGACGATTTTCATGGGAAAAATCAGAAAAAATTCAAGAAGATATCGCCAGGTTGAGGGTGGTCATTTTATTTTTCTAGACTTCATTTGTGAAGTCAAATTTGTACTTCCAGGTTTGAAAATCATATTTTAAAGAAACATCTCATGAAATTTCATTTTTAGACTTGTGCATTTTGAGAATTTCATTTCCTGATTTTGTTGTGCAAGTTCAATATTTGATTTTAGGAGTCTAATGATTGGAAATCATAGTAAAATCATAATTTAATAAGTTCTATAATTACCATTTTAAAGTGTTTTTTAGGGTCATTAAATTTAGGCTATCTTCTCTTTTGCAGGGGTGGTTGCATGCCAAATTTTTTTGGTGTAAAGTATCAGAATTATTAGATTTTGTTACCTGTCTATGATTTAAAATTATTGGAGTGTGAGTTTGATATTTTTTGAAGATCTAAATATTCAAGCTTGGTAAAGAAAAATCATGTTAGATAATATTAGTCGAGAACAAAATGAAGAGACAATTGCTAGAATGTATGCTAGATTGAAAAGAAAGGGTGATGGGAAATGTTATTGTCCTTGCAATAATTGCAAGGGATTAAAGATGAGAAGACTTTTAATCACAATAGTTGACAAACATTGTAGGAAACATGGTCAAGTTGAAGGGGGGAATGATTATCATCCATTGGTAAGTTGTTCATTATATGTGTTTATATTGATTGAATTTGTAAATGTTTATATTGTTTTAACATTTTTATATATATATAAAATCACTTGATTATGATCATGGTTTATTTGTCTATCATTATTATAAAGATGGGGCGCCCTAGGGCACATGATATGGATTATCATGACCTAGATAATGTGGTTTTGCAAGCGGAGGAACATGGAGCTGTGAATATCGAAGATGAAGTTAATGATCTTATGGAAGAAGATGATCATGTGCCAAAAATCACAATTGAAGATGATGGTACAAATACATTGATCCATGAAACATTTAGTGGCACAACTAATCATGATGATCGAGATGACTTTGATGATGTTCATGATTTACTTGTACTTGAGAAGGCACATGAGCCCCTTTATGAAGGCTCCCAAATAACTCTTCTATCTATTGTATTGTTGCTGGTGAACTTGAAGGTTATGAATGGTTTATCCAACATAACAATCTCACGGATGTTAAGGTATCCCATATATGTAATATTTTTTCATCTATTTTAATTGTTATTATTTCATCACTAGTAAATAAAGGATGAAATATATACCATTAATATTATTTATATTAACATTTTTTTATTTTTTTTGTAGATTAATTGGTGAATTTTTGTTACCACCATCAAATATTTTACCTTGCTCATACCGAGATTTATCTAGCATTATAAAAGATATTAGAATGGAGTATCAAGCAATAGATGCATGTCCCAATGATCATAAATTATATATCATAACAACATGAATTTGCAACATAATGCCCCTAGAATGTCATATCAGTAGATATTGAATAGATCAATTGACAAAAAAGGTGCCTTGCAAGGTTCTTCATTATATTCCCATTATTCCATGAATGCAATGATTATTTAGGTGCGAAAGCTGAGCACAATTTATGGATTACCATGCATGGAATAGAAGTGGAGATGCCATTCTTCAAATTCTTGTGGATGGTTCTACATTTAGGGAAATGGAGGAAAAATGACCACACTTTAAAGAAGAACCTTGTAATCTCAGGCTTTCATTGGTAGCGGACGGTGTCAATCCATTTGGAGAGCTGAGATCTATTTACTCGGTGTGGTCTATTTTTGTTATCAACAATAACATTCCTCCATGGATTTCAATAAAGAGGGAGCACATAATGTTGTCAATGATTGTTCTAGGTATTTTCTTACATCAATTTTCTTTAATATAGTAGCATCTCATTTGTCTTATTTGTTGCATAATGACTTATATTTTTTTCATGTAATAGTCATCTACATTAATTTATATATATTGCAGTAAAATGGTTATAATAATTATGTAATGTTTATGTTCATTCAACTAGGTAAGTACCAAGTTAAAGATATGAATGTATATATCGAGCCTCTTATCGAGGACTTACTAAAGTTATGGAATGGTGTCACTATGTATGACGTCTCTAGACCAATAAAACAAAGACAATTTCAATTCCATGCAATGCTTGTATGGACAATTCATGATGCCCCATAGCTAACACATTTGTTTGGTATGTTATAATGTTTGACTGCACTTTAACAATATTCAATTTTATGAAATAGATATCATCCATATTTTTAAAATAATCTGTTCATTATATATAATTATAAAAATTGACATATTTAATCCAATTATATATGATCTTGCATGTCTTCAAACAAAGGGAAAATTTGCATGTCCAATTTGTGGTCCAAAGATGAAATCTCATCTTTCAAAAAGTTTAGGAAAGTAGGCGTTTGATGAGTATAGGCACTTCCTCCACATAAATCATAAGTATTGAACTACTGAAAAACATCTTTTCAATGGGAAAGAAGAGACTACATCAAAACCACAAAGAATGACACCTCACTTATGGAAGTTGGAATATAATAGAATTAATTGTCAAGGTTATACATTGGATCAAATTGTTTATCTATCATATATGATATGTTTGGAATTTATATTTTTATATTGTGGTGTGTTTACTCATGCTGCAATTGAAAATGATTGTTGTTGTTAATTTTTTTAACTTATATGCTTCATGAAGGTTGTCAAGGCATTAATGGTCAGCTTCCATAGGGACTGAAAAGCTATCCCAGACAATTTAGTAGGTTGCCCTACTATGAACAACTACAAATTGTGCATTTGTTTGATACAATGCATATCAAAAAGAATATAACATAAATGTTATGGAAACTATTAGATGGAAGGCATGACAAAGAAAAAATTGTCAAAATTTGTAGTGACATTTAGGAAGCCAATCATGCAATGAAAAATATCAGTCAATTGAATAGTGATGAAGACCAAATTAATATAAGTGCCCTTCCTTGGTTATTAATGGAGCAACAAAATAATGCTATAAAATAAGTCATACAAAGAATTCAATTTCCCATAGTATTTGTTGCGAACATAAACAATATCATAACAGAGAAAGGTGAATTTGGGCCAGGGATGAAAATGCATGATTGGCATACCTTAATTAAGGTAATTATTCTGGTATATTATATACACTTGTATACTACATGTACTTTTTAGTATATTAGGTTTACTACTTTTGGAAAAATAATGAAAAGATCATTTTATAATTATTGCAGTACGTTCTACTTCTATCTCTCCCAAACAACTTCGACAACAATGCCAAGCAAGTTATCTATGATCTTGGAAAATAGGTGAGGTAAATAGCAATATTTGTTCAATTCGTTGTATAGATCTTATAATTTCTATTTGTTTTACTTGTTCTATAATATATTGTATTATTTTGTTAAATCTTGTTAATATATTTGCGCCTTGAATTACTTGTAGATGGATGTCATCTAAATAAATCCATAAAGAAAACATAAATTATTGGAAGAGAAAAATTCCTCGTCTAATGTGTGAAATGCAAAAGTGTCTACCTTTGAAATTTTTCAATGCACAAGAACACTACCTCATACACCAAGTTGAGGAGATTGAATTGTTTGGACCTATACACACAAGGTCAATGTGGATGGTTAAGAGGCACTTGAAATTTTTGAAGGCTTTGGTTAGACAAAGATGACATCTTGAGGGTTCTATGGTGGAGGGATATATGGTATACCATGTTGGTTTGTTTTTACTGTAACTAGGTTGGTCTTCTAATCTACCTATGGAATTTCCAATTCCAATCAAGGGAAGCTCGAAGGACCTAGACCAATTTACATGGATTTTAAAGACCTCCTACACTTTGGGCTCTACAGGACCCAGAAGGGTGATCCCTTTAGCAATATCAACAAATTAAAACACATACATAATAGAAGATTGCTTAACAGATAATCTCATTTAATAGCTCAACATAATAGGATAATACTGAATAGAATTGGTTGTTCATTAGTAATATCAACTATTTGGAGCATGAGATAACTACAACACCTAGGGATTTAAAATGATTTTTAATTTTGAAGATTTGGGACCAAGTTGAAAACAACATAAGTATAACACTTGACCAGTGCCAGAAAATGGGCTATGGAGTCATATAACCAACATTCATCCTACAGTGTTGAACATGTTATGAAAATCCTTGCAAATGTTATCACATTATGACAACCAAACCACTAAAGTTTTATATGATAACTCTTCTTATAAATCCACCTGAAACATAGTACTCATGTCACATGTGCTAAAGCAATTACACTATCCTTTGAACAAAAGGCAATAATAAATGCAACTTGTGCTTCATTAAAGCAATTACATTATTCTCAGAATAGAAGGCAACAACATATATCACTGTAATGCAACAAATGTGCATGAAAATCTACTCAGATAATATTAATATTCAATCCAAAAGAGTAATACATCTCACAAATGGAGAAAATTATCAACTAAAATAAACATGAAAGTACAATTTAGAACACACACTTTTAGATTAATGAGTCAATTACAATCATCCTAGCATTACAATTCTACCCAGAGCTTCTGCCTGACTTGCAGAGCTTTCAGAAATTGGAATCCCAACCTTCTTCTCTTTTACAATGAGAGAAGAGAATAAAAGAGAAACACCAATAGCCCTAAGATCAATCTGATCCATAGATGCAATCTAGAAAATTCTCTCCCGTTGATCAAAAAAATTTCTCAAAGCATCTCTCATCTCTCTTCCAACTGAATTTTCCTCTTCATTTTCCTTTCTTGTCTGTTGTGAAGAAACAAAAAATTATGCCATGTGGAGAAATTCCATCTATCACTTAGCTACGTGAAAATACCTTAGCTTGTTTTCCCATCAAAACTTCATTTTCTACCCCTCTTCTTTGGCTGCATATTACTTTCTTCATATATTAAAGTTTCAAACTTTAATATTAAGCCTTTTGATTTCATTTAACTCCCAACACATAAAAGTTTATATTTATAAAGTGAATATTAAATTCACTCCTCTCATATTCCTTTTACATCACCTGTGTTTATTTTCATGTGCAACTCACATTTTATTCACCCAACATATTTGAAAAATTTCCCCTCAGGAAATTTAATAAAAGGCCTTTAATATTTCACCATCTAGAAGAGTTCCCTCGGGCCCCACCATTCAAAATATTTCATCACCGGTTTGAGTAAATATATTATTCACTTCTTCCATGTTATATTTTTACCTTTATATTTGCACCTTTCACCTGTGCACCTTACATTTTAAATAATATTAAAATGTGGAAGCCTTCCATTTTACTCAGCAATGAAACAATATTCAAAGCAAAGTTTAATTAGGCCAATTTAGGTTTTTTGCATTTTATTTTCCATATGAGCCCACCTCTTATTCATGTGGTTTGTTTTCTTTTAAAAATTCCAATGGCCTTGTTTTTTACTTAAAATGTTTTGCTTCGATAAAACAAATGAAAAATTTAAAATATTATATTCTCCCCTCTTAAAGCTCTTTTCTCGTGCACACAGAAGATTTCATCTAGGCCCACCACTGCCATGTGGCACTAGCCCATTATGTCACGATCAATAAAGAGTGAGCATCTCTTAATCACGATCTGGCGGGGAATGCCTGAGATTATGCTACATTTGATCCTTGTTTTTTCCACTGTAGATTTCATCTTTGCTTCCTTCATCTCACATTTCACGTAATAAAGGCTTTTAAAAGTTTACTTCGGGTCCATTTATTAAAAGTATCTCTATTTAAAATAATAAAATTCCCACGCCGTTTGTTGTTGGGCCCACCTCATTAAATATTTTATCTTCAAATTTTCTTTTAAAGTTTCATCGGGAAAATGAAAAATTTATTCCTCGAGCCCACCATATTTATTCCCAACACCCGTGTGAGCAACACTAACTTGCAAATGTTTTTTCCTTTTAAAAAATGAATAGAGATATTATTTAATGAATTCATGGGGCAAATATTATCGCACCTTTACTCTTCCTCTCGAGACCCATGTGCCACATGGCAGTAGCTCGCAATCTCTTGGGTTTGAAAGACTGAGCAACTTCTAATTGAGAAATAGCGGGAAAAGGCTATGATCATGCTGCATTGTGTCCTTTGTTATCCACCGTCAAATTAATCTTTGGCCTGTTTTGTTCACAATTTTTCCCTAATCTCATTGTGTTCACGACATTCATCTCTGTTTGCTTGTTTCTCAGCAACTTCACGAGCTTGCTCAAATGATTTTCCTTTGCAAAATTAAACAACCCTCCTTAGCTAACTATGGCATCTAATGAATATTTGAATGCACTTTATTATGGTTAAGTTTTATAGGATTTTTCAATAAACCCTTATATGTATGTGTGTTGCTCCAATGGAATTTCCTACGCATTCACCATGGCATCTAATGCGTAGCATTTAGGGTTTCTAAAACCTCTTCAATAGATACATTGCAAAGTGCGCTATCTCTAGTAGCATTACAAGAGGATTTTCAATAAAAATTCTTTTGTGCACTGGCTATAAACACAACATTCCAACAACTATTGCATTCACTTGATATTTTTTAATGCTTTTTGAAAGGATTCCCCTCTATACGCGGGCTGCATGCCATCCTTTGAATGCAAAAAATTCTATTTGTTTTGGCGGATATCCACACCCTGTTTTGAAGCTACGCCTAACATTATTTGTATTTTCTTGGGGATTTTCTTTAAGGTTTTTAATGCTGCTCCATTTATAGTGCACATTCTCCCTTAATCGGCCCCTGTATTAGTTGCCCTCCTGTATGTTTTGGTGGATGTCCATACCCTCTCTGTGTGTTGGCTTTCACTTGCCTTTGCTTGCAGGTTTCTAAATTTTCTTCAACATTCATTATGAAGTGGGCACCCTTTTGAAGATGCACAAACTCTTATTTGCTTTAGAGTTTCTATAGATGCATTATATTGCATAGGCTAATTTTACTACATTTGTTGTTGTCTTCAATACATATAGTCTATGTGGTGCATTCCCCTTTGTGCACTATTAGATTTCCACGCCCTATTTCGTGCGCTACCATTCATTTCATGCTATCGCACCCTTGTTTGTTGATTCATGGCAACACCATGTGAGAAGGATTCCTCCTCATAGCATGCTTCCTATTCTTTGATGAACGCATACCCTTTGTTATTTTGTGTTGTTTCCTCTATCCACCATTCCCTACATTCAACATTCCATGAGATTACATTTACTTGGATTCATTGCTTTTGTGTCCATGCTTACCGTGTCTACTTCTATTGTTGATGGCGCCTCTTCCATTGCATTTGATTTAGGGTTACCATAGCCCTTTCAATTAGAACCATTTTGTATGTGTGTTGGCGCGTGGTGGCTTCTTTTTCTAGTCATTCTATGCATTTTGTAGCATAATGTCATCCCATTTAGCTTGGAATTTTCCACATTAGAAATGCATTCTCTATTGCATTATGATGCCTCATGTGCCTCTACATATTCAGGCTAGACTTTCTGATTGATAGTGATAACCTTACTCTTGGCATGATCCAAAAGTTTAATCATCCTTATTTCTTTCCAATTCAAGAATGGCACTAATACAATGAAGAGACCTGAATAGTATTGGCTTGCATAAAATATTTGCTTTCAGTATCCTATAGTTGTTCAAATCATGCAAGATCAATTAGTGGTGTGATTTTATTGAATGGTAGCCCAAATGAAACATTTTCATCTATGTCTTATGCTTTTCTCATTTTCCACTAGTAGCCAAATCTTGGAGAAATTCACTTGATTTATTTGTTTTAAGTGGTTGCAAATGAACAGTTAATATATCACTGTCATCTACCTCAATAGGATTAACATATCCAATTTGATCACATGAAACTTAGCCATATCAATCATGCCAATCCAATAAGGAATTCTAAACAAAATAAGATGGCTTTAATATTTCAGATAACAAAACCACAACCCACATCTAATCATTGCAATAAAACAATCAATGCACCCTTATTCGAAAAGCCATTTGAGTTACTATGCTCAATGTTGGTTTCAGATGCCTCTTGCCCTTTCACATTCAGTGTTGAAATCTTTGTTATCAATCATTGTTTTGATACCATACTTATGAGAATTTTATACCATATTTGTTCAGTCAAAATGATTTGTATGAAATGGTGACAATGTTACAACATTTGAAATCCCATAAATCTACAAAACATGTTAGGCCCCATGTGGCCCGACAAAAAAAAAAAAGTTTTCAGAACACTTTTATGCTCCACTTCACCTGAGGTGACTTTCTTGATACTTCAGACATGAAAATATGAAATGGGTTCACATTAAAACTTGCTTGCAGGTAGGTTTGAAAAATGGTGAAAACAGGCCATGTTGGCTCTAGAATTGCCTCTAAAAACTAGGCAAATGAACTCATGAAGCTATAAAAACTTGCAGGAATGTAACCACTGGTCTAGAGAATGTAATGCAAAAGATGGCTTGACAAAGGGTGTCATGAGGAAAAATTTATTCGCTGTCAAAGTTTCTTAGTTGAACTTTCTGTGATGAACAACTATTCAGAACCAATTGAAACTGACAACATAACCTCATTGGAAAAATACCAAATTAAATCTTGGGAAGATGCCATTGGACACAATGGATCATTTTAGTGCAGTGAACACGTGTGTAAAGGGAATTATCTTGAAACATATCCCATCAAAAGTTATTGACGCTCGAAGTTGGCCTCACAAAAAGGTTTTAGTACAAAATTGAAGAAATTCCATTTGGTTTTGATATGCTAAAAATAGAAAATCAATTCATAAGGCCTTGAAAACTGACATGCGAGTTCATCTTGGTATGGAGAATACAGAACAACATTCATTTTCTCCTGATGATCACTTGGTTTCAAAATGAAAGCTCAAACGGGAGGCAACTTTACAAAACTACAAATTTGCAAACAACTGAACAGTGACAAAACCCTCCAACTTCACTTTTTGAAACACTGACAAAACTTATCATGGGAAGCTAAAAATGGACATGCATGTTCACATAGGACACATGCACGTTTTTGCAAAAGGATTTTTCTTAGAAGTCCATGGGCATGAAATTATGACCCTCCAAAGTAGGTCATTCAGACATATTCTTCAAGTGCACTTCTGAAAGTGCAGAGGCAAAATTTAGAAATGGACATCTCAAATTTGCAAAATTTGATAGTGCCAACAATGGCTCCAACTAGGGATGTATTCCCCTTGTGGGCATAGCAAGATTCCATATCTCTAGGGAGTAGACCAAAAATTGAGTCAATCAGGTGGTCCTCAAACTACTCCCTTATTCACCTTTATTTTTCAACTTCATTTGGTGACCCCAGGCCACCAAATGAAAAAGGGGAGTCAACATTTACCTCTTTCAAGTACAATTTTGCAAAAAGAGTTGATCTCCCTCAACTCATGCTTGCCTCTGTCAAACCATAACAACATTCGTGATTGCACCCCTACAAACACAAGCATCAGTTTTCCTTCATGCAAGTGAAAACTTGCTCTCTATTCAAATTTGTCATCAATTGGCAACCAAATCAAATATTCCATCTCACTGCCATTCTCTTCATCCTCTGATTTTTCATCAAGTGGCAACATGAGAGGATATTGATCAAGACCACATTCACTAACCCCCTCATAATGATCATGCTTAGAGGAGATATCATAGCTGAAAAAAAACATGCAATCCTCTTGTGTGTTGACCAAAGATTTCTCATACATTTGTATCTCCTCCAACTAAAATACATCACCGGGCAACTTGTCCTCATCCCAACAATACAAGCCTAACACATTGCCATGTGTTTCAAGATTCTAAAAAATTAGGCTTATCAACACCCACAATATCTTCATCTTCATTCAAATCATGGCATTCAGAAGAAATGCTAGCATCCCAAACAATGTTCGCCACCTCATGTTCGTAGACAAGATCATCAGCATTCAATATGTTACCACAAAGGGAAACTTCAAGTACAAGTTCATGTGAATCAGAGCTTTCATTTGCAACAAACTCATCATAGTGAGTGTCAAAGACACATTCACAAATGCAAGGTGTATGAAAAATAACATCATCTCTTGTTGCTTCAACATGAAAATATGAAACATACTACTCATGAGAGGAAATATAAATTACAAATCTAGAAAAAAGGTCCTCATATGCATCAATATGATAGACACAATCACATTGCTCATGTGCAAACTCATCATGAAAGTTGTGACTAGTTGTACCAATGTTTATTTCTACATTTGCATTCTCATGTACATCTACATAAATGGTTTCCTAATGTACACATTCAGTAATGGCTTCAAAGGCAGCAAAAGGGATAGAAGGAAAAACATCAAGCACAATAGGGATTCCTTGTTCATCATTATCAACTGCTTGTACTGATTCATTCAATACATCACCTGCATGCATATCCTTATCTTTGTTCACATTGTTGCAACAATCAACAGGGTTGCATTCCTCACTATCAAAGTGAAAATCATCATGTGTTTCTTCATGGAAACTGCTCACACATGACTGCTCTAACTGACAATCCTTGCATACTCTGTCATTTGCAACTGATACACTGATCCTCTCAAAAGCATTCTTCAAATTTGTAGGCTCCTTTATCCCATCATGAAAGCTTTCATCAATGCTACATACACTCAAAAGATTGGTATAACCAATTGTACTGTAGTATTGCAAATTACACATTTCTTCTTCAAACAAGATGTTCAATTCATATCCATCATCTTCTTGTTCTTGTGAGCCTTCAGAAACATTGTCATCATCTTCATTAGAATAATTTTCATTCAAGCAGATTAATTCCACCTCCTACTTTTGAAATGAATTAGAATTACTAGGGCTGCAAATAGATTTGAAATCCTCTTGATCACCTATACAAGGATGCTTTTCAGCTGATTGCATACTTCCATCTACAACATCATTGTTCTCATAAGGAAAACTTAAAACATTAGAATCATCATGATCTTCAGTTGTGTATTCAAAGTCCATAGAGGAGAAAAAACTCTTAGTATCATTTGTATCATTGGAGCCTTCATTTGCTATAGAAAATCTACTTTCTATTTCTGTATTTTCAAACAAATGGAAGACACTTCACATTTTTCATTTATCTTTTCATGACCATCATGGCTGCAATATCCTTGTGGACATATTTATTTTGTAGGTTGTTCAGAAACAACATCCTTATCACTGCATGATGCACTAACATTCTTGTCTTCTACTATACCATCTGCATCCACTGGACTAAATCTTGAAAAAGTACCATCACATAATTAAGTTAAGAGATGACTTCCACATTTATCTATCATTTCCTCAATTATTGAAAGCCATTGATATAAAAGTTTAAGGCTAGGGGGCCTCCAGTGAACTAGCATGGTACTCATACCTAGCCTATAATTCTCACAGAACAAATCAATGCAAAATGATTCATTAGGTATTTCTAATTCTAGTATAGCAAGCATAAGTTTCATAAATCTATCATGAAAATCATATATAGATTCATCCTCCAATCTTTCTAAATCACACAGTGCATCAATATATGATTCAGACTCAACCTTGTTTGCAATTTCCTCTTCAAATTCTTCTTGAGTATGGAGACTTCTATCTTCAAACAAGCATTCACCTTTCACTATTGACTCATCTTTAAAAGTATCAAGGAAACATGTTATGAGTTTATGCCATGAATCTATGGAATACATTGGTAAGTAAGTAAACCAACCCTCAGCCATACCTTCTAAAGTTCTTACAAAAAATTTCATGATAACATCTTCCTCTTCAATCTGACAATCTTTCATCAAATGAATGAAACGTTGTACATGTTTTGATGCCAATTCTTCAAAATCATCTCTAAACTTAGGAAAATGTTCATTAACTCTTCTTGGGATAGAATGTGGGTAACCTTGGATTTTACTAAAATCTAAAGGGTTGTATCTTTCATTATCAAACACCTTCCTATGAGGACAAGGTTGTGTTCTAGGCATGATACTATAGCTTGTAGAGGGAGAACTAAAACAACCATACATTTTGCAAATGAAAATTATTCCCTCTACAACTACTCAATTACAATATTCAACCTCCCTTGATTGTAGTGCTTAATTTCACTAAATAAGGGAACCAAAGTTCTTTCCTAAGATGTTCAAATATGTGAGGAATACCTAGAAGCATTGCTACTACTACAAATTGTTCTGGAAATATGTAGATCTGGAACTTTTCTTTAAAACTTCAACAGGTTCTTCTGACAGAGTTGCCACCTCTTCTTAGAGGATTGAACTTCAAACAACATTCAGTTCTTTCACAAATAAATGTATCTCTGAGTTCCTTCCACCAGCAGAGCACCACAAATTGTGTAACTTTCAGGTTCACTGCAACAATTATCTCTCCAGGCTTGAAATCCTTCAAACTTTGAACTAAAATAGAAATGGAAAACAATAATATGACACTATAACTAAGCAGTCTGTACTTGGAGATTAAAAGCCCTCCCCAGCAGAGTCGCCATTTTGTTGGTTTGTTTTTACTATAACTAGGTTGGTCTTCTATTCTACCTATGGAATTGCTAATTCCAATCAAGGGTAGCTCAAAGGACCTGGACCAACTGATGAGGATTTTAAAGACCTACACTTTCGACTCTGCAGGACCCGAGAGGGTGTTCCCTTTAGCAATATCAACAAATTAAAACACATACATAATAGAATATTTCTTAATAGATAATCTCATTTAATAGCTCAACATAATAGGATAATACTGAATATAATTAGTTGTTCATCAGTAATATCAATTATTTGGAGCATGAGATAACTACAACACCTGGGGATTTAAAATGATTTTTAATTTTGAAGATTTGGGACCAAGCTGAAAACAACAAAAGTATAACACTTGACCAACACCAGAAAATGGGCTATGGAGTCATATAACTAGCATTCATCCTATAGTGTTGAACATGTTATGAAAATCCATGCAAATTTTATCACATTATGACAACCAGACCACTGAAGTTTTATATAATAACTCTTCTTATAAATCCACCTGAAACATAGTACTCCTCTCACATGTGTTGAAGCAATTACACTATCCTTTGAACAAAATGCAATAATAAATGCAACTTGTGCTTCATTAAATCTATTACATTATTCTCATAATAGAAGGCAACAACGTATATCACTCTAATGTAGCAAATGTGCATGAAAAGACTCAGATAATCTTATTATTGAATCCAAAAGAGTAATACATCTTAGAAATGGAGACAATTATCAACTAAAATAAACATGAAAGCACAATTCAGAACACACACTTTCAGATTAATTACTCAATTACAATCATCCTAGCATTACAGTTCTACCTAGAGCTTCTTCCTAACTTGCAAAACTTTCAGAAATTGGAATCCCATCCTTCTTCTTTTTACATTGAGAGAAGAGAATAAAAGAGCAACACGAATAGCCCTAAGCTCAATCTGATCCATAGATGCAATTTGGAAAATTCTCTCCCGTTGATCTACAATTTTTTTCAAAGCATCTCTCATCTCTCTTTCAACTGAATTTTCCTCTTCATTTTCCTTTGTTGTCTATTGTGAAGCAACAAAAAATTCTGCCATGTGGAGAAATTCCATCTATCACTTAGTTGCGTGAAAATACCTTAGCAAGTTTTCCCATGAAAATTTCATTTTTTTCCCCTATTCTTTGGCTGCATATTACTTTCTTCATATATTAAAGTTCGAAACTTTAATATTAAGCCTTTTGATTTCATTTAACTCCCAACACATAACATTTTATATTTATAAAGTGAATATTAAATTCACTTCTCTCATATTCCTTTTACATTACCTGCGTTTATTTTCATGTGCAGCTCACATTTTATTCGCTTAGCATATTTGAAACATTTCCCCTAAGGAAATTTAATAAAAGGCCTTTAATATTTCACCATCCGGAAGAGTTCCCTCAGGCCCCACCATTCAAAATATTTCATCACCGGTTTGAGTAAATATATTATTCACTTCTTCCATGTTATAATTTTTACCTTTATATTTGCACCTTTCACCTATGCACCTTACATTTTAAATAATATTAAAATGTTGAAGCCTTCCATTTTACTCAGAAATGAAACAATATTCATAGCAAAGTTCGATCGGGCCACTTCAGGTTTTTTGTATTTTATTTTCCATACGGGCCCACCTCTTATTTATGTGCTTTGTTTTCTTTTAAAAGTTCCATCAGCCCTATTTTTTACTTTAAATGTTTTGCTTCGATAAAACAAATGAAACATTTAAAATATTATATTCGCCCCTCTTAAAGCTCTTTTCCCATGCACACAAAAGATTTCACCCAGGCCCACCACTGCCATGTGGCACCAACCCGTTATGTCACGATCAATAAAGAGTGAGCATCTCTTAATCGCGATCTAGCGGGGAATTCCTGAGATTATGCTGCGTTTGTTCCTTGTTTTTTCCACCGTAGATTTCATCTTTGCTTCCTTCATCTCACATTTCATGTAATAAAGGCTTTTAAAAGTTTACTTTGGGCCCCTTTATTAAAAGTATCTCCATCTAAAATAATAAAATTCCCATGCCATTTGTTGCTGGGCCCACCTCATTAAATATTTGCGCTTCAAATTTTCTTTTAAACATTCGTTGGGAAAATGAAAAATTTATTCCCCATGCCCACCACATTTATTCCCAACACCCGTGCGAGCAACACTTACTTGCAAATGTTTTTTCCTTTCAAAAAATGAACAGAGATATTCTTTAATGAATTCATGGGGCAAATATTATCGCGCCTTTTCTCTTCCTCCTAAAACGCACGTGCCATGTGGAATCAACCCACAATCTCATGTGTTTTAAAGAGTGAGCAACTTCTGATTGTGAAATAGCGGGCAAGGACTATGATTGTGTTGCATTGTGTCCTTCGTTCTCCACCGTCAGATTAATCTTCAGCCTGTTTTGTTCACAATTTTTCCCTAATCTCATTGTGTTCATGACATTCATCTCTGTTTGCTTGTTTCTCTGCAACTTCACGAGCTTGCTCAAATGATTTTCCTTTGCAAAATCAAATGACCCTCAGCTAACTATGGCATCTAATGAATATTTCAATGCACTTTATTATGTTGAAGTTTAAGAGGATTTTTCAATAAACCCTTATATGTATGCATGTTGCTCCCATGGCATTTCCTATGCATTCACCATGGCATCTAATGTGTAGAATTTAGGGTTTCTAAAACCTCTTGAAAAGATACATTGCAAAGTGCGCTATCTCTAGTAGGATTACAAGAGGATTTTAAATAAACATTCTTTTGTGCACTCGCTGTAAACACAACATTTCAACAACTAGTGCATTTGCTTGAGGTTTTTTAATGCTTTTTGAAAGGATTCCCCTCTATACGTGGGTTGCGTACCATCCTTTGAATGCACAAAATTCTGTTTGTTTTGGCAGGTATCCACACCCTATTTTGAAGTTGTGCCCAACATTCTCTTTATTTGCTTGGGAATTTTCTTTAATGTTTTTAATGCTACTCCATTTGTAGCGCACATTCTCCCTTAATCGACCCCTGTATTAGTGGCCCTCCTATATGATTTGGTGGATGTCCATACCCTCTCTATGCGCAGGCTTTCACTTGCCTTTGCTTGCAGGTTTCTAAAGTTTCTTCAACATTCATTATGAAGTGTGCATCATTTTGAAGATGCGCAACCTCTTCTCTTCTTTAGAGTTTCTACAAATGCATTATATTGCATAGGCTACTTTTACTATGTTTGTTGTTGTCTTCAACACATATACTCTATGTGGTGCATTCCCCTTTGTGCACTGTTGGATTTCCACGCCCTATTCCATGCGCTACCATTCATTTCATGCTACCGCACCCTTGTTTGTTGATTCATGGCAGCACCATGTGAGAAGGCTCCCTCCTCATAGCATGCTTCCTGTTCTTTGATGGACACATGCCCTTTTTTTATCTGGCATTGTTTCCTCTATCCACTGTTCCTTGCATTCAACATTCCATGAGATTACATTTACTTTGATTCATTGCTTTTGTGTCCATGCTTCCATTGCATTTGATTTAAGGTTACCATATCCCTTTCAATCAAAACCATTTTGTATGTGTGCTGGCATGTGGTAGCTTCTTTTACATTTTGTAGCATAATGGCGTCACATTTAGCTTGGAATTTTCCACACTAAAAATGCATTCTCTATTGCATTATGATGCCTCATGTGCCTCTACATATTCAAGCTTGACTTTCTAATTGACAGTGATAACCTTACTCTTGGTATGATCCAAAAGTTTAATCATCCTTATTTCTTGCTAATTCAAGAATGGCACTAATACAGTCAAGAAACTTGAATAGTATTGGCTTACATAAAATATTTGCTTTCAGTATCCTGTAGTTGTTCAAATGATGCAAGATCAATTAGTGGTGTGATTTTATTGAATGGTAGCCCAAATGAAACATTTTCATCTCTGTCTTATTCTTTTCTCCTTTTCCACTAGTAGCCAAATCCTAGAGAAATTCACTTGATTTATTTGTTTTAGGTGGTTGCAAATGAGTAGTTAATATGTCATTGTCATCTACCTGAATAGGATTAACATATCCAATTTGATCACATGAAACTTAGCCATATCAATGATGCCAATCCAATCAGGAATTCTAAACAAAACAAGATGGTTTTAATATTTTAGATAACAAAACCACAACCCACATCTAATCATTGCAATAAACCAGTAAATGCACCCTTATTCGAAAAGCCATTTGAGTTACTATGCTCAATGTTGGTTTCAAATGCATCCTTCCCTTTCACATTTAGTGTTGAAATCTTAGTTATCAATCACTGTTTTGATACCATAGCTATGAGCATTTTATACCATATTTGTTCCGTCAAAATGATTTTTCTGAAACGACGACAATATTGCAACATTTGAAATCTCATAAATCTACAAAACATGTCGGGCCCCATGTGGCCCGGCTAAAAAAAATTTCATTTTTAGACAATTTTTATGCTCCACTTCACCTGAGGCAACTTTCTCAATACTTTAGAAGTGAAAATATGAAATGGGTTCACATTAAAACTTGCTTTCAGGCATGTTTGAAAATGGTGAAAACATGCCAAGTTAGCTCGAGAATCACCTCTGAAACTAGGGAAATGACCTCATGAAGCTATAAAAACTTGCAGGCATGTAGCCACTAGTCTATAGAAGGAAATGCAAAAGACGGCTTGAAAAAGGGGGTCACGAGGCAAAAGTTATTTACTGTCAAAGTTGCTTAGTTGAACTTTCTACGATGAACAATTGTTCTGAACCAATTGAAACTGACCACATAACCTCGTTGGAAAAATACCAAATTAACTCCTAGGAAGCTTCCATTGGACACAGTGGATCATTTTAGTGCAATGAACATTTTTACAAAGGGAATTAGCTTGAAACATCTCCCATCAAAAGTTATTGATGCTCGAATTTGGCCTCACAAAAAGGTTTCAATGCAAAACTGAAGAAATTCCCTTTGGTTTTGATTTGCTAAAAATAGTAAATCAATTCATAAGGCCTTGAAAATTGACATGTGAGTTCATCTTGGTATAGAGAATGAAAAAAACATTCATTTTCTCTTGACAATCAATTGGTTGCAAAATTCAAGCTCAAATGGGAGGCAACTTTGCAAAACTACAAATTTGCAAATAGCTGAACAATGACAAAACCCTCCAGCTTCACTTTTTGAAACACTGACAAAACTCATCATGGGAAGCTGAAAATGGACATGCACATTCACATGGGACACATGAGTGTTTCTACAAAAGGAATTTTCTTAGAAATCCATGGGTATGAAATTACGCCCCTCCAAAGTAGGTCATTCAGACATATTCTTCAAGTGCACTTATGAAAGTGCGGAGGCAAAATTTTGAAATGGGATCTCAAATTTGCAAAATTTGAGATCGCCAACATACCAGACCATGGTGTACATTAGTGAATATCTTGCTAAGTTTGCAGCAAAGATCTATGTAGATCGTATTTGGGATCCCAACTCCATTAACAAATTCGAAGGGGAGTACTTGATGGGGAAAGGTAGATTGAGGAAAGTCAGAGGTAATTATAATATGGTCATGGAGATTAATTAGAATACATTTTACATATGGTTTCTATGTATATTTTACTTATTTAATTATTAATCTTCAATATACACCAATTATAAATTAAGGTCATATACCGTGGTAATTAACTAATTATATGTCGTTTGTGAATTTCAAACTTTTTTGATACAGTTGGTCAAGAGTGGGATGCACTACATTTGTACGTCGCAAACAATCTTGATTGGATGACAGTATGGATTGAACGATGTCAACAATCTAGTTGCACATTAACATGGGAAGGTGTGGCTTCATTGGTTAAAGAAGCTCATCGTAATGGAGATTCCAATGTTACACAAAGGGAAATTGATTTAGCATATGGTTTAAGAGATAAAAGGTACATATAAATATATTAATCGTCCATATTATTTAATTATTTTTAATTATATTGATGTATACATGATGCAGAGGATCCAACAACAACACCAACAACATCATTTCATGAGGGCAAATCAAACCCAATCAGAATAAGGAGAAGATCAAATTCTTAATTCACTTTCTTTTTCCTCAAAACTCATACAACTTATTTTTATTCTTCAATTATACAAGACTTCAAGGCAAGAAGTTAGCACTCCAATTTCAACAAACCATATGTCATTATTAGTATTCCAATTGACTCATTCAAAGCAAAACCATATTAGAAAACTTTGACTCAATCAATCAGATTCACATCATTCTCAACCACCATATCAACATCTATACATTCTCTCATCCTTTCATAAAGCAACACATTATGCTCACTTGCTACACAACCAATTACTAATCCTTCAAATTCCTGTATACATCATATCCTCAAGGCAACAAAACACTTATTCTAAATCAAATTCCAAAATGTCAATAACCAAACTTCAATCATTGAAAATAGTCTAAAGTTCTCAAATAGCACCACTTCATTTTCCTTACGAGGAAAAATAACAAAGACCAATCCTTCTTGCTATCAACTAGTTAATCAGTCCTTCAAGACACAAGATTCATCATGTTTTGAGAGAAATCAATTCAATACATCAACTTGTATAAATATCAGGTCTATCTACTATGTAAAGATACCAAGACACACAATAGAATGATCATTCTCAAAACAATATGCACTTCCTTTACAACCTTATTCAAGCATAAATTCTACTATAACTCCATCCAAATGACAAGGTTCAAGTATTTAAGGTCACTCACTTCCCTGTACACAAATTTCCACTATCCATGAAATTTAAACATTAATTAGCAATAGACCTCCATACACTAGATTGGGTGAGCCACTCACACTAGGTTCAAAAAAAAGATCCAAAGGCACATTTAGAGACCTCTTAATTCCCATATCATCATATCAAAAACTCAGAATGATTTATACTAGTGAAACTAGCAAATTTCAGACTGTACGCCCAAGAAAGGCTACTAGAATAGGGCTATTTTACAAAGCATCCACCTTTTTTCCAACTCCAAATTGTTAGAAAACCTCAAACAATCAAAGTAAAGGTCACAAAACACTAGATTTATCCACTTTCAAAGATTGAAACACCCATTTAGAAAGTGTATTAACAAACCTTTAATTTTAGGCTGGAAACACCCAAAATAGTGAGGGTTTTGTGATTATCACCCTTACAAGCCTCCAATACTCCGTCCAACCATTGAAACATGGTCCATTATTTCTGAAAATTCCTTTAGAAAAATCTCCTTGGACATGCATACGTTATTTCTCCAATACACTACTGGAAACCTTCATTTTCAAGAGGAAAATTCAGAAAATTAACTTTAAATCGGCAACACAGCACGATATTCTTGATACCCTGCACTCACAGAAAAAAAAATCACATAAAGGACACCCTACTTATCCCATCCCACAATTTCTACTAGGCTTACATCAGTGTGATGGGCCTTAAACTTCTTTAGGGACTCTCAAAATCATAGTGAAACTAACTCTGTCCGAGACACAGGATTGTCTTTGATTCTTTTGTTGCTTAAAACTAACTTTTAGACTCTTTGACAATGAAAACTACTCTTTCTCAAATGATATTACACAAAAACATACTCTTGGATGTTACCAAATTAGCAATACAAGTTAGGAGAAATAGAAAGAATGCTTGATAACTTAGAAAAATAGGGCTTTTGCTCAAGATTTTGCTCTTCCATGCCTTGCCATGCTTTTTATAACTTTTTCCCTCTTAATAACCACCTTTTCTAACTTCTCATCAGTTCAAACTACCTCTTATCTCCTAATATGCTTGATTTATGCCTTTTTGTTTACATAATATTGCATTATTTACATTTTTTTTGCATTTTCACCTCCTAGTGACTTCTTTTATGATTTGATTACATTCAAATTAGCCTTTGCATGGCCTTGACACACAAATTTAGACTTAAACATGTAAATTTAACATATTAGCCTTTTGAAGGAATTTACAAGATCTAGGTGCTCCTACACCAATATATATGTTGAGATTTTTTTCTTTGCATACATTTAGCCAAGAATAAATATGTTTATCAACTAATGATATTACAATAATTTTTACATGTTTGACATATTGTAGGTGAAACATCACAAGGCTATGTGGTGCAATGTTCATAAATTTCAAATCAAAAAGTTTGATGACATGAAGAAAACTTGTGATTCTGGTATAACTATAGTCTTTCAGGTGACTAATGTTTCATCTAGAAGCGACATACATCTAGAAGTCACAAAAAATCGATACTATTGGATTTTGGATGATATACTTGAGTGTGACTTTAAGTCCTTTAAATTAGTTCAGTTTTTCATCCTATGGTACAAGCTACGATTGAATGAAAATGATCCCAAGAGAACTGTTATTGAACATGATAATGGATTTACCATGGTTAATACAAGGTCAATCGAGCGAGCTGGAAATGAGCCCTATGTTCTTCCAAGCCAATGTGAGCGAGTATTTTACTTAGAGGTTTCAAGTAAATTGGCTTGGTCATTTGTTGTTAGACATGATCCAAGAGGAAGGTTGGTAAAGTATAATGTGGTGGAAGAAGAAGATACTAAAGAACTAGAATATGATGTAGATGATGATTAGGATCAATAGTTAGTTGATGATGTGCCTAACAAAGATGTCAAAGAGGAGGGACTAGATCATGATGATGTAGGAGTTAATGTTCATGAAGATGATATCGATGTGGATGATGACATTATCAAAACTAATATCAATGACGGTGATGATGATACGACCAATCCTTACAATGTCGAATCTGGATCAAATGATACAGACAAAGAGTTGGATGAAGAAGAAGATCAATGACATTGAAATCTATGAGTTATGCGATTATATTATCTATTTGATATTAATTTATTAATAGAATTATATTTGAATTATGTGGTTACATAATTAATTCATGATGTTTACATTGACATATGTATAAGTTATGCGATTATATTATCTATTTAATATTAATTTCTTGATAGAATTATATTTGACTTATGGGAGATTTGATTTTATGAATTTTTATCCATGTGCAGACCTAATGGGTTGTGTCTGAACATTGAATATAACATGAACTAAATGAGAAATATGTTCAGTTAATAGATGGATAAAATGAATTAGATTTATGGATGGACAAGGGTAGACCAGTGCCTTATTAGGTATATGGAGTCTAATGAATATCTACAAATGTGGATTTCAATAATGGCAATAATTCAAACTGTTAGGAACAATTTTTGTTTTACAACTTGTGTAAACGTGCAAGTGAATAATTGACAAACTCTTCTTGAGATAGAATGGAAATTCCAGTTATGTGATTCTTCTAATTAATCCAACTAACACTTCCCAATTGTTGTGATTGATTAAAATATTTTAATCCCTACTTGAGAGAACCAAATAACTAGATCACACATATATAGCAAATGTACAATGATAAACAGAGTATAAACTTGTTATATCAATTTAAAAAATAGAGAAGCATCATAATGGAGACAATCAAATAACTACATAAATTTAACAAACAGCTGATACCAAAATCTTAATTTGTGACTTAGATATCTTCATTTACCCCATCAAAATACATGCATCTGAGTCTCTGTATATTAAATCATTTTGCTAGAAAGCTATCTACTGAATATCTCCTAATGCCTATATCTATTGCATTACTATGAAATAGATATAAATACATCAAAACTTGGAAGGGACACGTCCCTTCACAAATGTTTTAGTTTACTTAACTAATTAAAACAAGAGATTAGGCTCTATTTAGCCATAGATGAACATTTGATAAATGGTGTAGATAATCTTTCCGTTGACGAGTATTGACATCTCCTAATGCATTCTTGACCGATATTTCCACCTTTATCATTCTTTCATTCTGCTCGTAACTCTCATCCAATGTTGAATCCTTCCTTGTAGCATTTTCCAGAATTCTCTACAGCATTAATTCACATTCTTTGATCCACTTGGATTTCTCTTTCAACTTTTCCGCATCTTCAAATAGTGTAGCCAACCCCATATTCATAACATCAACTAGCCCCTTTACATCTTCTCACAGTTCCTCATAAAGGTCCATGTGTTTCTTTATAGTTTGGTCACCCATACCAATGGCCACACTGTTAGGAACATCTCTTTCATTTAATTCTTAGAGCTTTTCTTGAATCCTTCCATCAATTCTCTTGTGTTCCTGCCCTGTAACATGGTTCTTTGAATATGCTCCCCATAGCTTATTCAACCAAATCATTAAGTTGGTTTGCCTTTTTCTGATTATTACAGTGAGTGTATCATATTTACCTTGTGAATATGTAGTTGACTCATCCCAATGATCTTTTACTTGTGAGATTTCACCATGTGTTATTAATTTAGGAGGCCCCATTGTGACTCCTAGAATGTCCTTCAAATGCTCATTCTCTCTCATGATCCTTTCATTACTCATTTTGTACATTTCCTTTTCTTTGATCAACATTTGTATTTGGGCTTTATTCAGTTTAGCCACATTAATCCCAATGTTTGTAGTTGCCATAGGATCTAACTCTCCAACCTTAAGAGTCATGACTTGTCCAAATTATTTCTCAGTATCAATCACCACTGACTTTCTATGAGTTGGATACAAGGCCCATATCATGAGTGATGCTTCATTCGGGTTATATTTGGATCCAACATATATTTTTGTCACCCCCTCTGGACTAAGCTTGTGTGTGGCACTATTATCCTTTAAGAAGCTATCAAATACCAATGTAGAATTCAAATCAATCCCTAGAAAGATCATAACTCCAACATCCTCTAACATTTTCCTTCCTTTATCGGGGGTCATATTAGCCATTTCTCTATCAATAGTTAATTTCAAATTATTTAGTAGTTGCTCCTCATTGCTTGGTGTAATATTATCAACTGTCTCCCTTATCTCCTTGCCCTTTTTTTTATACAAGAAAGATCTAAATTATGGATAATTCACAAATTCATTGTTTGCTACAAATGACCTATATTCCATCTCTTTGGTATTTGTATCTTGGCTCTCTTCAACACTTGGTTTTCTAGGAAGAAAGTTATAATCTTGAGTTTTTAATCTAGAAATCCTACTGGGTAGGTCTCATGGAATATCTTCTCCAAATTCCTCATCTCCAAAAAAAGGGAATACTATATCCATCCCAACCCTTGGTTGTATTCCTCCACCACTATCTTTGCTTCCTCTACCTCCAAATTTCTAATCATGTCATCAAATTGATAAGGCACATGATCATATCCTCCAAAGTTTATCCTTTGTTTGGCATAATTTATATATCCCTCTAGATCAAAACCTTTTCTTGGTGGACCCTTACTCATATTATACTGCATTAATTTTTCAAGGATCAAATCATATCCTTACCTTCCAAGCACAATAAAATCACCAAAGCACAAAGTACTAGGCATAAATGCCTATTTCCTGAATGAACCAAAATTCACGAAACTAGAAAAATTCATTTCTTACAATTTCCAAATATGCAATCCTATGTGGGACTATTTCAGGTAAAATGAATGGAGAATCCTCAAAACCAAACACCTTTATAATAGTAGCATCTTCCAAGCAATACTGTCTCCCCAATTATGATCAATTGGTCCATTAAAGTCCTTAGGTCTGAGGAAGTGTTTTATTTCATTAGAAAATGAGTGCGCACAAGGATGACTTTATAATTCATATACTAGCTTTACAAAATATGCTTCAAAATATAGGTAACTGGAATTAGCAAACCTACTGTCCCAAATGGCAATCCACAATTGAATGGTTAACAATTTTCCCTCTTTATCAAACTATGAAACCTTCAATTTTTCTAGCCAAATTCCTAACTCTTGTCCAAAGTACAATACTAGATGCATTAAAAGAGAATAATGCTTAAGGTATAGAATAGGGGACTTATTCTTTATTGTCATCAATGCTAAGTCGAGTTCCTTGGAGACAAATGAAGCATAGTCAAAAAACCTAGAATTATGACACTAAATGTCAGCTACAATTACCATGGGAACAATGGACATATACTTAAGAACTTCCATACCCAACACTTGTCCTACCGAGAAATAGGTATATCTCATATAGGGCTCGAATAAGTCCACATGGAATGGAGGCACATTGCCATCATCAAGTGGGACAGTTTTACCATCTTGTTTAATTCTATGTAAGGGAAACCTCCAACCCCTGTAAGTGGTGTCCATTCTCCAAAACTCCTTTTCCAACTCTTCATTCACAATTTTCTCATTACTCCACTCTTCCAACTTAAAAACATCACTTATTGAAGCCTCTTATATGTATATGAAGGGTTTCCTAGATGGTCCACATAGGGCCTTAAGTTTTGAGTCAGAGTGGGTGGAAAACAATTTTACCAGCTCTGTATTGACAAACACATGAGGGAAAAACATCTTTCCCAAATTTAGACACCAT
Organism: Sequoia sempervirens; assembly: GCA_007258455.2. Lineage (NCBI taxonomy): Eukaryota > Viridiplantae > Streptophyta > Pinopsida > Cupressales > Cupressaceae > Sequoia > Sequoia sempervirens. The sequence goes on along the minus strand of VDFB02373365.1, from coordinate 190,414,977 downwards.
GGATTACAAACTGGCTCAAAATAATCTCTTCGGTGAAAGTGGAAACTAAACAATTCATAGCCTCTTATTGGGGTCCAAATGTCTCCTATGTGCTTGCATTTTTAGTCCAATTTTTCCACTTTCTCCCTCAGTTATGTGGAGCGCCTACCTCTAGGCCTAGAGCCAAGCAATTGGTCAATTAAACCCTAATTCAATTTTCATTCAACACCCTTCGGCTCAATTCTAGACTCAACTTTTTACTTCTTACTCTTAGGGTGACTGCACTCACTTTTTTTTCTGCCTTTCAACTTCCCTGAGCTGGTGGCTTCTATATTACTCACTTAAAATTGTAGAAATAAAAAAGTTAAAATGCAGAGGACTTACTGGTTTTGATTGAGGTCTTTCAACTAAAACAATTCTCTAGCCCTTTGTTTGTCTCCTCATTTCTTTCACTACCAATTCTAAACAATGTTCATTTTGCAATGATTTCCTTTCAAATTATGACCTATGCTCTATGGCACCATTAATGTTTTAACTCTAGGCACAAATGTAACGGATTTTTGAATTACTTACTATTACATCAAATGAACTGGTCAACAAGACACCTTCAAACTTTGGGTGATCTATACATTAGGCCCCAACCAATGTTCACTAAATACTCTGTTGATTGGGGCAACACTCTATACATCTGACTGATGTTAAAATTTGTCCTGTATACATCTCCAAGAGTCACCCAAGCAATCATTTTGGTTCATTTGTTTCTTCATCGACTTGACTTTTATTATCACTAACACATTCAGTGGTTCCTCCAATGTTATAAGTCTCACAGATAACACATCAAATGAACTAGTCAAGAAGACACCTTCAAAATTTGGGAGATCTATACATTAGGCCCCAACCAACGTTCACTAAATACTCTGCTAATTGAGGTAACACTCTACACATCTGACCGATGTTAACATTTATCCCATATACATCACCAAGAGTCACCCCGACAATCATTTTGGTTCATTTGTTTTTTTCATAGGCCTAACTTTTAGTATCGCTAACACATTCAGTGGTTCCTTCAATGTTATATGTCTCACCAATAACACATCAAATGAAATAGTCGGCAACACACCTTCAAACTTTGGGTGATCTATACATTAGGCCCCAACCAACATTCACTGAATACTTTGCTGATAGGGGTAACACTCTACAAATCTAACTGATGTTAACATTTGTCCAATAGACATTGCCAAGATTCACCCTAACAATCATTTTGGTTCATTTGTTTCTTCATCGGCTTGACTTTTAGTATCACTAACACATTTAGTGGTTCCTCTGATGTTATAGGTCTTGCCGATAACACATCAAATGAACTAGTTAGCAAGACACCTTCAAACTTTGGGTGATCTATACATTAGGCCCCAACCAACATTCACTGAATACTCTACTGATCGGGGTAACACTCTACACATCTAACCGATGTTAGGGTATGTGCAGGATCATCATGAAAAAAATAGGCCCTTAAGTGGCGAAAAATTCAGAAAAATCAGAGTTAGGCAACTTGATGTAAAAATTTGATTAAGTTATCTATATTATTTCAAAAAAACGTAAGAATAGAATCTATAGAAAATTGAATGTAGTTTCTAAACTACTAGGTTCATTTAAAAAGAAAAAATTCTATTTGGTGAAAAATTGAAATTTCAATGCAGTAGTATTTAAATTTCAAGGAAAAAATAATACGTAGGTGTCTATCTAACCACTCTAATGACAATAAAATGATAATATTTTTTTATAAGATTTTAGATGTAAGTAGAGGACTCATGTCCCAGTGTGATGCATATTTTTTTGTAATTTTTTTCCAATTAAATAATTAATTATGAATTTTTTATCATAACTTTTAAAAGATATAAAAAACTCGTATGTCTGACCACCTTAACTTGGTCAAAACTTCATGAAATTCTATTTTATTTTTTTTAATCCTATAGTATGTAAAGCATAGAATGTGACACATGTTTCAGATTCAAAAAATGTGATACCGTTTGAAAGCTATAGATGTTTTTCAATCAGCCTATCAATTAGGACTTTAGTCATAATTCAAATAGAAAATGAATAATAATAATTTATTAAATTCAATGTAAAGAATAATTTATATTGGTGGAAAGTTGAGAATATCTTTTAAAAACCCTTTTGTTTCATCAATTTTGGGTTAAGAAAAAGGCATCAGCTACATACCCCACACATACCCATCATATCGCCACTTTTTGGCCCATCATGATCCTACACATACCCATTAAAATTTGTCCCGTATACATCACCAAGAGTTACCCCAAAAATCATTTTGGTTCATTTATTTCTTCATTAGCTTGAATTTTAGTATCACTAACACATTTAGTGGTTCCTCCAATGTTATAAGTCTCACCAATATCTTTTCTTTTGGTCTTGAATATGTTGCCAAAACTCCTGTCGATATCCTCTTGTTAGTGTAACTTAGCACATCGGGTGAACATTCAGGATTTACACTGATTGCACATGTCTCGCCAACATATTCCCAATGCTCCTGTCAGTGAAAGAAATGATGGTCTCACCAATGAAACTTCATCGGGTAGGCTTAAACATTCAGGCCAGTATATATTTTTCATGCTGAGATGACTTGTCTTGTTGATAGATTATCTTCATCAATGAGACCATAAGCCAATCTCCTTGATATGTCTTCTTTAGTAATCCTGATCACTACAATAGTTTTGATGTCTCATCGATGTGCTAAAAAGTGCTTATAACCCATTATAGGTCAGGAAGACCCATACCAGCTCATGCTAATGTGATTTGTTTGCCACAATATCTTTGATCAGAAGGATTTTCATGAGTAGAACAAGGTGACTATGGGTAATTATATTTTGTAGAGCCAATTACATCCTTTTTTGACTCAAAATGTAGTTAATTATTATAGAGAAATTTACATGAGTAAATCATTATAAAATTTTGAATTTTTTTATAGTTCCAACAAACCCTTCTTCATGTTGTATTGCAGCAATTTGTTGAGAACCATATCATATCCATCCCTTGCTAATACAGTGAAATCACCGAAGAAAGGAAGAGTGGTGGAGATAGAGACTCGATGGATAGGGTGGATATGGAGGGAGAGATGGTGAGAGATAGAGAGGGAGAGGGAGACAAAGGGATATAGATAGGTAGAGGAGGAGAGATAGAGAAGAGGGTGATATAGAGATAGAGGGGGATGGTGAAAGAGATAGAGAGATTGTGATAGAGGTAGAAAAATATATGGATAGAAAGAGATAGAGAGTGGACTGAGAGGGAGATAAAAGGAGAAATAGAGATAGAGATATAGAGTAGGAGAGGTGGAGCTAGGGAGATATGGAGTGAATAATAGAGAAAGTGGGGAGAGGGAGAGAGGAGGGGGGAAGAGGGAGGACATAGATCTGGGAAGAGAAAGGAGAAGAGATAGAGAGATGGATAGGGGATAGGGAGGGACCAGAGATGGTGAGAGATAGAGAGGGGGAGGGAGAGAAAGGGATATAGATAGGTAGAGGAGAGATAGAGAAGAGGGTTTAGGGTTTAGGGAGATAAAGAGAAACAAGGAGAGATATATCAATCATGCTCCCTATATCTCTATCTATTCATCCTTATCTCTTTATCTTTCTACCTTTCTCTATCTCTTTGTCTCCATTTCTATTTGTATGTTTCTCATTATTTCCCTCTCTCTCTATATTTTCTTCCCTATATTTATCTTTGTTTCCTTAAGTGTGCAATGGGTACATTGAAGAGGTCTTAAAGGAGAATTATCATATCTTTAATCAAATGGCATGCTACCTTGAGCATAACTCCCCAAGGACACATGCCATCCTTGGATTGTTGACATGAAACAACCAATCAAAATTTAGTTTCTCTTTTCCCTCTCTCTCTTTTCCTTTGTATCTCTTATATTTCTCTCCCATGCTCTCTCTCTCTCCCCCTATCTATCTAAGTTCATATCTTTCTCTCATTCTCTATCTTTTTAGTTTCTATATCTCTTTCTATTAGCTAATAGGCTACATATATTGTGAGATTTGAGCTTGAAACAAATCTCATGCCTGGAAACCACTATTGTGTCATTGTATTTATATATAGAGGGGGAGATAGAGAGGGGGAGGGAGACAAAGGGATATAGATAGGTAGAGGAGGAGAGATAGATAAAAGGGGGAGAGACAGAGAAGAGGATGATATAGAGAAATAGAAGGGGATGGTGAAAGAGATAGAGAGATTGTGATAGAGAGTCAATGGATAGGGGGATAGGGAGGGACTAGAGATGGTGAGAGATAGAGAGGGGGAGATAAAGAGGGAAAGGGAGAGAAAGGGATATAGATAGGTAGAGGAGGAGAGATAGAGAAGAGGGTTTAGGGTTTAGACAGATAGAGAGAAACATGGAGAGATAATCAATCACACTCCCTATATCTCTATCTCTTCATCCTTATCTCTTTATCTCTCTACCTCTCTCTATCTCTTTGTCTCCATTTCTATTTGTTTGTTTCTCATTATCTCCCTCTATATTTTCTTCCCTATATTTATCTTTGTCTCCTTATGTGTGCAATGGGTACATTATAGAGGTCTTAAAGGAGAATTATCATATCTTTAATAAAATGGCATGCTAGATTGAGCATAACTCCCCAAGGACACATGCCATCCTTAGATTGTTGACATGAAACAACCAATAAATTTTTATTTTTTTTCCCTCTCTCTTTTCCTTTGTATCTCTTATATTTCTGTCTCATGCTCTCTCTCTCTCTCTCTCCCTATCTATCTAAGTTCATTTGTTTATCTCATTCTATATATTTTTAGTTTCTATATATCTTTCTATTAGCTAATAGGCCACATATATTGTGATATTTGAGCTTGAAACAAATCTCATGCCTAGAAACCACTATTGTGTCCTTGGAAAACAAGTTTCAATTGCCATTTAATTGTAAACCAGCTGTAGTGTAATGGTAAAATCCTCTAAAATATCAGGTAAAAGCCTATATATACTATTATATAATAATAAATATAATATAATTATATATAATTTAATCTAATATTACTATTATATTAAATATATATTATATTAATTATATTTTGCATTGAAATAACACCAAGGAAAATATAGAATATATACTTTCATGAAGAAAGAACATGAATGTCTATTATTAATCTACAAGAATGAGCTACAAAATATAAATCTAATATAGCTAATATATATTTAACTAATATATACCTAACTATATTGTGGAATATTAAAACCTAGCTAAATGGCGCCATAATTTTCAATTTAATTAACATACTCTAAAACCTAACGAAACCAGGTTGTAGCTTGTCAAATTGGAGAAGTGAAAGGTCAATACTAGTGTTGAGGAAGAGTTTGGAGGAGTGAAAAAATGGTCAATACCAGTGCTGAGGAAGAGTTTGGAGTTAAAACAAAGTCAATAGTAGTGCCAATGAAGAGTAGAGGAGTGAAAACAAGGTCAATACCAGCGCTGTGGAAGAGTTTGGAGGAGTGAAAAATAGGTCAATACCAGTGGCGAGGATGAGGTTGAGGGAACTCAGGGAAAATTGATGACCAAGGGACAATGAGTACTGTAAGTTTGGCACCCCCATTCTCTTTAACTTACAATTTTCATGCCTAGTTTCCAAATATCTTCTTGTACATTGGCCCCCCCAAGGTCTAGGATTTCATCACACAGTCTTCATCGCATGATTCTAAAGCAATTGTAGACTTAGTCCAAGTATATTCTAGGATAAGCTAGATCTAATGAATGGAAATAGAGTCATACAATTCTTCTTTAATACCTCCACCACAAACATATGCAAGGAAAGGTCTCCTCCCTTATTGGTAGTGATAACCTCCTCCACACACAACCCTTAAAAATTATGAATAGAGGAATATAATCTTTGAAGAACTCAAAGTTGATTCTCTCCTACTTGATCCAATTAGTCATTTTATCCTTAAAAACATTTATAGTGATTACTAGAGGCACATAGACCAATTCTTCATAATAGAAGAATTTGATCATAATTTTCCAATGATGGCATTATGAGAAAACCTTAGGTTAAATGAATTTAATTCCTAGCTAAGTTATTTAAATCATGTCCAATCATATAAGAGAAGACCACTGCTATGTGTACTTGGATACCATGGAGAAATGCTCCTTGGTCTCTTTCATCAATCAAGGTATTGTTAAATTTTAACACCTAAAAGTGAGAATGAAGAATCTTTCCTAGGATGCTGGCCATCCCATCATAGCTCTTAGAGTTGTTATAGATATTTTTGTTTCGAAGTAGAGATTGGACCATCAAATAGTGTCACCATGACTCTACAAATATATCCATCAAATTGACAAACCCTGACTTAACAACCACAAATTCACAAGAAAATTGCCCCTGTTAGCCCTAGGGCATCAATTTAATGCTAAGTTTCTTGCTTTAACAAACACCTAAATGCAATGAACCTCTATCATACCATGTTATAAACCAATCCATTGAGTTATAGTTCCAAGATAGTGGGTGGATTGGTGGATGCCATTTCTATTTAGCCCTCAAACCCTTACATAGGAAAAATAGGGAAGTCCCTATATTTGATTGTTCTCCCACAAAACAGTGATCTTAGAGCATGTCAAGCTTGTACGAACACATATATTTATCTACACCAATGATCTCAGAGCATTTCAAGCTTGTATGGATCCATACAACACAAAAGAACTTCAGAAAAATAGTAAAAAAACAAAAAAATTGCTTCAAGAACATGATATTTGATATGAAATTTTGGTATCAACAATTGAAATGGGATGGGAATATAATATGATAGAAGTGGGATAAGAAATGCATAATTTGAAGCATCAAACCAATATGCAAAGATGAAAGAAAGTGCTAACCCCTTAAATTGAAAAAAGTTTCTTTTAACTTAAAGTTTGTTGGGTAGCCAATTCTTTTAAGTTATCAAATCCTACCATCATACATAATGAAAATGTTGTTTTAAATTACTATGAGCACTATCCTTCACTATTTGAAGATGTTGAAACCTTGTCATAGAGAACTAGAACATTGATGCAACCAATCATCCTACCTTAAAACATACCAAAAGTCTCCTAGCAATTAGACATAGGAAGATTTAAGATGACTTAAACAATTTGTATTGCCAAAGCATAAAATTATGATGACCTAACTAGGCCTAGTACACACTCCCTCCCCATTAACCACTTAGACATATGGAAATTAAATGTAAATTTTCTACTATTTTTAGTCATGTAGGTGTCCAATAAACCACTTGGTGGTGTTTCCCTTCAAGTTTATTTATTTGAATGAAGAGCAAAAGTCTCTGATTACAATTACATAATACATTTGAGGCCTTGGTTGTGTAACTGGTGGACCATAGTCACATTTAACACTTGTTACAAAGTTTGGGAGTTAAAACGTTAAGTATATTTGATTTGTGATGGACACATTTGGACGGTAGTAATAATAACTTACAATCTATCAAGACTTGATTACCTTATAACCTATCAAATTCTAGTGATGAAATGATAGATTTATCATATTGTCACCTTGGGATCACATCACCATGAAAGAACTTCATCCAAAATCCTTATGAGTGTAGGTACCACCAAATAGGTATTTTTCAGATCTATCTTCCTTGATTGAGGGATATTCAGGAAGAGAAGAGGAAAGTGAGACATGTAGTAGGTCTAAAAGAGTGAGATTAACTAGAGGTCAAAAGATTAGAAAAAAATTTCGTAAATTCATAGAATTTTTTCTTGTTGAAGGGGGGTCATGTTCTTATGATGATGAGAGCATAGGCAACTTCGAGGTGCCCTTGAGATACAAACATCTACAGAAACAATGGGTACCCAAGGAAATTCCTCCAATAAACATTGATTTTTGTGTCAACGAGAGGATATATCACATAACACCATTGCCATTACATGGTTTAGGCTTATTTTTCATGGATGAAATAAAGGTCTATTACGATAAAGTTATTGAATTGATGGAGTATGTCAGACCCTGTTATAGTTACAAAGATTGGATGCAACTAGTTAAATATACACAAAGTATGTGTAGGTATGCATTGTTAGCAAATTATATACAACTTAAAGATAAGGATCAAAATAAAGGAGTGGCTATGTACATTGATGGAAGGCCAAAAGCATCAGGGAATATTGCAATGTTTATAAACAGTACATGACTTGGGTCAACAAATAAGCAACCCAATTGCATATTCAAAACGCGTGAGGGAAACCATGTATTCGTATGTGCAACAAAATCAATAACTATAGGGGAAGAGTTGCTAATCGATTACAATTTGAATCACTTAGTTACAAACATAGTTACTATGGGGGTGGTACATACTATGAACCATTTTATCCAACTTCCAATTAATGACTCCAATATACCATTTTATTCTTATGTTTTTTTTCATAAGTCTATTGGTTTCATTTTGGTAATGATTTTTTATATTTAATTTTCGTCATAGTGGAACATTGATCATACGAGGAAGGATCTGGCCCAGAACATAGATTGCAATGCATTATCAATCGCTCTACCTGATAGGTTTACCTCATTGTAATTGTACAAATTAGATACAAGAAAAATGTTTTATTTTTTATGTTTTTTTCATAAGCTCCTTGGGTTAATTTTGATAATATTTTTAATATTCTTGATACAATCAGCTGATCGAGGAAATGAACTAGCAATAGAGCAGAACATACACAGGGAGGTACAGTCAATATTATGTGATGATGAAATCACATATTCGACAAGCCCTCTCGATATGTTAAGGAACACCCAAAAAAATGCAATGAATAAATCCTTAAGTTGATATTGATAGTGCCTCAAATAGATGAAATAAGAGAGATGGTTAAAATATTGACTCATAGAGCACAAAACTTGCAAGTAAGTTGTCATGAGGTCTTTAATTATAACATAAGTTCATTTATAGTTTTATATTTTGTACTCTTTTATGTCATGAACTAATATATGTGTTGTTTTTATAGGATTATTTGCATCCTCATGATGTTGTTGGCCATGATCAGGGTACTGCAGATGCTGCCCGAGGAGTAGGGGTTGGTACAAGTGTCAATCCTAATCTTCTTATGCATACATCACATCATCGAACCCCATCATCCAAGCTTATATTGTCATCTCAAATTTTGGCAACATATAGCATGCAGGCATTAGGTACTACACCCTCTCACAATGAACACATGCCAGAACATGTGTTAAGACATGTACCTAGGGATGTAGAGGCCACAACTAGTACTGGTGATGTTTTACAACATTTCCTAGATCATATTACTAGTACAGGAACATTGTTGGTCACATTTGTGGTGACTGAGGATTTCATTCCCATAAAGATAGAGAGCGTCCCAGGTACTTTAAAATGTTTTAATTATTATTATATATAATACAATTGAAATTTACTTATTGATCACTCTTTTTAGACTAATGATCCCATGATCATTTTGCAGGAAATGATGTTTTTTATAAACTTCTAAGTGATATTACATTGGAGATATTCAGGCCCACCATATGTACATGGTGGAATTCCCAAAATGAAGATTTAAAAGATGAGCTCATTAACTGTTTAGTTGTGTTGTTCGGTGATAAAACATTCAACCGAATGAAGGTCCTTAAGAAAGCTAGTACCTATCTAAAGTATGTGAGGGACCAATATAGGTCACATTCAGAGAAGAAAAAAAAGTATGAGTGTTGCCCCATGATTCCAGAGAGTGAGTAGAAGGACCTGGTGTTGGATGGAAAGGAGAAGGCTGAAAAGAAAAAAATGAAAGACACCACTAGGCTAAGGAAGGTATGTGATACTATCAACAATGTAATTATATACTGATTACTCTTTCTTTTTACATAATCTGACATATTATAAAATTTTCATAGGCTGCTCAACACATAAAAGGCAACAAAGGCAAGACTAGAAAAACATAGGCAACACAAACTTGGCTCTGGTGGTTATATGAAATTAGCCACATGAATTGTAAGTATAAATAAATGAAATATTACATCCAAATAATAAATTGAAAACAATTTTTGTTTTATCTCACCATAGAAGCAAAATTCATGATCTTATGCAAAAAAGCAAGGCTCTAAATTCAACAAAGTGTCCATAGAAGAGGACCTAAAGATTTCCTTCTAGCAAGGCTATGGAGTCATGGCTGAACGCCTAAGAGTCTTGATTGGGAAAACACAATCTTCCACTGCATCTAACATAGAGGTAAATAACTTCAATAAAGTTTATTTAAAATTGAATACTTGTGAAATCTATTCAATATTAATGTCCACCATAAATTAATTATGTTCCTATTTGTTTTAAATAGACAAGCAATGATAATACTGCACATGACATTGGAATGCAACCTGGTGAGGGTGGAGCACAATCTGCAGATGGTCATGGTGTGTATCCTGGTACTAGATGTATTCATGTGCTATACAAAATGCAATATGGATTAATACAATTAAACATATGTAATTGCAATTGGTGTATTAATTAATGTAACCTTTCATGTTTCAACTTTAGAGCATGTAGAGCATGATCAACATGTTGAGCATGATCAGGCTAGAGAAGATTAGGAATATGATGTGGCCCCATCAAGTAAAGAGGACCACTCTAATGTTCTTTTAAACATATTTAATTGCAATTGGTGTATTAATTAATGCAACCTTTTGTGTTTCAACTCCAGATCACAATTTAGAGGGTGTTTATCATGTTGAGCATGAGGCTATAAGAGAATATCAGGAACATGATGTGGCCCCTTTAGGTAAAGAGAACCACTATAATGTTTTTTTAATTAGTGAAATATTTGTAACAATAATAATAAAACATATCAATTTAATATTTCTTTGTTATTGCAGCAGACCCCCCTTGCAGTGACATCCACATCGTGAGTACATGACTATGCATACATTAAGATCACAAGCAAAGGGAAAAAAAAATAAAGGGGGGAAAAATGATTTAGAAAACGATACTCCACTTTAGCTTTTTTAGCTTCAAAAAAGAAACAAAAAAAAGTGATTGTAATCATATTATGAATGAATGTGAATATGTTAATGAATGAATGTTATATGATAATGAATGAATTTTATATGTTATTAATGGATGAATGAATGATCAATGCTATATGATTGGGTATGGGGAATTGAGAGTGATGTGAGTGGGGGGAGGGGCCAAATGAGCTTCCATCGTCACAGGTTAGCCCTGTTAAGTAGAGAATATTAAACTATTCTCAAAACAAAGAGAAGTTCAATAAGGTAATGAACTTTTGAATATAAGAAATACATCATTTGAAGCATCAAACCAATATGAAAAGATGAATGAAAGTGCTAAATTTTCATTATGGTGGCAGAAAAATGATTCTTTATACCCTGATGCCTTCATTTTCCAAGCCAATTTCTCCTGCTTTGCATAGCTCTACCATGTTTGTGGATGTGATATGACTCCTACACAAAAAAAATGTACCGGTTTACGACCTTCAATCAAACTACATCCAAGTATCTTCTTAATTCCTCTATCTTTCATCAATCTATTTACTACTTGAACCTCGTACAAATTTTTAAGATGAAAAACCCATTATTGTGAAATGTGCCTCTAGTTGAGTAAAGTGAATCCATGCTCTGTATCATAATTTGAAGTTGTTTTCATTTCAATGTTCCAAGTTTAGTTTGTTTGTATGGATCCTTATGAATACCACATTGTGTTGTGTGTGGATTTGGTTTCAAAGCTCTGTTTCTTTTGTTTTTAGTGGTGACATAACTCTAAATTTGACTTTTGTGCATAACACATTAGTGGAAAAATTGACAGCTCTGAAGGGTTTAGAGGCTTGATTGAGATAGATACATGGATATTTGGATCTTGTTTTTGATGGGAGGTGTTGATGGGTGTTTTTACACACTTTCTCAACATAGGCAGTGTGTAGGTGCACTACCTCTCTCGAAAGGAGACTTCAAACAACAAGTTGCTGAAAATCACCCCAAGGTCTCTCGGGTGTCAAGTCATGACTTGCATGGAACTCCTTACTTGATGTTTGATGTGATTTTTTTGGTAATAATAGGGAAAACTTATGTAGTTGGATGCAAGGTGGATCTTAAAATCTATAGTTTTTGAGGTGGGAGTTAAGGTGCACTTTGCTGTAAGTTTGAATAGCAATCTAAAAATTCAATGTTTTCCTTAAGTTTTGGCTTTACAATGTGAAATGAACCTTAGCATAGGTTGTTTATAAAAAAAAAAAGAAAAGAGTAGGGAAGAGGGAAGGTTCCTAGATCTGCAACTAATTGTGAACAACGATCATGGAGGTTCTGCTATGGACAACTTCTTTCAAACAAGATTCCACTTAACCAAGAAACCTACAGTATCATGAAATTTGTGCCATCTTCAAAGGTCTACAAATATTTTACCATTCATACTCCACATACATGCATGAATGAAGATAAAAGTTTAAAACTAACTTCAAGTTTTAGCCTAGACTAACTTTACAAGACCATTTACCAGTAGGAAATAGAAAAATGTATGGACTGGAAGGCATCAACACAGTAGAAATTTCTACAATCACAAAACAACATTACCAAAATCTATCTAAGCAATTTAAAGTTAACTAGAACAATAGTGTAAATCTAAATAAAGCATCTAACAATGGGAGGTTGAATCATGAAACATGTGAAGAATTCAGAAAATGCACCAAGTCAATCTATTTCCATTAGAAATTTTTGTAGAATGTCTTTACAACAACTCAACTCTCTCTTGAAAATGAGAAGAGGCCACCTATTTATAGTACCCAAAAAGTAGAATGAATGGTCAAGATTTAATCTCATTGTGTGGCCAATATTCACTACAAACTAGGGTTCTACCTACCCCCCAATATTTTACAATTTAAAAAATACAACTTTGCCTTTCTCCCTATTTTTTCCTCTAGTGACAACACTATAGTATCTTGTTTGTTTGCTGATTTCTCTTTTGTTATAGCTATTCCTTTAGAAGCTCCTCACTAATAATAGGGTTTACTTCCTGCTTCTTCAAAGCTGCGTACTCCATGAACTTCAAAATTACCAGTTGGAGTTTGTCGAATTCCATGATTTTGAACCACAACACTTGATAGCTCCACTCCTTGGATTGCTCGACAAGCTTCTCTCAATCCTCTTCATACTTAGTAGTGTGGTCCCAGATTAGCTCTGACTGGGCAAAGGCTCAGGTGGCACAACTCATGAAATCCATGGTTATCTCATCTAACATCCCATCCTCCATCTTTTTCTAGAAATGAGTCCTTACTTTATTCGGGTCCATTTGTACGATGGGCATCTCATAGTCTATCATTAGCCTCAAATATCATATACAATTGGTCCTAATCTCTTTGACCCACTCAATATCTAGATCTAATTTGTCAATCACTTGCTCCAGTCTTTCTTTTCTATTCTCAAAGTCTCGTTTCCATACATCCATCAGCTAGTGATCATCCCTTTTGAGTGCGAGCTCCTTTTCCCATGTCGTGCTTGGCAGCTTGAGGATAGCCTCAATCTTTCAATAGGTGGAATCGTATCTTGCTGGGAAGTTAGAGCAGGGCCTTCTTGTGCTCTCAAGAGATTGTTGTAAGTCTAAGAACTTATTGGTTGTCTAGACAGCCCAGTTGATGCCCATGTTTCTAACGTATAGAACCTGTCGAAACCAGCTTTCTATAGTATTGTCCAAATTATTTCTCTTTTCTAGCTTATCAATTTGTTCCTTGGACAATAGTTGCGGTGGAGCCACATACATGGTAGGCATTTCTTCAGTTGCGGACCATTGCTAGATGTAAACTGTCAGATTAGCTACCTGCGCTTTAAGTTCATCCTTTGAAATTTTATCCTATTGTATCAGATGCACTACCATGGCAACAAATTCCTCGAGGTGCTCCACCTTCTGTTCTCTAGTAGTTGTTCCCAATTCAATGGTGGAGATATTATAGCTTACCCCTTCCTTTCCCACCACTGGTGTGGCTACTTGCATAGTTCAGGATCCAGAAGCATCCATCATTACCTTGGATCTGATTTTGGGCTTCTTCTCTTTCCTGGTTGTGATCTATGCCTGAGCTAAGATAGCCTCCAATCTTGTTGTTGGATCCTTTGGGGTAGAAGTTTTATTTTCAAGTTACATCTCTAGCCATTTGGGCATAGCATATTTTCCCTTGGGCGATTCACAATTACCATCACCCTCCTTCATTTGGATCTCTATTTGTTTACCTGTAGGAGCCCTTTCTTCTTTCTTAGTGTTGTCTCCTTCTTCCTCATTGGAGTCTTGGACGAACACAAGGTGCTTGATGGGAGGCTTAGTAGGCAATCGCTCTCGTGGAATTTCTTCTTTCTCAATTTCCCTCCCTTTCCTTTCTTCATCTTGTTCATCCTTATGCACATGCCCTTCAAGCTGTTCAGTTTCATGGCCTCTGTCAACTTGAGCCTCAACCTCAGGCTTGTCCTCTTCTAAATTTTCTTCTTCTTTATGAGGAGGTGATACATTCTCTAGATGTTCCCTTGTAGGGAGTTCTATATTTTCTACTTCCTTGTCATCTTCTTTATCATACCTCCATTGTCGGGCCATTTCCTCCTCAAAATAATCATCGAAGGTACAATAGTTCTACCACCTACACCCTCCTCTTCATCTCAACTTTTGGAAGACCCTATTTCTTCTTCTTCGTAGAGCACCTTGTTAATTTGCTGGGGTTCATACTCTGGGTGTTTGCGGTACTCATCATCTTCTTCCTCCGCTGCTTTTGAAGCTTCCATCTACCGCTATGCCCATTCCTCAGAGATTAGCATTGTGGCCTCCATTACTAGTGGTCCTATCAGAGGTTTTGAGAGTGAAGTACTGGCAAGGACCTACACTAAGGTAGCTTGGATGGTGGAATCCAAAAAGATTTGGGAATTCTCAGAGGGGACATTCTGCATATGCCTAAATAAATCCTCTAAAAGTGTGAGTGCAGTGATTGATATTGTTGCCACTGCTAGTGGAAGCGATGTAGTGGGTGACATGGAGGCAGAGGAGAGTAGAGAAGTTGCAACAAAGGAGGAGTCAGCCATTATTATGGGCCCAACTTGCAGAGAGGAAGCGAGATGGATCGAGATGTCCACTATAGGTGGGGATGTGGCAACCATTGCCTAGGAAATAGATGGAAGGGTGGAAGAAATAGGGAGAGATGGAGGAGGTTTTGGCTGATTTGTTTTCCCTTGCTCACCTTCTTAGAGGGGATCCTCTTGA
Organism: Sequoia sempervirens; assembly: GCA_007258455.2. Classification (NCBI taxonomy): domain Eukaryota; kingdom Viridiplantae; phylum Streptophyta; class Pinopsida; order Cupressales; family Cupressaceae; genus Sequoia; species Sequoia sempervirens. Next base: position 190,399,760 of record VDFB02373365.1, on the reverse strand, counting down.
ATTGTTGGCTGCCCCATGATGCTTCCCATCTGTTTGGGCTTCTTAGAGGGTGAACCTCCTAAATCCTTTCTAGAATAAACCTTTGAATCTGGCAACTGCTCCACTTCAATCCCTTTCCTCTTCTTTGATCTTGTGAGTGGAGGAGACTTTGATGTCCCTCCTATTTAAGTTGCGGCAACAACATCCTCTACAACACTAGGCTCACTCTTGAGTCCCTCATATGTTAGGACAACCACTTGTTGCCTCAATCAAGCTACTTATCCATTAACCCATTCTTTGGTATGAGACATGATTGGCTTGGTTATAATATCAAGGTAATCAACCTCATTCTCATCCCAATCTATTGTTGGTAGTGGTAGGTTAACGACTGGGTTGTACTTGTGGTCCATGACGGTGCTTTCATCTTCTTCAACTTGATTCGGTATAGGAAATAGTTGCAGTCTTCTTACAAAGTACATTTTCATTCACATGTAATGCCTTGCATGCACCTCCTTGTCATCCTAGAAATCTACCTAGAAATCATCTACGTGATGCAAATGGTCGTACCCTGGTCCTAGTGCCTTCCTTACATGCCCACATGGGTCCACTCATGGGCAAGAAGTGTGTAGGTTTTGGCTGATTTGTTTTCCCTTGCTCACCCTCTTAGAGGGGATCCTCTTGAATTGTTGGCTGCCCCACGATGCTTCCCGTCTGTTTGGGCTTCTTAGAGGGTGAACCTCCTAAATCCTTTCTAGAATAAACCTTTGAATCTGGCAACTGCTCCACTTCAATCCCTTTCCTCTTCTTTGATCTTGTGAGTGGAGGAGACTTTGATGTCCCTCCTATTTAAGTTGCGGCAACAACATCCTCTACAACACTAGGCTCACTCTTGAGTCCCTCATATGTTAGGACAACCACTTGTTGCCTCAATCAAGCTACTTATCCATTAACCCATTCTTTGGTATGAGACATGATTGTCTTGGTTATAATATCGAGGTCATCAACCTATTTCTCATCCCAATCTATTGTTGGTAGTGGTAGGTTAGCAATTGGGTTGTACTTGTGGTCTATGACGGTGCTTTCATCTTCTTCAACTTGATTCGGTATAGGAAATAGTTGCAGTCTTCTTACAAAGTACATTTTCATTCACATGTAATGCCTTGCATGCACCTCCTTGCCATCCTAGAAATCTACCTAGAAATCATCTACATGATGCAAATGGGCATACCCTGGTCCTAGTGCCTTCCTTACATGCCCACATGGGTCCACTCATGGGCAAGCAGTGTGTAGGTGAAAGTTATATTCTGTTGATTCCTTCTCAGAATTCCTAGCACACTAGGAGATTTGCAACTTGTACATCCCCTGGTCAAAAGCTAAGGGATAAGGGATCCCCGCTAAGTGTTTGTTGTTGAGGACTAAATGCACATGCTGCAATTGTCAGGAGAGCTATAAGAGTATGATCTAGTCATTGGGGTACCGTGGTAGCTTATTCGGCCTCTCTATGAAACCCTGGGCATGAATATATGTGAACTTGGGGTATTGTATCAATAAGAAGGTGTATTGCTTCAAGAACACCCGAGTGCTCTGAGAGACCCTTCTTTCAAAATCCCCCCAAAGCAATCTGATGATGTGACTGATGAAGGCGTCGTTCACCCTGCAATACTCTTTCTTGAAGTTACTAAACTAGAGCTGGGGATATCAGTCATAGACCTTCAACGCACTACCAGGTTTCTCATCAGGTGCCACAGACAATCCACTATACTACCTCTGCTTGACCAATGAGTACACAAGATAGGAGGTCATATAGAACTTGGATGTCTTCTTTACATTCATGAACTACTCATGGAAGTAGTTGCTTATTATGCCTCCCTAGTAGAATGCCGCTTTTGTGGTGACATCTTCATCCCCACAGAGGATCTTCTCTATGAAATATACCATCCATTCCTAAAAATATGCAGTAGTGGAGAGGCCCATCACCCTACTCAACATGGTGACCAAGTCATGGTAGTCCTCATGGAAGTCGTTGAGAAAGAGTTTGTGAGGAACCTCTACACCGCTACACCTTTTCTCTTTAAGCCAGTACTGGTTTATTAGCTTCTTGCAACCCATTGGGTCCTCATCCCACATTGCTTTACACTCCGCTATGGTGGGCATCTCCATCTCCCCAAAGGTGGGGATGTGAAAAGTCTTCATAATCACCTCACCTGACATGTCAGCAAGGATGTTTCCATCTCTGTCAATAATTGTTCGTGTTTGTGGCTAATATGCTTGCTGACAAGGCATGATCAATTCAAGGGCTATGAGGGATGGAGGGAAGCCTGCAGTTTTAGAAATTCCACTTTTCTTGATCAGTCTGACATTGTCGGTCTTAGGGTGGACTTTGACCTTTTTTCTTGAACTCATCAATATCGACGTGGCCGATATTGGTATCTGTAATTTATTTCTATTCTATGATAATCTTCAAATGCAAAGGATCTCCCTAGAACTAGTACTTCATTTGGTCTTTATCTTCCTTTCCATGAGGAGACTTGCCTGCCTTTTTCCCTTTGTCTTTTTCTGTAGTTTCCCCTGAGGGTCCTGCACCTAATTCCATATACCCTGCAAGCAAGGGCATAATGAGCACAACCAATCATGAAAGCATGAACATTAGTTGAAATCTCATGGACGAAATCTGATTAGATGATATATCATTCATCAGATCAAACTTTTACTTCCAGATGTCATTAGTCATTTACTAGAGGGATTTTTGACAAATTGGGCTGAGAGGGTCGGACTTCCCTAACAGAAATGTTGTTTTGAAGGGTGAACAGGGTAGGGCAATCCATGTGATTTCTCTCGACTTCATATTTTGATTGTTTGAAAGGCTCACACAATAGAAGGCTAGATTTGAGCATGTTGGCCATGATTAGTTTTCAAATTGAAGGTCATTTGGATCACTTTTGGGGCACCTAGAGATAGAAGGGAAAAAAGTTGTCAGGACTTCGCTGTTTGAAATGACCAAAAGGAAACAGAATCCTCAGGCCGAAATTCTAAGATTCGGGACCCGAGATGTTGAAGGATGACCAATGTAATTTTAAACTTCAAAGAATTCAAGCTTGAAGGGGCGGGAAGTCATCAAGGTTCTTCCGTTTAGAATGGTGATCATTGGGTGGAAATCTGGTTGAAGTAGCCCGGTGGACCGGACCTGACATTGAGCTTGGCCACTAGGTTTTCTCTTAAGTTTCTTTTAGTGATTCAGATGGTTGGTCCCGAAGGTCGAGAAGATGGACTTGCTTTTCCCTTTTGAACTGGCTAAGATGGGACAAAATCCTGGTGGACGGAACTCGGTGAGGGAAATGGTGCCAAATTTTTCTTTCTACTTTGTTTTCATGACAAATGGAGGGGCAAGACCTGAGAGATGGAAAGATGTTGCCAAATGGCCATTTGAAATGGTGAAGACGCCAGGGAAATATATAGATGGAACTCCACAAACTGGGGCTCAGGGACATGTTTGATTAGTTCATTTTGGTATAGTCTAACGAATGGCGAAAGGAGAGGCAGGATCCAAATCTCGGGTGGATGGGGCGGCCCCACCGTTTGGAATGGTAGAAATGACATGGAGTCCCAGGGATGAAGTCCCAGAGAAGCAGGTCTGAGAAGTCAAAATGGAGGCTAAAATTCAAAGTTAGTCGAGTTTTAAGTTCGACGGTGACATGCTGATGGAATTCTGGGGTAGTGGGCCTGATAGGGCATCCTGCTATTTGGTTTGATTGTTATCTATTTGCTAAGTTTAACAACAACTAGCTGGCGTGGGCCTGGAGAGTGCGAATTCCCTATGCGAAGAATGGAAGTGGCAAGGCTGAGTTTTGACTTGATCTTAGAAGATGTTTTGGAGGTTTATTAGAATTTGAACACATGGGATTTTTAGATGTCATATTTTACCTAATTAAAGAATTTTAGCTCATTTTGTTCATTATTTTAAGCAAAAAATCACATAAAACCTCACAGGAGGGTGGACGATAAACCTACCTTAGAAGTCCAGTGAAAGAGCTTAAAATCTACTAAGGATCAAAAAATGAGGGCAACGAGCGCGAGGGCGGCAAGCGACGAAGGCGCTGGACTCCTCAAACTCTACTCTGAACTCCTCTAGAAAACCTAATAGATGAAAATGATAGGTTGAGCTAGATATTTTTACCCTAATTAGCATTTAATACACCCATTTAATGCTCGTATAGATGATAGGAGGGTTGGTGAGTTTAAATCTCGGATGACGACAAGATGATTGGGGCCCGGGGTTCAAAAAGACATGACCCTGTGACTATTTCAAAGTTCATTTTGAAAATCAACGGTGAAAGGGAACCCAAGGTCTCGAGGATGGATCACCACTGTAGTTTAGCTATTGAAAATGATGAAGATAACATGGAGTTCTAGGGATGGAAGTCTAGAGGGGCAGGCCCGGCAGGGGTAAAAGTAGTCGAATTTTAGCACAAGTTAAACGGGGTTGAAAAAGGAGCTGGATCTCAGGGCTCGGTAAGGAAAAATCCTTCCACCATTCAGAACGGTGAATACCTAGAGGAAACTCGGCTAGGGAAACCCAGGGAGGTGGGCCCGCTAGGCCTCAAGGCCACTGGTAGAAGCAAATTTCTAAGGAAACTCTTCAAGGCACCAGGACTTGTTAAAATTGGAGGGGATGAAAAATAGTCAACTTAAGATGAAACTTTGGAGGCATGTTAACCATTTAGGATGCAAAAATAGGGGGGCACGCAAAATGAGGTAACAACAAAACATCCTAGCAAGGTGAAAGAAAAGAGGGTCCCCATTCCAAATGGGGCATGTGTGTTGAGGGCACAATAAATGGAGAATTTTCTGGGAAACGCTCCTGAGCATTCTAAGGATAAGTATTCATTCAAGACCTAGAATTTCTAGTTCCACAGACCAAGGGAACATTTCCAAGAGTGAACTAGTAGAACAGGGTCCTTAGTTGGGTCAGTCTATAGGACATCTCAGAAGTGTGTGCAGTGAATTCATTCCCTTCTGCGGAAACTATGACAAGCAGTTGGTAATCCAACCAAGCAAGCTACATAAACTGTCCAACACCAAAAGTAACCTTGACATTTCCCTGCTACTAGTTAGGCATCTATAGCCCCAGTGGAGTTGTCGCTGAGATCCCATAGATATTGCTCTATTGCCAGCCGGGCATCCATAGCCCCAGTAGAGTTACCTGCACACCCATACAGTCGCTTAATTTCAAAAAAAAATTCCTCTTCATTGTTTTGGTATTTATTTCAATGTTCCCTTTTCACACTTATCTTTTGCTTGACTGTGTAAGCACTAAAGCCTACAATGGGTTTGGGAACCATAGTGGTCACTTTAGCAGACTTAAGATTTTTCACTTGTTACGATATCATAGCAACCATTGTACAGTCCTCTAGAAATAATTAACATGCATTTGGTGCAAGACCTAAGATATGCGTAAAAATATCCAACCAAGGGTTGAGTTCTAAGGTGGATTTCAAATGAGGAATCCACTCCTAAGAAAATTTTAGGGACTGATAGTCAAGAGTGAATCTTTAGCCAAAGAACACCAAGGATGGGTAACAAAGTGAACTATTTGTTGAACGAGCACAACCACTGCAACAAATAGAGGACACCCTATTCGAAGTAAAACAATCGAGGTACAAGCAATATAGAGCGACATGAAACAACAAACACAAGCAAACAAAAATGAAACCTACTCTACCCATGTACAAATATTTACAAGGAAGAGCTTGACAGTAATGCTTCAAGCATCTCCCATTGACTGGCAATGAGACGTCTTAACCATTTGAGGTCTTTAGGAAGAAAGTATTGTCTCCTAAAATTTAAGCTATTTGAAAGGGGCCAAGCCAAAGCTTGTTGAATTTGTTGTGTCCCCCTTTCTTTTCATGGGCCTTGTCCCAATATAGGACTAAATATGCAATTCTAAGGCCTTGATTTTGGCTTGGTGGTCAAACCATCTCTTAACCATGCCCTGATGTTTGGAAAAATTTTCTATTGCATGGTCTCAAACTTCTTCTAAATGCAAGAGCTTAGCTAACCGAGCTTCTCTACGATCCTCGCATTTATAAAAGTCATTGATAAATTAGAGAGAGGGAATCTTCAGGTGGATAGGAAATATGGGCTCTAAGTTGTAAACATGATGGAATGGGGAATCACCAAGGGCAGCCTTGTGGAGTTGGGTATGCCAGTCCTTGGGATTCCTATCGAGCAATTTCTTGATCACTGTGATCAGGTTCTTGTTTGTGGACTCAGCAAGGCCATTGCCTTGAGGGTAGTAATTAGATGAAAAATTAAGGGCAATCCCATAGTCGAAGGCCCAACTAACAAATTTTAATGAAGAAAATGTAGGTCCATTATAACACACCAATGCATAAGGACAACCAAAGTGATTTAAAATGAAACTTTCCAAAAAAATTGTAACTACCTCAATTGTGCATTGCTTACATACAATTGCTTATATCCATCTAGTGCAGTAATCAGTAGTGGTAAGAATGTACTTGTGTCTTGCAGATGATGGAGGGATTACTAGACCAATGAAATTGAGACCCCATTGTGCAAATGGCCTCACCTCCAACATGGGCTGTAGTGGAACAACATTCTTCTCCTTGGTGGCGATGGTCTGACATGTGTGACATGAGCAAACATGACAATAAGCATCCTTGAATACTGTTGTCCAATAATACCCTGCTCTTAGTACCTGATGTAAAGTGGAAGGCCTAGATCCATGACCAGTGCCAAATTTTCCATGAAACTCCTTCAAGACTTGATCTACTTCTTCCTTGCCAAGGCATCTCAAGTAGATGACTTCATGATTTTTCTTGTATAAATGGACCCTTGTAGCATGTAACTACTACTTTCAAGCTTGAGAGCATGTTTTTGGACTCCTTGTAAGTGAGGTGGACACTTGTGGTTCAGTAAATAATAGACGATGTCCTCATACCATTCTCCCGAGGAAACATCCTTGAGGTGGTATTGCTGCATAATGAGTTTGGGTCTTTCTTCTACTGCTTCTTCAACAATTGTTTGGGTAAGTTCTTTTCCTCTCACCAACCTCATTGGTTGGATTTCCATATCATACTCCTAGAGCAATGTGACCCATTTAGCTCTTCATTTTCCCAATTCATTTTGTATGACCAACGTTTTCACTACTAGGTCAGGGACAATGGAGAACACTTTATTGCGCAAGATATAATACCTAAATTTCTTGACTCCCCTAATGAAGGCATATGATTTCTTTTCTATGTTGTGGTAGTGTAATTTAGTACCTTTCAAAGGAGCACTCATGAAGGTGATCGGGTGCTCATTTCCTTCATTATCTTTTTGAGTCAGAATGCTAGCACATGAACGCTCTAAAGCAAATGAATAGATGTAGAACAACTTCATATAGTATGGGAAGACTAGTACATGCACCTCAATAATGGCCCATTTGATTTCTTCAAAAGCCTATTTGGCTTCGGGAGTCCACTCAACTTTGGCATCCTGTTTTAACATGGCATTAAGTGGTTTAACAATCTTAGCAAAACACGTGATGAATTTCCTAACAAAGTTAATCTTTCTGAAGAAGAATTTTAATTATTTCTTGCTACTTGGTAGGGGGATTTTTAGTAAATACTGGATATGTTTGGGGTCTATAAAGATTCCTTGCTTTGAAATAATGTGTCCAAGTAATCTACCTTCGGTTTCACCAAAAATACACTTCTTTGGGTTAAGGGAAACTCCAAACTCCCTACACCTCTAAAACACCTTGCATAAATTACACACATGATCACTCTTCCTTTTAGAGTACACATTTAAATCATCCATGTAGATGATTATGCACTTCCCAATCAGATCTTTGAAGGAAATATCCATGGCATTTTTGAAAGTGGCACCAACGTTGATGAGCGCAAAGGGAATTCTCCTATAAGCAAAGGTCCCCCACTTGATGGTGAATGTTGTCTTATGGCGGTCTTTGTACTATACCATAACTTGGTTATATCTAGAGTACCCATTGAGGAAGGAAATCATTTTGGAAATGTTAATGATCTGTAGTACCTCATCCAATGAACGCACTGGATAGTTGTCCTTTTCTGAAGCTCGATTCATATTGCGGAAGTCTACAAATAATCTGATTTCTCCATTCTTTTTTTTGACCAGGACCAGGTTGGCCAAACCATGTGGAATGCTTGACTGGGAAGATAATCCTAGCCAAAAGTAGCTTTCGTACCTCTTTGTAAATGATGGGTTCTAATAAGGCATTAATAGGATGTTGTCATTGGTAGAATGCCCTTGCTTTAGCCTTGAGAGGAATGGTGTGTGTAATGATGGAGGTGTCATAAGTCTTTAGATCCTCATAGCTCTATGCCACCATGTCATGATACCTCCACAAAGCATCGATGATTCCCTTGTTTTCCTTAGGCATGCCCACTTTGCCAATAAAAACATTTTTTGATCTCCTCGGTAGGCCCAAGGTTGTGAGCATCACATTGGTTGGTTATGGCTTCCCTCTTTGTTTGTCAATCCTGGTCTTTTATCTGGTCCAAATCAAATATGCATTCAAGCTAAACCATGCCTCTAGGAATTGTGTTGGTTTTGAGGTTGATAACCCCTTCTATATCAAGCTCAGCCTCTTCTGGATCAGTTTCATCAATTATTTGGGTGGAAAAGACATCAAAACTCATGATGAATTCAAGGATGTGTTTATCATCATTGAAGACCTAAAAATGAGTGACATTATCAAGGACAGATGATGTGGATGTCAACTCAACTATAAATTTCTTAAGCCAGGACAAGGAGAGGGGTTGCAAAGTGTTGGCTGCCTGAGCCAAGACCTCAGTTGTATGATTCTAAGCACAAGGGATCAATTGTATATTAAATGCATCTAAACCTTCCAAGAGGTCCCAAACCTTATGCCTATAGTTTGCAAGTCTTCTATCATGGCAAGAATACAATTTTCTAACTTGTTTGACTATGAGTTTAGAATCCCCAAAAACTTGCAACACTTTGACATTTTTCTTTAAGGCCATAAGAAGACCATGGACTAACGCCTCATATTCTTCTACATTATTGGTGTAATAAAACTACAACCTATAGGAAACAAGAAAGGTCTTACCCATTGGGCTGATGATTTTGAACCTGACATCAACTCCTTGTTTTGATTTAGATCCATCAAATCAAAGCATCCAAAACTTGGACAACTTTTTGACTATAGGCCCAACTAAGCTCTTGTTTCCTCTCAGTTGGGTGGTTGCCTCCATGACCTTTGGGGAATCTTTCAACTCAGTGTGTTTAATAGTAGGTGGTTCTGCTAGCACCTCCTTTGGTGTTTCCATTTGAGGGACATCTAATTTTTTGACACTCTCTACCGCCATTTGGCACAAGAAGCAATCAAACTCAAAGTGGGCAGCATTGTGAATTATGCACCAATTTGGTAGCAAGGGATCCCAAAAATCCATTTGAGCACAAAAGCTGAGTTGATCCTTTGCACACTTTTCCATGAATTCCTAGAAACTATTAAGTAGTCCCAAGTTGTCATCTTCATCGGGTTTATCATCTAATTCTACTAGCATCTCCGTACTCTGAGGCATTTGAGTGAAGTCGGTTGGAGGGCTGCATTACACCAAGAGTACTTTGGCAACACACTCTTCTTGGGGTTCAAATTTGTCTTGGTAGGAGAAGGGACAATAATTTCCCAATTATGTGTCAGGGTATGTGCAGGATCATCATGGAAAAAACAAGTCCTTAAGTGGCAAAAAATTTAGAAAAATTAGAGTTAGGCAACTTGACATAAAAATTTGAATAAGTTATCTATATTATTTCAAAAATATCTAAGAATAGAATTTGTAGAAAATTGAATTTAGTTTCTAAAATACTAGGTTTTTTTTAAAAAACAAAATCTATTTGGTGAAAATTTGAAATTTCAATGTAGTAGTACTTAAATTTCAATGGAAAAATAAGAAGTAGGTGTCTGTTTGACCACCCTAACCACAATAAAATAATAATAATTTTTATAAGATTTTAGATATAAGTAGAGGACTCGTGTCTCAATGTGGTGCATATTTTTTTGTAATTTTTTCCAAGTAAATAATTAATTATGATTTTTTTATTACAACTTTTAAAAATATAAAACTTGTATGTCTAATCAGAAGGAAACTATGCAGCCATAGAATGACAATTTCCACATAACCCACATCTGAAACATGCAAGTAAAATACTCAACATCAACATGCAAGAGAATAGACAACATACCCATCAAAGATGACACAAGATATACCCTGGGAAAACCCTCAAGAGGGAAAAACCCAGCCTCCAAAAGCATCCACACTCCATGTATTATTTAGCAATGAAAACCCATTACAATACATCTGCAGAGACTCCATGAACACTTCTGAAGCACAAGCTATCTATGCATTCCATGTGACCAAGCATGAATCCACACATCCCATGCCATGCTTCAAACCCTCACACATGCACAAGCTCAACCTGCTAACCTGCAGCAAACTGTCCAACCCTTGACCAACTTTTGATCCAACTCTAAACAACTACCCATGTGGTTGCTTTTATAGAAACAAGCTCCCACAAAACCACCAACTAGTATTACATAAACCATGTGCCCAAAAATACTACATCATGTGACCCCACATTTAATATTGGGTACTTTATTATATTTTATTATTCCCCCAATATTAAATAATTACATTTTACAATTATGTCCCAATGATACATACAACAAAGTGGCCCCAACATTATAACTCCTTGTGATGCACGTCCACCTAGAAAACCCCTAGGTGCACCACACAGATAATAAATAAATAAAACATTACAAACATTATGCAAGGTGTACAACACCTAATTATAACACTAACCACCTTAACTTGGTCAAAACTTCATGAAATTCAATTTTTTTTTTTACTCCTATAGTATATGAAGCATAAAATGTGATGCATGTTTTAGATTCAAAAAATGTGATATTGTTTGAAAGCTATAGATGTTTTTCAATCAGCCTGTCAATTGAGATTTTAGTCATAATTCAAATAGAAAATGAATAATAATTATTTATTAAATTCAAAGTAAAGCATAATTTATATTGGTGGAAAGCTGAGAATATGCTTTAAAAACCCTTTTCATTTCATTAATTTTGGGTGTAAAAAACGTCGCCAGCAACATACCCTACAAATACCCATCATATTGCCACTTTTTGGCCCATCATGATCCTGCACATACCCCTCAACAAACAACACCTCATTCAGATTGTTGTACTTCATGATCATGTACTTCATATGAGGCTCACTATCTATATGGATTTGATTTGGTAGCCCTTTCCATGGTAGCCACATGTGAGAATGGTCTGTAGCAGCATATCCATTCAACATTCTAGTGAAGTCTCTTCCCAAGATGATCCCATATGCATCGAGAATGTTAGCCACTTGAATATCAATGACTTGTATCCTTGGGTCTGCAACAATTTGCATCAGGATCTAATTCATTTCTCCCACGATGTTGATCTCTATTTTGTCTAGCTGGGTCACTTTCTTTCTTGAGGGTGTGGGAGTAATCCCAAGAGCCTTGCACACTACCAGAAGCATAACATTAGCATACACTCTTGAATCAAGCAGGAAGTTGTGCAAATTCTTCCTGAATATCCAAATGGTGGTAAGGAAAGGGGGAGTTTACAATTTTCCTTGGAAGAGGCCCATAGACGTATCTATTTGAGCTACTTGAACCTTGTTCTTATTGCCAGTTTTATCCCTAGTCTATCTAGATGGCTGATCCTTGGAAATATGCATGTCGTTCTGATCCAGTTCATTTTCCAGGTGTTTACGTACAAATTGATTTGAGGGAATGCCCTTCCCTTTCCCTATAATATCATGAATCATGGATTCCTACCCGGGTTCTTCAAAGATGACTCTTTTAGCTGATGCCTCTTATGTTGTTTTAGAGGATGGGGTCCCATTAAGTTCCCTAAAGAAGGCATGCCTTATAGTAGGGACTTTAAGCAATTCAAAGGGAGATAAATTGAATTCTACTTTCTTGAACTTTTCTGCCACATATTCACCCATTTGTTTGATCTTAGAGTCAATGGCTTAGCCTATGGTAGAGCTAGAAGATTGAGCTTTCATTTGACTTGACTGGTTTTGGGGTTGGCCTTAAGGCTAATTTTGTGACTGATTTTGTGGCCTATCCCCATTGAGATATTGAGTGGGTACATGGGGAAGCCCAGGGTTTTTGTTGGCATTAGGTTTAGGTAGGGTAATTAAATTGTTTGGTGGGGTAGAAGTTGTGAAGGGTTCACCCGCCTGCCTATTCCTAAGGAAGTAGGGAGTTATTCTTTGGTGGAACATGTGAACTTCATCTATATGTAGTTCTTCCTCATCTAGTGGACCATTATCTACTAAATCAAAAAACTGAGCCAAGGTTTGTTCATTACTTACCTCTTGCACTTCTTCACTTTGAATTGGGGTGATCTCAACCTTAGGCTCATTGTGGTCACTCTACAGAAATGGGGCTTGGTTGACCATGAGACAAGAAGAGTCATAGGGCTCAGATGGGATGATGTCTCTACAACCGACACTATTAACAACATTTTGGGCCTCTACTTGGAAGATTTTAGCGGTCGTCTAGAATTCAGGACAATCCAACTTGGAGTGTCTACTAGTCTTGTGAATCCAAAACCACCCGGACAAGGCTACCTCGGTGAGATACACTCCACTAGTCATCTTTTCATTGTTGGTGTGTTGATTTAAAGGAGTAGGGACAACTCCATTATTGGGCCTTGTATTCCATGTGCGATTCAAATTTTGAGAATTTCTCCTCTCGAAGGTTTGATATGAATTTTTTCCTCTATCTTAATTCTACCCAGAAAAGGTGCTCACTTCTTGGTTGTCCTTACTATCCCTATTGTCTCAACTTTCTTGATTAAGATTGGACTAGAGGTTATGTTGGGATGCCTGCAACTAATTATTCTGATTCTTTAAGTGCGTCATTTCTGTAAACATTTTCTTTATCATTTCAGTCAGCTCTTCAAGTTTATCCTTCTCAATGTTGTTTGGTTGTGGCATTGGATTTTGGAGAAAGATAGGCGAGGCCACCGACTAATTTTGATGTGTTGGAGGGAATTTTGTTCATAGCAAGTACAACAGTAGTTGTGGCTGCTAAGAGTACATCTGATGTTGTTGGGGAACCTAAGGATAGCTTTGTTGTTGTTGAGGTTGCAAATAAGAAGGCATGGGAGGTGCATGATTCATTGGTTTTCCAGGGTACAAAATGATGGGTAGGTGAGGCACCTGGTTCATAAGAGGGGTCTAGTTATAGAATGCTTGATTAAGCCCTTGAATGTGCATTGGGTGCGCTACCAGTCCCAAAGAAGGTAGTAGACCATAGATGTTCTGCCCCAAATCTGCACTGGCAACAATAGCCTCTTCATAAGCAGTTACTAGTGTTGTGAGTGGTGGACACATCCTTTTTACAAATGTTGATGTGAGATTATCTAATGCTGTATAGCAAATAGGCAGGGCTGCAACATCATTGTGTATGTATGGATCCTAAAGTCTCATGAAGGAATGATAGAAACGATCATTAAAGGATCCAATAGATTCATTAACTTCCCTATGGATGGACATAAACTATCATTATAGCTCTGAAGGGCTGATTGGAATCTTATACTTCTACTAGAAAGCATTCTTCATGAGGTTCCATGAAGTAATGGACCCCCTTGGAAAATTGATGTACCAATAAAAAGCCTCCTCACCCAACGAGTATGGGAAAAGGAAATATGCAATGTCTTCATGATCAATTTGCATATTTGTAATTATTGTTTCAAATATTTTAATGTGTTCTTCAGTCATCCTTTGTGGGTCGTGAGGATTGAACTTCGTGCAAAAGCCCTCTAGATTTTTGGGCATGTCATGGTAAGCAACGAAGTGCAACCACTAAGGATTTTGAGCTAGCCAAGCCATCATAAGAGGCAGAGGTGGTAACTACTATTGTGGGACAACAATCTGGAGTTGCACCTGCAATAAGACATCAGTCTGGGACTGCACCTAGGATGTGGTTGTTTGGATTGTGTCTTGAACTTGAAGGGCCAGGAGAGAGGCAACTCCTTGGCTACCAGAAATGAGGGGTGAAAAATAAGTTTGGTATGGATGGGTGGAGGATGCACAAGAGCTAAATGGAGGTGAGGGTCGAAGGGAAATGAAGGTGGTGGAGGAAGAGGAAGAAGCAGAGTCCCATCCCTTAGTTCATTTTTTCCTGGTGGGGGGCTGCAACTCTTGAAATTCTCCCTTGTTTGGTGTTGACCGTAGAACTCTCTGAAATATTTTAGGGGAGAATGATCCAATTCGATCAAGCTTCACAAGGCCCTCCTTCTAGCGACAATTTTGTTGATGGGTGTTTTTGTACACTTTCTCAACACAGGCAGTGCGTAAGTGCACTACCTCTCTTGAAAGGATACTTCCAACAATAAGTTGCTGAAAATCACCCCAAGGTCTCTCAGGTGTCAGGTTATGACTTGCATGGAACTCCTTAGTTGATTTTTGATGTGATTTTTTTGGTAATCATAGGGCAGACTTACGTAGCTAGACGCGAGGTGGATCTTAAAATCTAAAGTTTTGGAGGTGGGAGTTAAGGTGCACTTTGTTGTAGGTTCAAACTACAATCCAAAAATTCAATGTTTTCCTTAAGTTTTGGCGTTACAATGTGCAATGAACCTTAGAATAGGTTGTTTCTAAAAAAAATAAAAGAGGAGGGAAGATGAAAGGTTTTTGGATTTGCAACTAATTGCGAAGAGTGATTAGGGAGGTTCTGCTATGGACAACTTCCTTCAAACAAGATTCCACTTAACCAAGAAACCTATAGTATCATCAAATTTGTCCCATCTTCAAAGGTTTGCAAATATTTTACCATTCATCCTCCATATACATGCATGAGTGAAGATAAAAGTTTAAAAGCAGCTCCAAGTTTTAGCCCAAACTAACTTTACAAGACCATTTACCAGCAACAAATAGCAAAAAGCATGGACTGGAAGGAATGTACATTAGAAATTTCTACAATCACATAATAGCATTACCAAAATCTATCTAAGTAATTTAAAGTTAACTAGAATAGTAGTGTAAATCTCAATAAAGCATCTAACAATGGGAGATTGAATCATGAAACATCTGAAGAACTCAAAAAATGCACCAAGCCAATGTATTTCCATTAGAAATTTCTGCAACATGTCTTTACAACAACTCAACTCTCTCTTGAAAATGAGAGGAGACCCCTATTTATAGTACCCAAAAAGTAGAATGAATGGCCAAGATTTGATCTCATTGTGTGGCCAAGATTCACTACAAACTAGGGTTCTACCTACCCCACCAATATATTACAATTTAAAAATACAACTTTATCTTTATCCCTATTTTGTCCTCTAGTTACAACACTGTAGCATCTTGTCTTTTTGCCGATTGCTCTTTTGCTATAGCTATTCCTTTAGAAGCTCCTCACTAACAATAAAATTTCCTTCTTGCTTCTTCAAAGCTGCATACTCCATGAACTTCAAATTTACCAGTTGGAGTTTGTCGACTTCCATGATTTCAGGCCACAACACTTGATAGCTCCACTCCTTGGATTGCTCAGTGAGCTTCTCCCAATCCTCTTCATACTTAGCAACGTGGTCCTAGAACAACTTTGACTCATTGAAGGCTTAGGTGGAAAAACTCTTGAAATCCATAGTTATCTCATTTGACATCTCGTCCTCCATCTTTTTCTGGAAATGAGGCCTTACTTTATCTGGGTCCATTTGTACGATGGGCATCTCATAACCTGTCATTAGCCTCAAATATTGGATGCAATCCACCCTAATCTCTTTGACCCAATCAATATCTAGATCTACTTTGTTAATCACTTGCTCTAGTCTTTCTTTTCTATTCTCAACCTCTCGTTTCCATACATCCATCAACCAATGATTGTCCCTTTTGAGCATGAGCTCCTTTTCCCATGTTGTGCTTGGTAGCTTGAGGATAGCCTCGATCTTTGGATAGGTGGACTTGTATCTTGCTGGGAAGTTAGAGTAGATCATTCTTGTGCTCTCAAGGGATTTTTTTAAGTATAAGAACTTATTGGCTATCTAGAGAGGTCAGTTGATGCCCATTTTTTTGATGTATAGAACCTATCAAAACCAACTTTCTATAGTCTTGTCCAAATTCTTTCTCTTTTCCAACTTATTAATTTGTTCCTTGGACAACAATTGCAGTGGAGCTATGGACATGGTAGGCATTTCTTTAGTTGAGGACCATTGCCAGATGTAAGTTGTTAGATCAGCTACCTGTGCTTTAAGTTCATCCTTTGAAACTTTATCCTATTGTATCAAATGCACTACTGTGGCAACAGATTCCTTGAGGTGCTCCACCTTCAATTCTCTAGTAGCTATTCCCAAGTCAATGGTGGAGATATTATTGCTTACCCCTTCCTTGCCTACCACTGGCATGGCTACTTGCATAGTTTGGGATACAAAAGCATCCATCGTTACCTTGGATATGATTTTGAGCTTCTTCTCTTTCCTAGTTGTGATCTGTGCTCGAGCTAAGATAGCCTCTAGTATTGCTCTTGGATCCTTTGGGGCAGGAGTTTTCTTTTCAAGTAGCCTCTCTAGCGATTTGGGCATAGCATATTTTCTCTTGGGAAATTCATGATCACCATTTCCCTCCTTCATTTGGATCTCTATTTGTTTACCAGTGGGAGCCCTTTCTTCCATTTTAGTATTGTCTCCTTCCTCATCAGAATATTAGATGAACACAAGGCGCTTGATGTGAGGCTTAGTAGGAAATCGCTCCTCGAGACTTTCTTATTTCTCAATTTCCCTCCCTTTCCTTTCTTTATCTTGTTCATCCTTATGCACATGCCCTTCAGACTATTTAGTTTCATGGCCTTTGTCAGCTTGAGCCTCACCCTCAAGCTTGTCCTCTTCTACATTTTCTATTACCTTGTCATCTTCTTTATCATCCCTTAATTATTAGGCCATTTCCTCCTCGAAATCATCATCGAAGGTTTGTACAATATTTCTACCACTTGCACCCTCCTCTTTGTCTCCACTTTTGGAAGACCCTATTTCTTCTTCTTCGCGAACCACCTTGTAAATTTTCTAGTGTTCATACTCTAGGTGTTCGTGGTACTCATCAGCTTCTTCCTCTACTAGTTTTGGAGCTTCCATCTGCTATTGTGCCCATTCCTTAGAGATTAGCATTGTGGCCTCCATTGTTGGTGGTCCCATCAGAGGTTGCAAGGGTGAAGCGCTAGTGAGGACCTGCAGTAAGGTAGCTTGGATGGTGGGATCCAAAAAGATTTGGGAAATCTCAGAGGGGACATTCTGCATATGCCTCGATAAATCCTTTGACAATGTGACTGCAGTCATTGATATTGTCACCACTACCAGTGGAAGCAATGTAGTGGGTGAGATGGAGGTAAAGGAGAGCAGAGAATTGCAGTAGAGGAGTAAACCATTATTATGGGCCCATCTCGCAGAGAGGAAGCAATATGGACCGAGATGTCCGCCGCAGGTGGGGATGTGACAACCATGGCTTGGGAAATAGATGGAAGGGCGATGAAAATAGGGAGAGATGGAGGAGGTTTTAGCTAATCTATTTTCCATTCCTCACCCTCTTGAAGGGGATCCTCTTGAATTGTTGGCTTCCCTGTGATGCTTCCTGTCCGTTTGGGCTTCTTAGAGGGTGACCGTCCTAAATCCTTTCTAGAATAAACCTTTGGATTTGGCGACTACTCCATTTCAATACCTTTCCTCTTCTTTGATCTTGTGAGTGGAGGAGACTTGAATGTCCCTCCTATTGATGTTGTGGCAACAACATCCTCTGCAACACTAGGCTCACTCTTGAGTCCCTCATATGTTAGGACAACCCCCTGTTCCTTCGATCGGGCTACTTTTCCATTAACCCATTCTTTGGTATGAGCCATGATTGGTTGGGTTATAATATCGAGGTCATCAACCTCTTGCTCATCTAAATCTATTATTGGCAGTGGTAGTTTAGTGACTGTGTTGTACCTGGGGTGCATGATGGTGCTTTCATCTTCTTCAACTTAATCTAGTATAGGAAATAGTTGCACTATTCTTACAAAGTATGTCATCATTCACATGTAATGTGTTGCGTGCACCTCCTTTTCATCCTGACAATATGCCTAGAAATCCTCGACATGATGCAAATTGGCGTACCCTAGTCCTTGTTCCTTCCTTACATTCCCATATGGGTCCACCTGTTGGTGAGCAATGTGTAGGAAAAAGTTATATTCTACCAATTCCTTCTCAGAATTCCTAGCACACTGGGAGGTTTGTAATTTGTACATCCCCTGGATGAAAGCTAAGGGATAAGGGATCCCTATCAAGTGTCTGCTGCGGAGGACAAAATGCACATGCTGCAACTGGCGGGAGAGCTCTAATAGTATGATCCAGTCATTGGGTACCTACTGGGGAAACTTATTTGGCCTCTCTATGAAACCTTAGGCACAAATATATATGAACTTGGGGTATTGTATGAATAAGAAGGTGTATTGCTTCAAGAACACCCGAGCAATGTGAGAGACCCTTCTTTCAAAATCCCCCCCAAGCAATCTAATGATGTGACCGATGAAGGCATCGTTCAACCTGCAATACTCTTTCTTGAAGTTCCTAAACTGGAGCTAGGGATATCTTTCATAGACCTTCAGTGCACGACCCAGTTCCTCATCAGGTGCCACGAACAATCCATTGTACTGCCTCCACTCGGCTAGTGAGCAGAAAATATAGGAGGTCATATAGAACTTGGAGATCTTCTTTACATTCATGAACTGCTCATGGAAGCAGTCACTTATTATGCCTCCCTAGTAGAACACCACTTTTGTTGTGACATCTTCATCCCCACAGAGGATCTTCTCTACGAAATATACCATCCATTCCTTAAAATATGCATCAGTGGGGAGGCCCATCACCCTGCTCAACATGGTGACCAAGTCATGGTAGTCCTCATGGAAGTCATTGTGCAAGATTTCTTAAGGAACCTTTGCAGTGCTTCCCCTTTTCTCTTTAAGCCAGTACTGGTTTATTAGCTTCTTGCAGCCCATCAAGTCCTCATTCCACATTGCTTTACACTCTGTTATTGTGGGAATCTCCATCTTCCCAAAGGTGGGGATGTTAAAATTCTTCGTAATCACCTCAACTGACATGGATGATATGCTTTTTGGCAAGCCATGACCAATTTGGGGGCTATTAGGGATGGAGAGAAGCCTACTACTTTATCAATTCCACTTTTCCTATTTAGTCTAGAATTGTCGGTCTTACGGTGGGCTCTGACCCTTTGCTTAAACTCATCAATATCGACATAGCCAATATTGGTATCTATAATTTCTTTCCATTGTATGATAATCTTCGAATGCAAAGGATCTCCCTAGAACTGGTACTTCATTTGGTCTTTATCCTTCTTTCCATGAGGATCCTTGCTTTCCTTTTTCCCTTTGTCTTTTTCTACAGTTGCCCCTGAGGGTCCTGCCCCTGATTCCATATATCCTGCAAGCAAGGGCATAATGGGCACAACCAATCACAAAAGCATGAACATTAGTTGAAATCTTATGGACGAAATCTAATTAGATGATATATCATTCATGAAATCAAACTTTTACTTCTAGATGTCATTAGTCATTTACTGGAGGGATTCTGGACAAATGAGGCTGGGGGGCCAGAATTCCCTAGCATAAATGTTGTTTTAAAGGGCGAAGAGTGTAGGGCAATCCATGTGATTTCTCCCAACTTCATATTTTTATGGTTTGAAAGGCTCATGCAGGAGAAGGCTAAATTTGAGCATGTGGGTCGAGATTGGTTTTCAAATTGAAGGTCAATTGGATAACTTTTGGGGCACCCAAAGATACAAGGGTGAAAATCTGTCACGGCTTTGTTGTTTGGCATGGCCAGAAGGAAACGAAATCCTAGGGTCAGAATTTTGAGGTCTGGGACCCAGGAGGTCAAAGGATGGCCAATATAATTTTAAGCTTCAAAGACTTTGGGCTTGAAGGGGCAGGAAGCCTTTAGGGTTTCACCATTTAGAATGGTGGTCATTGGGAAAAAATCCGGTGGGAGTGGCCTGGTGGATTGGACCTGGCATTGAGCTTGGCCGCTAGGTTTTCTCTTAAGTTTCTTTCAGTGATCCAAATGGCAGGTCCTGGAGGTCAAAAAGACGAACTTGCTTTTCCTTTTTGAACCGGCTAAGATGGGATGAAATCCCAATGGATGGATGCCAGTGAGGGAAATGGAACCAAAGTTTTCTTTCTACTTGGTCTTCACGGCAAATGGAGGGTGGAGACCTGGGAGATGGAAAGACGTCACAAGACGGCCATTTGAAATGATGAAGACACCAAGGAAATTTTTTGATGGAACTCCATGAATCGAGGCCTGAGGACATGTTTGATCAGTTCATTTTGGTGTAGTCTAACGAACGGCGAAAGGAGAGGCGGGTTTCGGATCTCGGGTGGATGTGGTCGCCCCACTATTTGGAATGACAGAAATGAAATGGAGTCTTAGGGATGGAGTCCTGTGGGAGTGGGTCTGGGAAGTCAAAATGGAGATAGAACTTCAAAGTTGGTGGAGTTTTAAGTCTGACGGTGACATGCCAATGAAAGTCCGGGGTAGCGGGCCCGATAGGGATTTCCATTGTTTGGTTTGATTGTTATCTATTTTCTATGTTTAACAATGATGAGCCGACATGGGTTTGGAGGGTGTGAATGCCTTGTGCAAAGAATGATAGCGGCAAGGCCAAGTTCTAACTTGATCTTAAAAGATGTTTTGGAGGTTTCTTAGAATTTGAACACATGGGATTTTTACATGTTATGTTTTCCTAATTAAAGCATTTTTAGCTAATTTTGTTAATTATTTTAACCACAAAATCACAAAAAAACCTCACTGGAGGGGGAATGGAAAACCTACCTTAGAAGTCTGGTGAAAGAAGTTGCAAAATCCACTAAGGATCGACAATCAAGGGTAACGGGCGCAAGGGCGGCGGGCGACGAAGGTGCTGGACTCCTCGAACACCACTTTGAACTCCTCTGGAAAACCTAACAGATGAAAATGATAGGTCAAGCCAGATATTTATACCCCATTTAGCATTTAACACATCCATTTAATGCTCGTATGGATGACAAGAGGGTTGGTGGGTTTAAATCTCAAACGGCAGCAGGATGATCGAGGCCTGGGGTCTAGAAAGATGCAACCTTATGGCCATTTCAAAGTTCATTTTGAAAATCACCAGCGAAAGGGAACCCAGGGTCTAGAGGATAGAGCTCCACCATAGTTTGGCCATAAAAAATGATGAAGATAACATGGAGTTCTAGGGATGGAGGTCTAGAGGGGCGGGCCCAATAGGGGTAAAAGTAGTTCAATTTCAACACAAGTTAAATGGGGTCAAAAAAGAAGGAGCCAAGTCTCAGGGCTCAGGAAGGTGGAAGCCTTCTCTCATTTAGAATGACAAACAACCAAAGGAACCTTAGCGAGGTAGGCCCACTAGGCCCCAAGGCCACTAGAAAAAGTAGACTTCCAAGGAAACTTTGCAAGGCACAAGACTTGGCAAAATTGGAGGGGATGAAAAAAAATCAACTTAAGATGAGACTTTTGAGGCACATTAACCATTTAGGATGCCAAAATGGGGGGGAGGGGGGGGGATGCAAAATGAGGCAGTGACAAAACTCCCCGACAAGGCAAAAGGAAAGAGGGTCCCTGTTCCAAATGAGCCGTGTGTGCTGAGGGTACAATAGGAGGCATCCACTTAACCATGAAATTTTGTTCATATGTTTTGTACTAATTTTCAAGAGCTTGAAGAAGAGGGGAAGTAACCTCCTGACCTCCCAAACCTTAAGAGGAGAATAAAAGAGGGTAATGTTTTAATTTTGATTGTTGTTGCATTGTTTTCAAGAAGGCATCACTTGTTTCATCTATTTGGACTATGTTTGAAATATATGGATAGAAAGAGATAGAGAGACGACTGAGAGGGATAGCAAGATATCTTCATATTGCTACAATATCTTGTTGAACCTTTCTTGCTGCAATGGAGTTGGCATATTTGTGAGAACTATTATTGTGTGTACTTGCTTGTGTAGGTGCATTTGTGGACTGTTAGAATCACAAATTTCTATGTGTGGGCAATGATCTTGCAACAATTTTTAGTAGAGACCAAAGCTAGTTTGGCTTGTGTTGTTATCTCAAGGAGGTTAATTTTCCACTTGTAATTATGTATTGTCCATTTTTGTGCCTTAAAATGGTAAATTCCATCATGATCATACACTCATGGTTGTCCAATATAAAAAAATTATATCTTTTTATATATAATTTTAGTTATCTCCTTCTCTTGATTTTAAATAAGTAATATATTTTTCAATAATATTTTAACCAATAGATGTGTTTGGCAGAATTCATAGACTCCTATGTCTACCTTGAAAGAGTTCACTGATGGAGAGCAGAGGCCACAAAAGACTCTCACTGACAAGCATCAAGTATATGATTCTGACCTTCTGGAGGAATATCTATCTCTTCTATTTGTATTTCTAGTTATATCACTTTTTTGCTTAGGCTCATTATATTCTAAAGATCTGGCAATTTTTTAATTCCCTTACACTACATATTTTTGTTATTTTGGTTTCAGGAAAATCAAGATGCATTGATTAGGTGTATCACAAAAAATGTTGGCTTTAATAATGGAAGACCTATAGCTACATGTATCATCTATAAGTCACTTCTCCAATGGAGTTCATTTGAAGTTAAAAGAGAAAGTGTTTTTTATCATATCATTCAAACAATTGGTTCAACAATTGAGGTATCATAGATTCTACATTTCCCTAGTTCTGAGTAGTTTATGTGAATTGGCCCTACAGAATATAATGATTTACTCAAAATTTTATAATAATTTACTCATGTAAATTTCTCAATAATAACTACATTTTGAGTCAGAAAAGAATGTAATTGGCCCTATAGAATATAATTACCCATGGTCACCTCATTCTACTCCTGAAAATCCTTCTAATCAAAGATATTGTGGCAAACAAATCACATTGGCATGAACCAGTGTGGGTCTTCCCAACCTATTATGGGTTACAAGCACTTTTTAGCACATCGATGAGACATTAAAAATTGTTGTAGCAATTAGGATTACTAAAGAATACATATCAGGGAGATTGGCTTATGGTCTTGTTAGAACTGTAAAATTCTAAAAAATTTATAGGTTGTTCATACCCCTGAGTTTCCAAATGAGTCCTTACCATAAGCACAAAATCCTCTCTTCATAACATTTTTCACATATTTTATCATGTGGTTCCATAGAATCCATCTAGCCCCAAATATTTCATTGTATCATCATATTGACAAAAGAAGGTTAGGGTTTCCCCGATCCATAATGCATTTTTTGCTAATGTATATCTGTTGTAGTCTATCGGCAAGAATTCAAGGATGTCACACCGATCAGAATTCATTTGCAAGCACATATCAGTAGGACATAATTCATTGTCTTGGCGACAGAAAAATCATATCAGCAGGAAAGTTATCATCAGAATGAGTTACAACAAACTCATATATGTCTTACTGACTGGCTCAAAAGGAAATATTTTGGCCAGACTAAAGGTCATCAGAGTGAAGTCTTACCGAATGCATCAGGTCTTTCCGACAAAGAGCAAGGGGATTCTATCAGTGGTTATCGAGATGAAGTTATGTAGTCTTGCTGACTCATATGTCTCGCCGAATGTGTTTTATTGGTGAGAAAGTAATTGCGTCTTGGCAACCAGAAAGTATCAAGGGGTGTATATCGATAAGACATAATATAATCTACAAAACATCTCCCCAACTCTAAAAGTCACAGCGAAACACAAAATATGAAAGGATAAATGTCGGTGAGACATTGAACATCTATATGATTGCAGGATGTCTCAGCGAGTGTTTAGCGAATATTAGTAAAAGCCCGAATACAACTAATCGCCAAAGATTTGAATACAAAAGGAGATGTCCTTTCAAATACTAATGTATAAATGTTCATTTTTGATCGCGAGGAAACAAGATAGAAGATAGAGATAAGATAAAAATAGCAAAAGGATACAGTAGAATACAATGTTTCATAGATATGAGACTATGATGCATGTTTAAAAGTATGGAGACATTAATGAAAATCATATAATGTGGTGGCATATTTCTGGTGTCAATTGTCTATTGTGTTCATTGAAAGTATTACTAAAGTTGTCTCCAAGATTGGTGCTTCCTAGTTATTTAAATTGATATAAAAAATTTATATTCAGTTTATCAATGCACACTTGCTGTATCTATGTGGTTGATTAATTGGTTCTTTCAAGAAAAGATTAAATCCTTTTAATTGATAATAGTAATCAGAAAAGTTCATCTAGATCATTAAGAAGAACTTGGTAGTCATATTCTTGCATGTTTATACAAGTTATAAACTAAAATATATTCCAAACAATTTGAGTGTTTTCTAGAAAGAATTTTCTCATATAGATTTCATTTGACTCCACATACCCAATAAGGCACTAGTCTCTACATTTTTTATCATTTAGTTTCATTCATTTTTTACATCTATTAACTAAACATATTAGGTTTTAGTTTTAATATTGTTATATAGTTTCTACCAAATCAAGTTTCATTTGTCCACTCCCATCTGCCTTTGTGGGAAAAACATTTTAAAAGAGATAAGCACAAGTCAAGTCTTCCTCACACATATAGGTACACCTGCCTAGGTCTAGTAGCACCTGAAGAGTAGAAGGTCTAAACCATTTCACCTTGTCTGTTACCTTGAAACGTATCAAGAGATTGGCAACCTCTTGAGGAATTTCGTCTATGTTTTCGAGAGCTAATAGGTCTCATCGATGAAGATAATCTATCGGCAAGAAAAGTCATCTCAGAATGAAAAATATATGCTAGCTTGAACGTTTAAGTCTCACCGATGAAGTTTCATCAGCGAGACCATCATTTCTTTCACCGACAGGAGCACTGGGAATATATCGGTGAGACATAGCAAGTTGGGTAAACATTCAAAACTTACCTCGATGGTATAATTCTCATCGATATACTTCCTCATGCTCTATTAATGAGACCACAAATTAGTCCTCCCCATAAATATTTATAAAAAAAAAACTACAATGTTTCGTCAAAATTTTGACAACCCAGTCCAACGAAAAAAAAATGTGACATGGTTGTTATAGCTTTGACACAATTTTTATCTCATTCCGATGGTGATATCATCGAATAAATGATGAATGTTTGTCATAATATTAGGGAGTCTGGCTTATGGTCTCATTGATGAAGAGAATCTATTGGCAAGACAAGTCATCTTGGCATGAAAAGTATATGCTGGCCTAAATGTTTAAGTCTCACTGATGAAGTTTCATCAGCAAGACAATCATTTCTTTCACTGACAGGAGCATTGGGAATATATCGACGTGACATAGCGGGTCGAGTAAACATTCAGAACTTACCTCGATGGTATAAGTCTCACTAATATACTTCCTCGTGCTCATCGATGAGACCACAAGTCAGTCCTCCCGATATAGCTATAGCTCCAATGAAAATTTGATCTCATTCTAATGATTAGATTGCCGAACAAACGATGAATTTTGTTGGACTTTCCATGAAACTTGGTCGCAATTCCAAGAAACATCTCATGCTATTCCCATAATTTGGCAAAGGCATGCCACGTGTGTTATGGCTATTTTTCATTGCTAGATTGACATAATGTTTGTCGATATTCCAACAAATAGGAGGTCCCTTTTTAGTGGCGGAAACTGATGAAGTTCAGTCATGATTTCAACATTTTGAAGCTCGTCAAGATACTGACAAAAAATTCAGTGAAAATTTTTTTTCAAAAGATTTATTAGCATTTCGACAATATTTTGTCAATAGTTCAACAAACTTTCATTAGAAAGTGGAGTCAAATACAGTAGTGTAAGATCTCTAGGGTTATCCTTGAATGAAATTGGAAAGTGGGTGTGCTCTATATCCTAAACCATACGAAAGCACCTGACCCATTTTTATTTCATTTCACTATGTAATACAATATCTCTTTAGTTTATCCACTTTTGTATTGTGATTTTTCCATTGCACATAATTAACATGCTCCTTCCCCAACTTGTTAAGTGTGGGAAGAATCTCAAGATTTAGTTAAAACAATATCTATCTCATTAAGTTTGATCTCCTTCTTTTCAAGTGTTTCTAGGGTAGATTCCTTTCTTATTTCATAAATTATAGAACCTATTATTTCTATAGTTTTATTTGCATTGTCTCTCCACCTTTGCATATACTACGCATGCTCCTTCATCAATTTATCAAGAACATAAAGAATCTCTTAAGTCAACATAGTATCTATCTCATTCACTATGGTTTTCAATGCAAGTAAGCTTCACAATTTATTGCAATTGTGGTTTACAGTTAAAATTTATTTTCAAATTCTTAATGTGTTTTACAAATAAATGCACAAAAAATTGTGTTTTAGCCTACATTATTTCACTCCTTTACCAATTCATTATTTTATCAGCATATGCAAAGAATTTTTTTTTTTCTTTTGACATTGCTAGCAGCAATAGAAGTAATTATATATTATTATTCATGTTACACTTATGGGCTACATACAAAGTTGTACATTCAAATTCTCATTGTGTTGTTTAACCTACACTTTTTTAGTTCACAAATTGTCATATACGCTTTTGTTGATCATGTTAAGTCATCCCAAATAGAATGATTGATATCACAACATGCCTACTCAGGTAAAACAAGTTCGTACACTCCATATACTATGAGGTCTTAGTTTTATCATGTGAGGTTGTGATCTTACTTACAGTCCTTACATCCACTAGGAGGTTCAATTAGATACTATTTTTTCCAACCTACATTGGCTGACATCATGATTGATAGGAAAATTTACACATTTATTCCTTTCCTAATTCACTCCATTATTAATTCATTATTTCAATGCTATTAAATTTCCACAATCCATAATAATCTGAGAAGCATATTTCTGGATTAGATTGTGTAAGCTTTTTTAGATCGACGTTTCGGATCACACTCTGTGATCCATCATCAGGATAGAGAGCTCAAGGAGATGAAAGTAGTTTGTTGCAGACCCAACAGGTATAAAAAGAGGCAGAAAGATGAAAGAGGGAAAGATGGCCCAGGGCCCAAGAGATGGGAGGAAAGAAATTACCAAAAAAATAAAAATTATATATTAATGTATTAATCTATTTAAATGTATCAATCAATTTAGTAATTTAAATATATTGATATGTTTTAATCTATTAATTTATTAATCTATTTGGATGATTAAATGTGTTAATCAATTTAGATAGTTTTGATTACAATCTATATAAAATTAGATAATTTAAAAAATTAACCTGTTAGTATTTATCAAGATTTCTAATACTCCTATATAAATAATACTATAGAAATTGTTTAGATAGATGATTATATTTAAATATGTTGATATGTTTGAATTATTAAAAAATGAAATCTTTCAATAGATTAATATGTTTAAATGATTCAGAAATAAATTGTTTAAATGTTCAAAAATACCTAAACATATTGAGAGATGTTGAAATATTCAAATAGTTTAACATATTCACTTTTTCAAATAGACCAACATATTTACATATTTCTTTAAACATTCATTCTTTTCAAATTATTCAAATAGTTTAATTCTTTCAAATTAGTCCATTAGATTAATCTATTTATTCATGTGGATTACTAATAAAATATCTCAACACACCAGAATAAATATTATATCTATTTCTAAATCTGTCATATAGATTAAAAGATTTAAAGTTTCAATAAGATATACCTTCCTTTTTACTTTCCTTCACTTTTTATTCTTACATTGTTTATTTAATTTCTCCCGCTATTTCTTCCATCTTTACAATAATTTATCATAAATCTAATTCTTCTTTATAGATCAATATATTTTAAGCATCTAAATTGATTAATATATTTAATCATCCAAATAGATTAATACATTTAAATTACCCAAATAGATTAATCTACTTAAATTATTCAAATAGATTAACATTCTTAACTTATTTAAATAGATTAATATATTTAAACCTTTCAAATATATTAACCTATTTAAATATTTCATTTTTATTTTTAATTCAAATAAATCAATCTATTTAAATATAATCATCTAACTAAATAATGTTAATTGAATTATTAAAATAGGAATATAATAAATCTAATTGACCTATTAGATTTATTATATTCCTATTTTAATAATTCAATTAACATTATTTAGTTAGATGATTATATTTAAATAGATTGATTTATTTGAATTAAAAATAAAAATGAAATATTTAAATAGGTTAATATATTTGAAAGGTTTAAATATATTAATCTATTTAAATAAGTTAAGAATGTTAATCTATTTGAATAATTTAAGTAGATTAATCTATTTGGGTAATTTAAATGTATTAATCTATTTGGATGATTAAATATATTAATCAATTTAGATGCTTAAAATATATTGATCTATAAAGAAGAATTAGATTTATGATAAATTATTGTAAAGATGGAAGAAATAGCGGGAGAAATTAAATAAACAATGTAAGAATAAAAAGTGAAGGAAAGTAAAAAGGAAGGTATATTTTATTGAAACTTTAAATCTTTTAATCTATATGACAGATTTAGAAATAGATATAATATTTATTCTGGTGTGTTGAGATATTTTATTAGTAATCCACATGAATAAATAGATTAATCTAATGGACTAATTTGAAAGAATTAAACTATTTGAATAATTTGAAAAGAATGAATGTTTAAAGAAATATGTAAATATGTTGGTCTATTTGAAAAAGTGAATATGTTAAACTATTTGAATATTTCAACATCTCTCAATATGTTTAGGTATTTTTGAACATTTAAACAATTTATTTCTGAATCATTTAAACATATTAATCTATTGAAAGATTTCATTTTTTAATAATTCAAACATATCAACATATTTAAATATAATCATCTATCTAAACAATTTCTATAGTATTATTTATATAGGAGTATTAGAAATCTTGATAAATACTAACAGGTTAATTTTTTAAATTATCTAATTTTATATAGATTGTAATCAAAACTATCTAAATTGATTAACACATTTAATCATCCAAATAGATTAATAAATTAATAGATTAAAACATATCAATATATTTAAATTACTAAATTGATTGATACATTTAAATAGATTAATACATTAATATATAATTTTTATTTTTTTGGTAATTTCTTTCCTCCCATCTCTTGGGCCCTGGGCCATCTTTCCCTCTTTCATCTTTCTGCCTCTTTTTATACCTGTTGGGTCTGCAACAAACTACTTTCATCTCCTTGAGCTCTCTATCCTGATGATGGATCACGGAGTGTGATCCGAAACGTCGATCTAAAAAAGCTTACACAATCTAATCCAGAAATATGCTTCTCAAATTCATTATTTGTCAACAGATTCCAAAAATGTGTTATTCTTTTGGTGTTGCTAGCAGTAATGGATGCACATTTTTTACATACAAGGTTGTCATAAAAGGTTTTGGTTTCCCTATAACCTTTCCTCTCCATTAACACATACACACATAACACAATGAATGTATCTTCCAAAAATAATACATCTTTTATTGCAATTGTAGAAGTAATTACATACTGTTATTCACATTACACATGTACACCACATACAAAGTTGCAGGTTGAACCACTCATTATGTGGCTCAACCTTCACTTGTTTATTTCATGAATTGTTAGATGTGCTTTTGTTGCTCATTTTAAGTCACCCAAAAAAAAGGTTGAATATCACAATATTCCTCCTCAGGTAAAATATGTTTCTACCCCCCCATATACTTGGAAAACTTAGTTATACGTACACGCGGGGTTGCGAATTTACTTGCATTCTTTATGCCCACTTAGAGGTTCAACTACACACTATTTTCCAACCTATATTGGCTTACATCATGGTTGATAGGACATTTTACACCTTTCTACCTTTCCTCATTCTCTCCATTACTGATTCATTATTTTTTCAATAGATGCAACAAGAGTGTTATCATTTTGGCATTTACTAGCAGTAATTGATACACATTTTCTTACATACAAGGTTGTCATAAAAGGTTTTGGTTACCCTCTACCCTTTCCTCACCATTAACACATACACACACGCATCACAACTAATGTATCTTACCAAAATAATACATCTATTTTTTCAATTTTAGAAGTAATTACATATTGTTATGCATGTTACACTCATGCGCCACATACAAAGTTGCAGGTTGAACCACTCATCATGTGATTTAACCTTCACTTATTTATTTCATGAATTGTTAGATGTGTTTTACGCTGCTCATGTTAAGTCACTCCAGATGAAAGGATGGATATTACAACATGCCTCCTCATGTAAAAGAGGTTTGTACACCCCATATACTCTGAAATATTAGTTATATTTACATGTAGGGTTGAAAATTTACTTGTGTTCTTTATGTTCTCTTGAAGGGTCAACTACACACTATGTTTTTTAACCTGCATTGGCTTACATCACGGTTGATAGGAAATTTTACACCTTTTTCCTTTCCTCATTCTCTCCATTATTGATTTATTATGTTATCAATAGATGTAATAAATGTGTTATCATTCTGTTGTTGTTGGCAACAATGGATGCACATTTTATTACATATAAGGTTGTAATAAAAGGTTTTGGTCTCCCTCTAACCTTTCCTCTCTATTAACACATACACCACATTTTATTACATATAAGGTTGTAATAAAAGGTTTTGGTTTCCCTCTAACCTTTCCTTTCTATTAACACATACACAAATACCACAACCATTGTATCTTCCCAAAATAATACAATTTTTGTTGCAATTGTACAAGTAACTATATACTATTAAATGCACAATACACTCATATGCCACATGCAAAGTTGCAAGTTGAACCACTCATCATGTGGTTCAATCTTCACTTGTTTATTTCATAAATTTCTAGATGTGCTTTTGCTACTCAGGTTAAGTCACACCAAAAGGAAGGTTGAATATCTCAACATGCCTCCTTAAGTAAAAGAGGTTTGTAGACCACATATACTCTAAAATATTAGTTATATTTAGATGCAAGGTTACAAATTTACTTGCAGTCTGTATGTCTACTTGGAGCTTCAACTACACACTATGTTTTCCTACTTGCATTGAATTACATCATGGTCGATAGAACATTTTACACCTTTTTTCCTTCCCTCATTCTCTCCATTACTGATTCATTATTTTTTCAATAGATTCAACAAACATGTTATCATTGTGGCATTGTTGGAAGCAATGGATGCAAAATTTTTTGACATATAAGGTTGTGATAAAAGGTGTTGGTTGCACTCTATCCTTTCCACTCTATTAACACATACACACACACACCACAACCAATGTATCTTCCCAAAATAATACATCTATTGTTGCATTTGTAGAAGTACTTACTTGTTGTTATGCAGGTTAAAATCTCATGCCACATACAAAGTTGCAAGTTGAACCACTTATCATGTTCTTGCTCAAACATCACAAGTTTATTTGGAAATGATGGTTGGTTTTCACAACATTCCTCTTAAGGTAAAACAAGTTTGTGTGGCACACCTAAAATGGACTCATCCTTGAATGTCCATGTATACTTGTGATTGTGCCATCATTGTCTATGTCCACTTGTACTTTTAGATACACACTCAAATTACCAACCCACATTTGTTGTGTATTTTATACATAGCTTGATTCAATATATCACATTTAATTTTACTCAACTTAATTGGAAAACCTCCTATTGGTTTCATGTTGGTGGAAACAATGCAAGCACATTTTATTTACATTCAATGAATAATTTCTTTCTTTTTCTTGACACAATACACTATAATTTTAAATGTTCTTCCAATTCCTACCTTGCGTAGAATGGGGAGAGATTTGAAATGGATGAAGGAAGATAATCTAGAGGTACAAGATGTATGGGATGGAGTCTCTCCCTTTTCCTCTTTCGATTTACATTAGACTCCTATTTCCATCGAGGAGGATGGGGTCCTTGACCTTGCAACAAAAATTCCTCGTACCAAACTGGATGATTTAATTTGCATTGAAATGTTGGTTGAAAGTTTTGAAACTTCATTTCTATGTAGGAAAAAAAGAGAGTCTACCATCATGGATCTTGTCAACAACAAAAATTAATATGGTAGAACAATTATGTGGTGGAGGGTATGTGTAGGATCATGATGGGCCAAAAAGTTGTGATATAATGGGTACGTGTAGGGTATGTGGTTGATGACTTCTTTTTTACCCAAAATTGATGAAACGAAAAGGGTTTTTAAAGAATATTCTCAACTTTCCACCAATATAAATTATGCTTTATTTTGAATTTAATAAATAATTATTATTCATTTTCTATTTGAATTATGACTAAAGTCTTCATTAATAGGCTGATTGAAAATCATCTATAACTTTCAAATGGTATCACAGTTTTTGAATCTGAAACATGCATCACATTTTATGCTTCGCATACTATAGGATTAAAAAAAATTTGAATTTCATGAAGTTTTGACCAAGTTAAGGTGGTCACACATACGAGTTTTTATATTTTTAAAAAGTTGTAATAAAAAATTCATAATTAATTATTTACTTAGAATTTTTTATTTTTTTTAAATGCATCACATCTGGACATGAGTCCTCTACTTATATCTAAAATATTATAAAACAATATTATCATTTTATTGTGGTTAGGGTGGTTAGATAGACACCTACTTCTTATTTTTTCCTTGAAATTTAAGTACTAGTGCATTAAAATTTCAAATTTTCACTAACTAGATTTAAAAAAAAAAAAACCTAGTAGTTTAGAAACTACATTCAATTTTCCACAAATTCTATTCTTACATATTTTTGAAATAATATAGATAAATTATTCAAATTTTTATGTCAAGTTTCCTAACTCTTATTTTTTTGATTCTTTTGCCACTGAAGGGCCTATTTTTTCCATGATGATCTTGCACATACCTTGGAGGTTTATACCTTTCAATATTCATATGTAGGGTCCAATGATATTTTACTATCTCCCACTTGAAGATGATGAGATGATGTTTTCTTTATAGTTACTAGTGTGGATACGATTTTGAAGACCATAGAAATCGATCACAACCACAAAAAAGAAAAAAGCTTTATAAAAGAGCAAGGTTGTCAATGCCACTTCATTGCAAAGGTTATGCATAGTAGACCTGATGTTGCCCATCTTCTCTACAAAGAAATGTTCTACATCAATGTTAATGGTGAATTATTCCATGGCATTTGCAACACAAGGGGAAATAGGTGTTCCATGTTTTCTGCTAATGGGTATGTGCACGATCATGATCGGCCAAAAAGTGGTGATATGATGGGTACGTGTAGGGTATGTAGCTGACGAATTTTTTTACCCAAAATTGATGAAACAAAAAGTGTTTTTAAAGGAGATTCTTATATTTCCACCAATAAAAATTATGTTTTACTTTGAATTTAATAAACAATTATTATTCATTTTCTATTTGAATTATGACTAAAGTCCTAATTGATAGGCTAATTGAAAAAAATATATAGTTTTCAAATAGTATCACATTTTTCGAATCTGAAACATGCATCACATTCTATGCTTCACATTCTATAGAATTTTTTAAAAAATGAATTTCATGAAGTGTTGACCAAGTTAAGGTGGTTAGACATACGAGTTTTTTAATATTTTTAAAAATTTATAATAAAAATTTCATAATTAATTATTTACTTGGAAACAATTACAAAAAAATATGCATCACATCAGGACATGAGTCCTCTACTTATATTTAAAATATTATAAAAAAATATTATCATTTTATTGTGGTTAGGATGGTTAGACAGACACCTACTTATTTTTTCCCTAAAATTTAAGTACTACTGCATTAAAATTTCAAATTTTCACCAAATAGATTTTTTTTTAAATAAACCTAGTAGTTTAGAAATTGCATTCAATTTGTTATAGATTCTATTCTTACATATTTTTTAAATAATATAGATAAATTATTCAAAATTTTATGTCAAGTTTCCTAACTTTGATTTTTTTGAATTTTTTTCCACTGAAGGGCCTATTTTTTCCATGATAATCCTACACATACCCTTTAATCTATCCATAGAATACAAAAGCTATATTGAAATCCTTTTGCTTGTGGATTTTAATTTCAATACAATAATGGATAGACACCTTAGTGAAAGACTATGTTCTATGGCATGATGATTAAGAGAGATGAATTCCATACAAGAAAGGATGTAATGAATGCTTGGTGAATGGTGTGTTCTATTCACAACAAAAATAGAGATTCGATTTGATAAGTATCATCATGTGGAATGGATAGGATGCTAACAACTTCTACTTTCATCAGCCCCATGGGAATGATACACCTTTCATTATCTGGGTTCAAACTCCACGGATGTTGGATACGATGGTTCACCACTCGCACAATTCAGTCATCTCCATGGATTCCACCTTTTCCAATAACAAATATGGGGTGAGGTATTAGAAACATTAACAAATAGTTCTTCTTCTTTTCAATGATCTTACTAGCTATAAACCAGACAATGCTCATGCTAACTTGTTATGTCTATAGTATGAATTGTATACTTTTCTTATTTTTGATGAGCAATAGAGTGGTGTGCCTATTGCATGGGTAGTCTCCTCATGTAACAAGATTGAGGAAATTTTTGCATGGCTATGCAAATTTCATGCCCATAGAATAAGAGTTAGACCTGACTAAAGAATCAATGTATTTTTACCGATGATACCACTACAGTAATTCAAGCCATGTAGTATGTGCTTCTCTTTGTTCATTTGCATACCTTTCTCATTTTATATTGATTCTCATTGCCACTTTTTCATGAAAATGAGTGCTAAACAATTGATCATTTGTATTTCCTATTAGGGTTGTCTTTTTATGTTGTGTGCTTCTATGAATTTGAAATCTTAAAAGGGCTTGGATGAAGAACATACATAAGTATGTAGCCAAGGAAATCACAATGGACATCTTCCACAAACTTGGCACAATCATGATGGAAATTAGTGATAGAAAATACATCACTCAACTATTGAACTCTTTATTTGAGGAGTTTAATGATCAACCCCAATTTTTAGAGTACTTCAAGAAGATCTGGTGTGAAGGAGATGGTCGAATTGGTGAGTTGAAAATTTATATTACGTAATTTGATTCACACCATTCACATTATTTGATGTTACCTCTAATACATTGTGGTTTACTTTACTATTTTCCTTTTTTCTAGCCATGTGAGTGAAAAATTGTAAACTATTCCCACATGCTAACTAGGATACAAATCCAACCATTGATTCATACCATTGCATGGTAAAAACTTCATAAATGTGTGATTATGAAAAAAATGCTCAAGTAAAATGGAATATTTTTACTACACATTTGTGTATAAAATGGAACCATTCTTTAGGAAAAAGAAAAAGTTGTAGCATTATGGTTTTTTGGTGAACTATAAGCTTCTAAATATTCAGTCTAGTTTGGAGTGGGTAAAGGAAATTTTGAATGATGATTTTTTTCTAGATGAAAAACATCTTGGATGACACTATGATACACAATAAGAACTGAAATAATCAAATCCAAAATACTAAGATCAAAATTTCATCAAACACTCAACTTCTAGATTCTTGACACTAGGTCCATTTGGTACATTCTTTTATATTCTTGGAAAAAAACTCCCAACATGGTTGGAAAATCTTAATACAATGCCTTTTGAGGCCAAAAAATCAACTCTTCACTCTGAAACAATACAAGGTACACATTAGTCCATCAACCCTTATCCACCTAGAATGACAACCTATCACTTTGGATCCAAGAAGACACTTCCACCAATCTTGGTTCAAATTGTTCAATATTAATTCTTAACAAATTTTCCTTCATACATCTAGAGTCCTATGAAATTAACATCAATTTCTTTTCCATCAAAACAAAACATTATTTGATAAAACACTTCTGAAACTTGGTTTTCTTGATTGTGAGTGCAACAAAAGAGATTACTATAATTGATTTTATCATGCAAACAAAAGAAATAAACAATTCCATTTAGTGGAATCAAAGATAGAGAAAAAAATAGCTTCCCACCAATTTTCATTGACTTCCAATGGTGGGAAGGAGAGATATTAATTAAACTTGTCCACTGGAAACCCTAGGTCTGCAACATGGTAGTTGGAACGATTTGACCATTAGAAAATTTAGATGACCTTTTCTTTTGAACTGGTACAAATGAAAAATTTCTGAAACAAAACCATCTTTCCACCGATATAAGTCTCAGACCTGTACTAGCTTGTACATGGTTGTACTTGTGCATTTTACTTGCTGCAAAATAGTGAAATTTGGGTATGGCAAACACTAATTTCATCATAACTTTTCCAAAACTTGATGAAATCGAATGAAACCAAAAAGAAATAAAGGTAAAACACATATCTACATTTTTAGTATATTTCAGGGTTGTACGATGGTGTACAAGGTTGTACAACATGAAAGAGTAGCATTATTGTAGAGAAAAACACAAAAAAATGCTCCAAATGCTTCAAATCTTATTCAGATGATAAAAAACCCTCAAAAAAGTTGTATGATACATTTTTATACATTTCTTATCACTCCTAACATTTGTAACTACTTCTTGAATGATTTTTCCAAAAAAACATTAAAAATGACACTTTTTCCTAGTTGCTTGACAACTTTGATAAACTTTTACAATATCTTGACAATTTTTGTATATTTCAAACAATTAATCCAAAAAAATTACAAATGATGACTTCAAAAATGATCATGAATGGTTCACAATGACCTTATTCACATGAAATAACCCAAAATAGGAAAATAACCAAAAGGTTGATTTTTTTTGCATGAGGTGCTTCTGCACCATTCTCCCAAGGGGAAGAAAAATTCAAGTCCACTTGACTAGGAAGCTTTAATATTATTCAACTTGGAATCCTTTAGTTGATTAATATAACGTGTACCATTCTGCTCCAACTCTTTCATGTTGCTTTCTACCTGTGCTTTGGTGAAAGAAACTAAAAATTGTCTCAACTTAACTTTAGGTCTCCTTAGTGCCTTACAGAAGTACTTACCCCTGTCAAAAGGAGTAATCATTCTCTCATATGCATCCCTGAAGTCCTCTATCCATATTGTTTCAATGGTGAAAATGTTACCACTACATTATGTAGGAACATCAAACTCAAAGCCCTTGGTTCCCTTGGTGTGAAAGGATTCAACTTCTTGTGTAGCATTATGACCATCCCTATTGACTAGGTTTATTGTTGCTATAATTTGCATGTTAGACTCTTTCCTCAATTGATAAGGTCCAATAACCTTAGATTAATCTTGAATGGAATTACGTATTCCCTTACTCAAAGGAATTTCTCCTATCTTCCCTTCATACTCAAGGGTTTCAATTCCATAGAAAATACACAAATACATACCATAAATTTGTTTTTCCGCCTTTGTAAGACCTACTTCATCCATCTTCTTCGTTTCTTGAGATTGTATCAACTCATGCTTTCTTTCATTGTTCCTCACTTCTTCATTTTGAAATATTTTACTGGAATGCATGTCCTCAACCTCCTCAAGTGAACATCCCTGATTTTGATTGGGTCCTTCCTCCTTTATCATCATATCATTACCTACAAACAAATACTCACAAAAATGCTTAGTTTCAAAGACACAATATTTTCTTGTCTCTTCAGATGCTTCTAGCACCTTTCCTTTCAACATATCTTGCAACTCATCCTTCCTTGCTGATGTCCTCTTTTTTCTTCCTCTTTTGTCTTATCCTCTGAATAATCTTCTTGATAGGCCACTTAACCTTCTTCCTTATTAACCAATGACAACCATTTTCTTGGTTCACTCTCTCAAGTAATTGTTGCATCTCAAGATCCATTCTTATTTCCATTTCTTCCAAGGCATCCCTTGACTCTATTATGTCTTGGTTAACATTTATCTGTTCTTATTTCTCATTTTTCTTCTTCACCCCACTTCTCTCTTTTCCCATCACTTGATTCTTGCTTGGTACCTCATTACTCTGCAAGTCTCTATGGACTATTCTCTTCAACACTTCCATTCTCCTTTCTGAAGCAAGTCTCTTTCACCTTGCTTCTTCTTGTCTTCGTGTTACCTCACCTTAGGCCTCTTCTTTTCCCCTAGCCTAGTCTTTTGGTATCCAAGATCTTCCTTCAACCTGTACAAAAGAAAATACACAAACTTAGAAAATTTTCTTGCCCAAATCTTTGGGCTCTTAGACCAATTTTATGTAGAGAAAGAACTAGAATAATCAACTCCAAAATACTAAGATCAAAATTTCATCAACCAAACACAAGATTTCATCAAACACTCAACTTCTAGGTTCTTGAAACTAGGTCCATTTGGTGCATTCTTGGAAAAAAAATCCCAAAATGGTTGGAAAACCCTAATATAATGACTCTTGAGGCCAAATAATCAACTCTTCACTCTGAAACAATATAAGGTACACATTAGTCCATCAACCCTTATCCACCTAGAATGACAACCTATCACTTTGGATCCAAGAAGACACTTCCACCAATCCAGGTTCAAATCCTTCAATATTAATTATTAAAAAAATTTCCTTCATACATATAGAGTCCTATGACGTTAACAGGAAACAATTTTTCTATCAAAACAAAACCTTGTTTGATAAAACCCATCTTTTAATAAAATTGGTTTTCTTGATTGAGTGCAAAAAAATAGATGATTGTCATTGATTTGATCATGAAAACAAAAGAAATAAAATTTTCCATTTTTTGGAATCAAAGATAGAGTGAAAAAATACCTTCTCACCAATTTTCATTGATTTCCAGTGGCGGATAGGTGAGATATTAATAAAAAGTGTCCAGTGGAAACCCTAGGTCTGCAATAGGGTAGTTGGAAAGATTTGACCATTAGTCAATTTAAAATACATTTTCCTTTGACCTAGTAAGAATGAAAAATGTTTGAAATAAAACCATTTTTCCACCCATATAAGTCTCAGACCTATACTAGTTCATACACGACTGCACAATGCATTTTACTTGCTACAAAATAGTGAAATCTGGGTATGGCAAACACTAATTTCATCATAACTTTTCCAAAACTTAATGAAATCGAATGAAATAAAAAAAAAATGAAATTTGAAACAAATAGGTACATTTTTTAGTCAATTTTAGGGCCATATGATGGTGTGAAAGGTTTTACAGCATGAAAGAGCCATGTTATTGCAGAGAAAAACACAAAAAAGCTTACTCCAAATGCTTCTAATCTTATTCAAATGATCAACAACCCTCAAAATGAGTTGGATGATACATTTTTATACATTTCCTATCAATACTAACATTTGTAACTACTTGAATGATTTTTCTGATAAAACATCAAAAATGACACCTGCTCTTAGTTGCTTGACAACTTTTAGCAACTTTTACAATATCTTGACAATTTTTGCATCTTTAAAACAATTAATCCCAAAACTTCATAAATGACTTCCAAAATGATCATGAATTGTCCAAAATGACCATATTCACATGAAACAACCCAAAATCGGACAAAAGACCCAAAGGTTGATTATTTTTTGCACGAAGTGCCCCTGAACCACACTAGGTGAAAAGTCAAAGTAGGTGTGACCGCTACCTCATTCAAAAATTTGGTGAGCACCTTTTTTTTTGTGAGTTCCCTTGAAGTTTGTAGGGGAAGACTTGCAAATATTGTCCTTAAGGTTGCTGAATTGATTAAAATATCATCTGCTATTGAAGGGATGGTCCACAATAAGTGAATTTCAATTCAAAGTGTGTTAATTTATGGAGGACATTTGTGGTTTGTATTTTATACTGCCTAATACAAGTTTCTTATGTGTTGTCATTTAGATGAGGGAGGTAAAGCAATTGATAAAGGGATATATTTGAATGAAAAATTTTCATAGGGGGTGTTCAAGAAAATATTCCTAATCTTGTCACCCTTACACAAGCTCATTCTATCAATCATGAACATGATGAAATTTTTTTAAAAATATGCATTCAGAATGACACAAACAAAATCTTGAAGAAAGTGATGCATAACACCCTAGTATCTAAAACAAGTAAAATCATATGAACAATGCATCAAGAGGATTCTATAGGATCTAAAATAATCCAATGCATTGTCATTTGAATTCATTCATATTCCCTATGCAGCTACAACTAACACATTTTGCATACATCCATGGTTTTGTGCAAGCACAAATCATCATTGATGTGCAAACCATCATATGAAGCATGTTGCACAATAGTCATATCACCAAGCTCCTCTATGTGACTCCTTTCCCTTGTCCACAAACAATAGCTTTAGTATGAATGTCAATAGGCAATGTGAGAAGTTAGGCGCACCTACTATGGATGAGGCAAATGATACGACATCTAATATGGGTTACTATGAGAAATCATATTTCAATTTCTATATTGTAATAGGAATGGTATTGAAGATTTATTTTTCCATTAAGAAACTTCTACCATGTCATTAAATTTTTGCATTTTTTGGTCTTTTTTGTTCATTTCAACATTCCAATCTAGGAAAGGAGTCCTCTCCAACAATTTTCTTTCATAAATGTAAACCCAATGGAGGGTATGGTTCCAATTTAACAGCTATATTTAGGCAAGTCCAATTTTTTGGTATGAAATTATGCAATAGCATGCTTCCTTATACAATTATATAAAAATATATAAAAATGAAACTAACTTGCAAAGTCAGAAAGAAAGGCATTAAGTGATCCATATTTATAACATTGCAAGTAGTTGAAAATTAGTTTTTTTTAGATTAATTACTATTACTTCTTTTAAAATTATTTCAAATAACTTAAAGGAGTCTTTTTTTCTTTACACAAAGCTTGAATACAATATTCAACTTGGAAAATTTAGAGTAGAAAATTACCCATTTAAATCAAGTTAGAGGAAAATTATTTTTCTATTTAAATTAATTTATAAGAACTCAAACAAACTACGTGTTCAAATTAGACTTTCTTGGAAAAATTTTAATCAAAAACAAAATTTCAATGAATTAATAGTGGATAAAATAATTAAAATAATAAGATCAAAACTTTGGAATTGATACAAATTTTAAAGCTTAACAATTAAAGTGACAACCAAACATGTATAAGTTAATATAGGAATGGAAACCATTTCCAGTTAATAGCATCTAGATATTAGCTTGATTTATGAATTTAGCTATCAATATTGAATCAAATCAAGAAACATTTAATTATATTTAGATTTTTATATACCTTTGTATTGCCATAATTCAAATTCATATTGCAAAAGATGATAATGTATAAAATTTAGTTATTCAATGTTTTAACAAAATGAATAGAACATTTATTGAAAATTATTAGGAATGTTAATAACATTCTTGAATCCTTTAGCCTTAGAATTAGAGCCCTAGTTTTGTTTTAATTTAGAACACATATATGATCATATTTGATTTCCTTAATTCTCATTCATTTAGATTAACTAGATGCCTATCTAGTTAGAGACAATGTTAGAAATATTTTTAGTCTAGTTTACCTCATTTCATCTTCACTAATTGTGCTAAGGGGATGTTTCCTAGTTATAACTTGCTAGTATTACTCTTTGGAAAAATAAAAAATTGAAGATTCTATTTTGTGTGCATATAGAAAAAAATTAGGCCATGACACCCAACAAACACATTATCAAAGAGCTCCATATTAGAATGAATGATTGTAACCTTGATGGTGTATATTATGAAGGATGGGGATAGATACATAAAAAATGACATACAAACATACAAGCAAGCATGAAACTAAAAGACATATGTACACCTTAAAATTTTTGGGAGTGCAAGCGATTGATTTCAAGGTTTGGGGATGGGAGTGGAGCATGATAAAGATTAGTGATAAGATAAATCCTAAAGTTAGGGGAAGATTAGTGAGTCCAAATAGAGATATTTTCACAAGTATACGGTGCATCTAGCTAGGTTAGGTGACACATGTGACTATGATGTGAATTAATTAAAATGGACTACTATGTAGTTGTGTGTTGGTATGAAACCTGTCACGTGTAATAAGATTTGGATATTTGGTTAGGGGTGAGGGATAACATGGGGTGTAATGGAATATGTCACATGTTTATCATGTGAGTTCTAATAAATTTATTTTTTCTAGGCCACACCATGAGAGAGTGAATGTCTAAGTGTCACAAGAGGATAAAAGGGAAAAAGTTGGGTATTTTCAAGCATGATTCAGTTTAGGTGTCCCTAGTTTTGAGAAAATATAAGAAAGAGATGTGGAAGAAAGTGATGTTTGATGGGGGTGGATCATTAAAATATTTAGAAATCTCAATGAATAAAATTAAATAAATCAAATTAATCTTGTGTTTGGATTACAAGATGATGGGGGA
Source organism: Sequoia sempervirens (assembly GCA_007258455.2). Taxonomy (NCBI): domain Eukaryota; kingdom Viridiplantae; phylum Streptophyta; class Pinopsida; order Cupressales; family Cupressaceae; genus Sequoia; species Sequoia sempervirens. The sequence goes on along the minus strand of VDFB02373365.1, from coordinate 190,357,363 downwards.
TGGGTAGCTGGTAAATGGTATGAGAGTGAGATTGGGATGAAATGGTGATGAAATAGTGATGATTAATCATGTAAATGGGTATGAAACACTTAAAATGAATATTTTAAATATGTTTAAATCATGATACTTGTCCTAGGTTCCATAACAATAAATTTCTCTTTACTTTTTGAATTGTTTGTTTTTTTAAATTTTTATAACTATATTATTGCTAGGGTAGGTGTGTAAATGTTTGAGGTGCACAATTTTCATGGTTTCCTTCATCCCTTTACCTTTTGGTGTTCCTATCTTGTATTCATATAATCTATATTTATCAATGATAACATAAGGACCCAATAATTCAAATTAAATTTTCCCTTCTCACAATCCTAGTTATTATTCTTCTTATTCTCTTTGAGTACAAGGCCACAACTTCAAATTCTCTATGTTTGATGCAATTTTTAGAAATATGGTGTAGATAATTTTGATAATTTAAGATGATTGAGTGCATTGATTTGGTGTTCATACATTTTTTTTAGTTTATGTAGTAATGCCACTTTGTAATCTTCATCAATAACAAGGTATTGCAAAGAGGTACATAAATATGGTAGCTTGATCTTGATTGGTAAGATGGAATCAACAATAAATACAAGGTATTATGAGATGACACCAATATTTATATATATGGGTAAGTGCATGAAAATAGGGGATAAAATGGGGGGTCAAATGTGGCCACCTTTATTTGCAATCAATTAAAATTGAACTTGGATGAGTAATTTGAGATGCATGCACTCAAAATTTTAAGACGCAAGAAGAAAAATAATTATAGTACTCTAAACCCAATTTCAAAACTACTATTTTTTCTTAAAATGGTTAATAAATCAAGAAGGTCAAATACTATGTGCATACAAAAGCATTCATGTTATTATTAATCAAATATAACATAGTTTTGGTAATGCGCCTCCTCTTATTTTTTTTATTGTATTCATTATTTTTTAAAACAACTTTCTAGAAATATAATTAAAAGTGAACACTAGAAGTTTTGTATTTTTTATATTTTATTATTGTTTTTTTTTAATTTATCAAAGTGGTTACATCTTACAAATTACACATTGAGCATGTATTTCACATAACTGCACAAGAATGATTGAAAATACATTTTTTTAAATGTGTAAAGAACAAAGCATAGAAAAATCCTATATTTTTTTTCCCAAATTTTAATAAATGAATAAAAAGTTATAAAGAAATATCAATGCATATGCATCTAAGGAATATAGAAACATTACAAAACATAAACTAAAATTAAATACATTAATGCATTCCAAATAGAAAAAAAATATTGTTAGAAAGACAAAAAGAGGTGCAATATTTTGGTAGTGACTTTATCAAATATTATTATAAAATGAGTCAATTCGAAGGAATTGAAGTTGAAAAATGTTATTGAATATTAAAAAAATCAAATGAGTGAAAATTAGAAACCCAACCATTTTATATCATTATCCAAATCTATTTCAAAGAAAAAGGATAGAAATGTTTTTTGAATAAAAAAAATGAGTTTATTACATAGCTATCATGTTTTCAAAATACAATCTTATTTTGAAAAAAACATGATCACATTTTGTAGAACATAGAATATGGTCATGTTATATGGAACATAAAATGTGACAACAAATTATAATCACAATTTATAGATCATAAAATGAAATCACATTATGGCTTGATATTTACCAAGCAATAATATGTTTGCATTATGGATTGATGTTAACCAATGCATAAAATGTTTGTATTATTGCTATTTTCAATAACATGACTACGGAATGGACAAAATCCCTAATTTGGTTATTTTTTTCTCCCAATTTGGTGTACTTTTTGAGATGCTGGTTCAAGGTATGTGTACCAAAATGGGGGACAAAAACATAGTCAAATGAGTGATTTTTCCCATAATACATATGTGTTATTAAAATTTAAAATTATGTGATCATTTTATGGCTTGGAAACCATGGTTGCATTGTATGGCCTAAAACATGTGATTATACTTTTTAGGTCATAAAAATTAAATTAAAAAATTTGATTGCATTTTGAAATTGTGAGAACATTATGTAATGTGCTCATGTTACATAATGTATTCACATTTTTAACTTGAAAATTTTCCTCCCTTTCTTCTTTTGAATAGGTTTAGATAATAAGCCTAAAGGGTTGGACTTCTAATTTTCCCCATTTAATTTTTTTAATCTTCATTGATATTTTTCAACTTCAACATCATTAGATTTACTTTATATTAATATTTAATATAAAAGTTCAACTAAAATATCACACATGTTTTTAGCTTTTTAACCATATATAATTTTTTTTTTTTTTTGGCTAAATAATTTGTAGCCTAACGGATGTGCCATGTATTGATCTTAAAAAAAATCTACATATGGTTTGGGGTCAAAGCCCAATTCATTACAAAAATTAGGTAATTATATCAAAATATTGGTAGCTACAACAAGCATCCATATAGTCCCATATATTATTTCTTAGACTATTCATTCAACATCCTTAGTTACCATCAAACTACCTAATATGGGTGAATTCATGCAACAAATCCAAGATGAAGATCGGATCAAAGTTAGTTATCCATTTTAGGAGCTTGTATCCTTTCCCCATCTTTTCTATGCGTCACATCATGGTGGAGGCACAAAATTTGGCAAGGAATGGGATCCATTTGACCACCAAAACCTCCTCTAGAACCCTTGATATGTCCCTCAACCTAGGAACACCAACTCCAGGATGAACCACTTGAACCACCTCCTCTAGTTTGCTCTGGAATTTCTTATTGAAAAGTGACAAGGTGAGAACCTACTCCATATCTTTGGCCTCTCCTAGGTCAAGCCAAAAATCAAGAGGAAATATCAGTGCTCACTTGACAGTGATAATCATCAATCATAAAATATTCACTCATCACACACTTTATTTCCCACAAAATGAGCCCATTGTTCTCCTTGAGCACCATATTTAGACATTGGTCTATGATGGCTCCAAGTAAATCCAATTGATAACATGAGCTTTATAGCCTTATGGGATTATCCATAGCCTCTAAGCATTCAAACCAATAGAACTTATTTAAAATGCATGTCATTCTCATTTTTCTTGAAGATATGGACCAAGCAAGGAAACTTCACAAACTTCAGAACATATTGAAGTGGTGTAGAATAATTACCACCATACAACTCATGATCTATTTGGCCTTGCCCTCATGAAAGTAAGGAATTTAGAAGATATTTATTATAGATTTTGGAGGTACTTGAGAACCACTTGAAGCTATGATGACAAGGTGGTAGGCTAGTATGTCTTACCCAATATCTATCATGAGATCTCACATTTAACCCTCATGTTCCTTAGACAACAATAAATCATCCTTGTAACAAGATATGAATATTCATGTGTGGGAAGTGTATGCATGATGTGATGGTGGATTAATTACCTTTCTACCCATTTTTCTATATGGCTCTAGCTGAGTCATTAGAAACCACATCAGCCAAGGTGTTTGCTTCCTTATTGCCTTCTCTAAACACATGACCAATTGTATAGGCTTTGAATTTTCCAAGCACTGGGTAATGCAATCTGTCAACATCTGGTTTAATTCCCAATTACTCATTTTCCCTTTTCAAATGGAATGTATTATGAGAAGGGATTCACACTCCACAACTAATTTATTTACCCCTAGTTGTACCCCCTCTTTTAACCAATGCCAAAGGGCCAATATTTTTGCTTTATTGTTTACACCTTCAGGATTCAAAGGGATGCTTAATTATTTAATTACTTAACCCTTGTGATTTTTGAATATGTAGCCTACACCTAGCACCTCAAGGTTACCCCTATATGCATCCTCAAAGTTCAACTTGATCGATCCATCTTCCTACACATGACATTTCCCCTTGAACCAATAGTTGAATTATCTCAAACAACTCCATGAATGAGGGAAAAGGTGAGCCTTGACCAAGTTTTCAACAATATTTTTTTGATAAGGAAAAAAAAGGTTTTGAAGGGACCCCAAAACCCTTTACAAAGGTGAAAAGTTGCAAGAAAGACTAAGCCTAGAGAGCCCGTAGCCCAAAAAACCAAAAAGCAGAAAATAAAAATTAACAAAGAAACCCGTCAGCAACCCCAAAAGAAAACCATCAACAACAAGTCTGATAAAAAAAAATCATCAACATAGCTACAACATCTTTTCCAAAACATTAATCGAGGCCAAATTCTCCTCAATGACCCCCTTCTGCATCTCCATAACATCCTTGAGCTCATCAACTGAAATGGTAGCTTTCTTCTTGGTCTTGCTCCTCATTCTCAAACATGAGCCAACATCCACATCCTTTTCCACACCTGGCGTAGGATCCTCAATCTTCTCCACAAAGTTTGAGAAATTCACATCCTCCATAGCTTTCTCAATATCACCCAGCTTCAAGGGTTTACCAGTCCATTTCAAGGCTTTTCAAAAAAGTTTTCAACAATAAGTTATATCCCACAAAGATAATTCTTTTTTTCCAAGGATTGGTTTCTTACCACATTATTGACCACTTCTACTATTTATCCTTCAATATTTTTAAAAAAAGAAGCAAGCTTTATAGATTTATCCTAGAAGATTCTCTTATTTCTTTCTTTTTAGATTTCACATATGACTATGGATGGAACTGCAATCAAAATGCCTAGGAAAATCAATCTTTTGTTCAATATTTTCCATGCATTAAAGAGGTTAATGACTTAATTTTAGAGGGGACTAGGCCAAATTAGTTTATTCAGCACAAACTACCAACATTCTCTAGGAAATTGACATTCCAAAAATATGTTTTACAGAGTCTTCAAATTTTTTAGATAGAATGCATCTAGTAGGGCCTATCACCCCCAAATTTCTTAACCAATCCTCTCTGAGGATTCTCTTCTAGATTTCCACCTAAGAAAAGGCTCTAGCCTTTGGTAAGTACCACTTATACCAACATGGTTGAGATGGCCAATTCTCTTTCTTCTTCATGCCTTCTACCATTTTTTAACCAATTTTGACTTTGTTTGAACCAAATTTGGTAGCACACCATTTGATATTGTCCACTTCCTCCAAAATGAAGACCCATTTTGTTTCCAATTCTTCTTTGAGCCTAGAGATCTAGATTTTTTGTAGGGCTAATCCATCCATTGACTGCTGCTTCCACTTTGTTCTCCATTACTTGAGAAAAAGTTTCAAGTAATCCCTTACCTATTAGCCTGATAGGGATTTTAGCATTTTGCATCTCTCTTCAAGTTAGTTAATGGATGATAAGCCAAGGGTACCATCCCACGAGTCTTCCCAGAACTTGGCCTTCCTTCCATTTTTATGTCTCATGTGTAGTGCTCCATTATTAAGTTCCTACAATCTACCATGAAGTTCCATATTGTTGACCCTTGGGTGGGTTTGTTGTGGTTAACATTCATTTTGGATCCTAGTATTCCAAATATTTGTTCTAGAGAATTTTAGCCAACTTACAAGGATTATAATACATGTATATTCTAGAAAATTTTGATCCCAAGAGCTACATTGACTGTGGCCCAATTCCTAAGATCTACTGCCCTTGCCACTTTTGGTTTATAGATTTTATCCCTTGTGACAAGCAAATTTTTTTTGTAGTTCTAAAACCTATTCGAAGAGAAATTTTCACTAGAATATTTAGACTCAACATCATGTAGATGGATAAATCTGAGACCACTAATTTGAGCATTGTGACTCTTCCTACAAAGGATGCATATTTTCTTTTCCATGACTCCAACCTATTCAAGCACTTTTATACTAGAGATTCCTAGGGTTTTTCCTTGAAAATATCTATGTAAAAGTAGCTCCCATATATTTCCCTAGTAGTTTATTGAATTTTAGGCCAAGGACCAAGGAAATTTATCGCTCCTTCCATATGTCCATATTAAAAAATGGCCTCAGACTTGTGCCAATTAACTTGTTGTCTCAAAGCACTAAAATATGTGTCTTTTGTTTTCTTGATGGTCCTAGCTTCCAATGACACTTTTCATGGGTGAATGGGTCCATATTTGGTGCCAATTTTAAACCCTTCCAATCTCTATTGATCATTGCCTCATGAATAAGGTGTCTCAATACTTCTACCATTATGATAAAAAAAGAGAGAAAATGGATCCCCTTGCCTCAAACTTTTAGAATATGGAAAGAATCCATGGGGACCTCCATTCACCAATACTAAGAATCTAGGAGAGTTGATGCAACTATGAATCCACTTGTACACGAGCCCTCGCTAAATCCTAGCTTCTATAAAATTTTGATGAGAAATTGCATGTTTACCCAAGAATAGGCATTGCAAATACCCAACTTGAGAATCATTTTCTAGACCTTCACTTTTCTAATAGTGTGGATGGCTTCATGTGTGATGATAATGCCTTCTAAAATTAATCTCGCAAATGTGAAACCACTCCTTTCCTTAGAAATTATAGAAGGGGGGAACTTTTTAAATGTTTGGCTATGATTTTGGCTACTATCTTGTAAATATTGTACAACATGATATATATTAAATATTTTATTTTCTCCACTAGCTATTTTTCTTGTATGAGGGTGATGTTTTTTTTTTCTATTCTTTTAGCATGATGAATTTATTTGTTGTATCTTCAATCATTTTAGAGATGTATTTTCCTATAATGTGCCAAAAATTATGGAAGAATCATGCATGGAAGTCATTGAAACTAGGGAATTGTCCCCATCCACTTGAAATTTTCCTCACCTAACTTCTTTTTCCAACAATAGGCCATAAAATTCCATGTTTTTATAATTGTCAATAATGTTTGAGATCTTGCTCAAGACTTTTTGCTCAATTATTGAGTTAATCATATTGTTGGTATTCAACAAACTTTCAAAGTGCCTTATTGCTTCATTTTTGATATCTTCTCATGTTTTACACCTAGATCCTCCCTCATTTTTTATGTTGGTGATTCTATTCATGCTCCATTTGATTTTTGTGATATTATGGAATTATTTAGTATTTATGTTGCCCTCTCTAAGACAACATTCACTTGATTTCTACCTCTAGAATGTTTCTTCTCTATAGGACTTCTGCATACTTTTATTTTTGTTCTTTCTCCTTAATATATGTATTTTGGTACATGCCTTCCCTAATTACTATTCCATTTAGGTATAAAATTCCTTTTTTATATTTTCTTTTTCCTCAAAGATATTTTTGACTTGTGCTTTATGTTTCATTCCTTCAAAATTTCTTTCAAATATGAGAGTTTCTTACAGATTACAAAGAATTTGATCCCTTGATGTAAAGTCCCTAATATCAACACTCCTCAATTTTAGAGTCAAATTCCTTATCCCTAAGCCATATTTTCTCAAATTTGAATGGGGATCTCACAAGCTTTTGATCTAAGGTGAATGTTAGCTAAATTGAGGAATGGTTCAAATCGCACAAGGTCGCAATTTCTTATTTCCCATTCAAATGTACACTAGTTTAATCTGTAAGAGTTAATGTTGAACTCCTAACACGCCAAGATCACTTTCAAGATAAAAATAACTTCCACAAGAGATAAATGGCAAGAATACCATGATATGATTATGGATGTAAGATTTCCAAATTGAGTATATGATTTACATATGATATCTTGCTTATAAAGGAAAGTTATGAGATAGGATTTGAGAAAATCTTAACATGTGCCTTAATTTTGTATAATGAGACAACTACCTCAGCAATATTAAATTACATAGGACACAAGTACTAGCAATTGCACCTTAGTGTGCAATGGGTACGCCGAAGAAGTGTGGAAGGTCAATCAGGATCAAATTTGGTTTATTTTGTTTCCTACATTTATGTAGCACATAATAAAGCATATAATAATTATAAATATATTTACACACCCATAATAGGATAAGGATAGAGGATTTTTGTCAGATGTTGCAATTGCAACTGCCCTGTTTGACATGCATGCAAAATGTAGAAGCATAGACAAAGCACACAAACTGTTTGACAGAATGCCTCAAAGAAATGTATTCTCATGAAATGACTTGATTGCAAGACATTTAGAAAATACCAAATGGGAGCTTTGGAACAAGGTGTGGACATCCATCAAAGCATAAAGCATAGAGGAATTTTGTCAAATGTTGTAGTTGCAACTACAGTGGTAGACATGTATGAAAAATGTGGAAGCATAGACAAGGCACGCGAAGTGTTTGACAAGATGCCTTAAAGTGATGTGGTCTCATGAACTGAAATGGTTGTAGGATATACACAAAATGGATTTGTTGAGAAGGTTTTAGAAATTTCCAAGCAAATGCATTTGCCAATTTAAAAGTCAAACTGTAGTGAAGCATAAACTCATAAATGATAAATCAAACAAAGTATTTTCCCAATGATACAAGGTTATTTCAGAACTATAAATACTTTTTTCAGAATATACACATGTCTCAAAACAAATCGGAAACACGCACTAACCACAACATAATTAAGCTGCAATTCATCTTATTGATACAGAGATCACAGTCAGTCACATATGCACCATTTAGTTCAGAACAATTAAACATTGTCCAAGCAAAGGAGACTAATTCTAAAACATTATAAGCATAATCTCATCCTCCAATATAGCCCTTATATTAACTTGCAAAGTTGATTGTTCACTATGATAGGCACACAAACCATAATAGCTTAAACAAGTTAGACAAATTCCATTTAAAAATTATCATTTATACCATGTATTATAATGAAATAGATGGTTCATATATCACATTAGTGTAGCTAGCTAGAACACTAGTTCTGACTTGTACAGACAATATCAACATAAAAAGGAAAATTAACAGACCATGACACATGAAAAAGAGTCTATAAATAGAGTCAGATATTATTGTAGTAATAAAATAAAGCAGATTTTTTTTTGTTAAATTGTTTTACTTGCAGAAAATCCATTTTAATATTATGAATATTCTATTAGATAAATAAAAAGGAAACATAAATCTGGACAGAAGCTTATTCATTCCCATTATCATTTCGATATTTATTTTACTGATAATGAAATTTGTGTACAGCTAAACATAGGAAACTTCATATACACTTTCCAATAATAAACATAGGAAACTTCATGGGAAAAAAACAACTTATAGATAAATAATAGGTGAGAGCATTGCTTGAATGCCCACTTTTCCAATAATAAACATAGGAAACTTCATGGGAAAATAACATCTTACATATAAATAACAGGTGAGAGCATTGCTTTTCCCACAAAACTAGTGATAGTACCAAACAAATTTCAGATTAAAGACATGAAATTTCCATAGTCGAAGGGAATGAGTTGGAATGTTTATGGTAAAAACTTCTGTAGAGTTTTTTGTATCATGCTATAGTGAATCATGCTTCTATCCAAACTACATTGACTCTACCTAAGAAATCATGCTTGTATCCAAAATAATCCTCCACAAACTGATCTAGTGGTTTAGAACCTTCACCAGTCACTTGTAATTGGTCTGTGACATCTCCATACTGTGAGGCAATTAGACATATTCAGTAGTACCAGAACCACCATTTTAGAATTTTCTGCATCAAATATAAAAATGAAAAAAATACAGTTGTATTCTACATACTATTCTTCTTTATCAACTTCTATTGTTTGTCAACGTTGATAATAAATTACTCAATGACATGAAAGGGAAATTACAATCTATCATAGAAATAGAAAAAATAGAGATTTAGATTTGTTATAAATTAACAATTACCATATATTTTCCTTGTTTTAATAGTGTTGTATCCACAATATTCGCATCATGGTGAGGTTGGGCACCAACACACATTTCAACAGGACTAAACTAACCATATAGATAAAGTGGTCTAGTTGACATGAAGAAACATGGGAATTGGAAGAAAATTGCACATAAAAAATTTGAAAGAATAAGAACATGATAAAACACAAAATTAGTCCTATAAATTAAAGTGGAAAAAATATTCTCTAGAATGTTTGAAAGGAGCTATACAACTATCCATTGCTGAAAATATCCTTTGTTAATAGATTGTGTGTATTTTGCACAAAGATCTTCAGCTACACTACATGAGGAAAACAAATAATAGCAACAGAAAGAGTCTTTTTAGAGGGGAAAAATTAATAATTTGTGATGCAGGACTATTATCCATATCCCATGTAAAACAAAATGGCAAAAAATATAGTATACTCTTGATGCAAATTCCACATAGTTAAATTGTAGAAAGCAAGAAAATGAATATTCCTGTATTTTTTAAATATGCTTTAATTCTGTTTTCTAATAATACTGTTTTAAGAAGATCTGTGGGTATGGAGTGGATTGTTCTATGAAGGTGAGTAAATTGTATGAGAAATAGAAAATTGTAAAGGAGGTCATTTTTCATAGGCAGAGTAGCTAACCTATAGGAATGTGCAATGGCATTGTGTGTTCAAGGGTTTTCGGTGGATAGCAAGAGTAAGGGATCCTCCTCTTGTTTATGGTGAGCAACACAAGAGCTTTGATTCATGCGTGCATATCTTTGAAAGGAGAAGGCTAGATTGATTCACAACCCTGCTAGTGAACGGACTCTAGAAATAGCTGTGAATGTTAGCCCTTGCCGATCGATGTTACCAATATTGATAGTTTCCTTTTCAAGTGTAAGCCCTTGTGATTTGTGTATTGTCAAGGCCCAAGCCATTTTCAAGGGAATTTGACGATGGAGACCACGGCTCACAGGGGCAATAGGGACATTTTTTGGGTTATTGAGATCCCAAGTAGGGCCTATGTAATTTTTGAATTGGACAACAACAAACAAGGGGAGTGAAGGTGGATGTTCACTATCCTTGTAGAATATAGCTTGGAATTGTCCAAGTGCACCATTGACGAGGCCTGTTTCCACCCATAAATTTGAAAAAAGCATGACCTTTTGATGAACACATAAAAGGACCTTAGATTGTACTTGTTCTTTGTCTAGATTGGAGCATGGTGAACCTCGTAGTTGCTCTGCAGTTGACAAGGCAATTGGTGTTGCCAAAGATAATAACATTCACAAGTTATGTTGTGAGACCATTTCATTGGTTGCAAAAAGATATATTGAGGGAAGGAACTGAGCTTGAGTTGAACAAGGTAGAGCTACGGTGGAGCGTGACATAAGAACCTACCAATCTTCGACTGTAGAAATTGCATTTCATAAATTTGAGAGGATGGTACAAAAGGTAACTTGCACTGGGTCCTCTCTGCATTTCCAAAATATTTTGCTTAGTGTTACCACTATTGTGAAGCTCCGCCATAGAGAACCCCTGTATGAGGTAGAGGCATACATAGGAATGTCCTTAACTGGTGGTAGTTGCCCAAGGTCACTGAAGAGCATGATTGAGCATCCTCCAAATGGGAATTGGTTGTGGTTGGGGAATGCCTCATGTAGCCTTATGTCAATACTTTGAAGTAATCTGGGGCCAATGAAGCTCATTTCATCTATTAAAATGTACCAAATGAAGTAATTTTTTTCCTGGAAGGCTGCTAGTGCTTTCCCTTGTAAGGGGAAATATCTTTGATAGGTATATGTAGGGCTAAGTAGATTATTGATGCTTGGATGTTAAATGCCACTACACCTGTAGGTGCTAGAAGTAGTAATGGTGATGGGGAATTTTGGGATGAGCTATTGATGGCAGATTGGATGGATTTTATTAGGTGTAATTTTCCAGTTCCAGCAGTTCCTTGAACAATCATCCGTAAAGAAGGTTGCAAAGTACATGTATTTAGATGAGAGAAAACTATATCAAATGCTTTATTTTGTTGGACAGAGAGGTCAAGTTGGGTAGGGCTTGTGGGAAGATGGGGGAGTACAAATGTTTGGCAATTAGATTCGATGTAGGTAGTAGCGTAGACTTGTTGTTGGGGACTTAGTTGGCCGGAGCCCCAATCATGGTGCAAGTCAATGTCACGATGACCAAGCATATCTAGTTCATCAAATTGAAAAGGAACGCTTGGGTAGAGGCTTGATAATAATTTCCACTCAGATGGGTTGTTCTCGTGTACTATATCTTGTGGAATTGAAGAGGAGCTAGATTCTGTATCTTCTGAAGGCTCTAAGTGCATGTGGAGCACATGCCAAGGATGGTAACTATCTGCAAAACTCTCCCACTATTGTACATATAATATTACTATTGGGCATTGTGAACTCATTCTGAATGCTACGGAATGGTTTGTACAAAAGTAGTTCACTCCAACAAAATGCTTCGAAGCAAATGTCGTCTCTTGTAGGGATGGAGGTGAAGCGTGGTGAGACACGAACAATGGCATTAATGGGGTGCTCTTTCCATTGGCTTTGCTTTTGAGATGCCTTGTAGGTCCACTTTTGGGTGACCTCAATAAGTGATATAGCCTCTAAATAAACTTGACCAATCATGTAAGCATCAATGTTACTTGGGCAAGTGGTGGATGACTTAGATGAGAGCCATAGTCATTGAAAATTTTTTTGGTTCACATTTAAAGAGACAAAAGTCCTACTACACAGGGAGAGTGGAAGTTTAAGCAAGAGGCGGCAAGTTTTTTGGGCTCCAATATCATGGTCGACAAGAGTATCAGCAAGCATTTTTTTGAAGGCTGTTGGTGTAGGCTTGTCAGACTCAATATTGGTTGAAATACGAGAAAGAATAGTGTGGTATGTTTCTAACTTGCTCTCTGCTTTTGTTGCATACTTAGCAATATAATTGAGGACTGCATGGATGGAGACAATAGGCTAGCAATCAATACTAGCTCTCCAAATAGAGAGGATAGATGGGTTGTGTTGATTTAAGCGATCATCATTTTGGGTAGAGGTAAATTGAGGTAGGCCAGATTCATCAATGGCAAGGGTGGAAATTTCTTGCATGGTCCAAGGCGCTTTATAATGACATTGTAGGGATTGGCCCTTTCTTCTAAGGCATGTTTGTAAGGTACACTTTGTGTGGCATTGAACACAATTGACAAGTTTAGTGTAGTCAATGATAGGGTTAGTTGGCATGATCATTGTGTTGTCCATTGAACAAGGGTCATCTGCAAGAGATCGATGAATTGGTTGGTTCCTTGATAGTAGTGAGTGAGGGTTCCATGCACATACATGCATGTCAATGTAGGTAAGGGCGTTTTGGACTACTTCAAAGTTGTCCCATTATAGTTTCCCAACATCAGGTGCTGCTTGTAGCCAAAGGAAACCATGGATATGTGCGGAGCCTCTGTGTTGCCATTCGTACCTAATGGTTTGTGAAGGTTAGGAACTTAGGAGGTATTCAAGCTGTAGAAAATGTAAGCTTGTGAGGTGAGCGATATTATACCTGTACTAGTAGTTAGTTGCACCAAGTAGCTTTTCCAAAACCTTTTCATGAAATGCAATAAATCTGAGATGCATATATTGGGCAGCAAGGTGTGGATTTTGAACAATGTTTTGTATCCTCCATTTATAAGCGGCTTGCAAATTTGAAGGTACTGATGATGGCATTATATTGTGTAGGTCAGGCCATTTTGTATCAACTACACTGAATGTAAAGAAAAGCATTGGGCAACCAACTTGGAGAACCATATCAATGAGCTCCCCTCTACAGCGGTTCCAGAATGGTCATGTTCCATGAATTGTCGATCCAAAGCGCATGAGTTGTTCAACAAGTTTGTCATCTAGTAGGTCCTTTAAATGTTGGCGAAGATCAGATATTGTTGCAGGCAAGCATGTATTAATGTGGTTATGGACAAACACTGATGCTATGGACTGGCTATGATGACGCATGATAATATTCAGAATGAAGTACCTAAAGTGAGGGTGCTGGCCAAACCTGTTGTCAAAGTACCAAAGCATGTGGAGAGCATATTCATGTAACTTAACTTCTTGCATGCGTTGTTTCTTGAAAGTGGTGACACCTTTTGGAAACAGAGTTGGGAAAGCCATAACAAACAATCCTTCAGTGGTGTACTCATTGATGGGAGATGGTGAAAGAGGTGGCCAATCCATACATAAAGTTGGTTGTCCTTGGCCTAATTGCAATATAGAACAAAATTCTTTGACTTCTCTATGTGCTAGGGGAAGGTTAGCTACAAAGGAAGTAGAGGGTTGAATGTATTCTTCAGTAGGGTTGATGGTTGTAGTATCATTAAGGTTAGAGCTTGTAGGTGGGGTGCTAGTAATTGTGGTTTTTGTAGATAGGAGGTCGGAAATGTTAGTGGGAGTACTTGGTAGACATGCTAAAGTAGCCACATCTAACTGTATATTTCTATAGTATGGTTCATGTGAGGTTTTATAATGTAGGGACTCGTAGATGCAACCTCTACTCACATAGAAGCTATAGTCTTGTTGGCCAATGTTTTTTCTATTAACCAATAAGATGTCTAGTTCATCTATACGTCTAGGTAAGTGGGTAGCAATCATAGAGATATCTTGAGGGAAGCTAATAGTGTGCCCAGTATATTTTTGTTTCCCTCCTTTTGCACAGGTGACTTGAAGGATTGGGCTGACTCTAGCTATTAGCATCTCTTCGACTTGAGTTAGTCTTCATAAACATGGAGGTTGCTCACCAGGATCCATGTTATTCCATTTGGAGAACCAATTGCCATTTTTTTCAGCTACACATCTATAGCAAGTAGGTAGTCCAAGTACTAGTTTTGTCTTAATACCTAGATATTTTTCCATGCAAACTATCAAGTTGATAGGATTGAAAGTTTGTCAAGCGTAGAACAGAAGGAATCTCTAGTAGCATGGAAGGTTTGACCAAAGTTTGGAGTTGGATCGAGAGGGGAGGGTGTAGTGGAGGATGGGAGTATGGAAGTGGAAGTGCCATTAACCAAGGTTTCTGTAGGTGCTCGTGTTCTAGTATTTTCAAGTTGAAGGTGGGAGGGTGTAGCGGAGGATGGGAGGGTGGAAGTGGAAGCGGCATTAGCCATGCTTTGTTTCCTTTGCCATCTTCTTTTATTGATGACGTCTTTCTTCGCATGGTAGCGGGTGCACTCTTGTTGGTTAAGGCATGCTCTTTTTTGTTGCAATCTTGAGTTTTCCAAATCCATTCAAAAATTGCTGCAAGTTTACATAAAAACTGTTGGAAATTAGAAGTAAATTCTGTACTTGACAAGACTAAAATATTGAAGGTTAAAGGTATCTGAATGGATGCAATAATGTCAATTTTCTAAGAAAACCATTCACAGCCATATGAAAGCATTGGTCGGTGTAAGCATCAGTTGTAAGGAAACCTTTTTTTGGGGATCTTACGAAACAACAAAATATACGAATGAATAAATGTTTGTTTATGTTTTTTGTGCTATAGTAAATGTCCTGAAACTTGAAAGGGATAAAAATGCGAACGTATTAAGTGCAAATGGAATTATGCTAAGCGCTAAATGGTGATGGAATATGTAATTTAATAGTTTGCAATTGTAGAATGGAAAAGCTTACTAAATAGTGGTAACTCCAAATTTAGTATGAAACATGTATATATGGAAAGATGTATATATGTGTTTCAAATTCAATAATGCAAAAAGTAATTTTTTATTTTGATTGTTTGATGTGGTTACAAAAAGTGGATAATTTTATGTGATGCAATAAGCATACTTGAAAAGAGTACAATAGAAAATCTAAGCACCCTTAATAGCTATAATAACAATGCTTTGAGATTCATGGCCACTAAAACTATTTGATTGGATGGATAGTGCTAGTAGGAACTCGTAGTTGAGAACTGGTTACAAAATCTGGCTATGACCATTAGGTTCTGCCAATAGGAGCTGCAAATCTTCTGTGCAAACTCCAAACAACGTTGTTGTTGGTTCTTCAAAAGCAGTGACATCAAGAAGATGAACTTTCCCGTCTTGTAAGTCCATCTTTAGCATGTAGCTAAAATCGCATGTAGCCATCTCCGCAGAACACTTGGGGCACTTAAAAGCACTCGGGGTGATCTGTAGAACCTTTTTCTTACACTTTTTGTTGTCAACCATCTGAGGGAAAGAAAAGTAGGAGAAATTGTCTAAGTGGAGCTTTGTGATATGGGCCTTAACACAAATATTTTGTTTTTCAAGAGAGGTTGGATTCACAATACTTGAAATAGGAATTGAATTTTCAAATTTTTTGGTTGATACTTGGCTCTTTGAGAGGGAAAGGCAAGGAAGGCCAATCCTTGTACTGGCATACCATGTTTGCAATGTTGAGGCTTCAACCAAGTTAGGATTGATTACAGTGGCTGTAGGAAAGATGGTATCAATAGATTTTCTAGAACATGAGGTTATCCGACCACTTTTGATCAATATAATTGGTGGGTTGTGTTGTAGGGGAAGGTTAGCTAGTTGCTTCCCTGTGATTTTCCAATGGCTACCCCAAAGTGCGATATCAATGGTTCAGCCTGACATTTCTATGATTGTAGTTGTACACTTTATTGTTTTAGAGCCATCCCTTTTCTAAATGGTTGATGCAGGAGAGATAGATAGAAGGACACCAATGAAATCTACAAGGTAGTTAATGGGTAATGACATCAATGATTCAATGCTTTTAATATGGTGGTTGTGGGTGGGTATTGTGGACTCTATGCAAGTGGATGGATTGATGGTTGAGGAGTTGTGGAGGAATAATTCATATGGGTTGTGGCAGCTATTGTATTTTGTGTTTTAGAATTTGATGCGACCATTTGAGATGACATAAGTGCTATTAGACTCTATCACATCATAGAACCTATCTACAAGTTTGTTAAAGCAGGTTACATGTATCTTAGATCTTGCGGTATCTACAAAATCGAAGCCAAAAACTTTGCCATCATTACTTGCATTCTTGTAATGATGAATTGGGCTCTTACTCAAGGCACGACCTTCTATGGATCATTTTTTATGGTTTGGGGTCAAGGATGCAATGGGATTTGGTTCAGGTGCATTGAGCGAGGCATTGGGATTTGGACTACTAGCCAACAAAGCCAGAGAACTGCTAGAGGGCATACAGGTTGTAGCTTCATTAATAGCAGTTGGAGCTCCAATGATTGAGGCATTGTTTGTAATGAATTCCAAGCTATGAATTACAATAGCCCTACAATGATAAGGACAACTGGAAAGTGAATGCTATGTACATGTGTAAAGAAGAGGAACCAAATTGAAGAAGGTAATTGTGAACGTACGTGAATTTGTGAAACTTTCTATAGATGTATTCTTTGAGGTGGACAATAGAGCCTTTGACTAAAGCCTCCTCCAAAACAAGCTCATTGAACTACGTGGGCAGCAATGTAGGGTGTGTGTGTGTTCCATCTGATAGCTGAATACGAAACTTGGGGAGCATAGGTTGTGGTTGTTGAATGGGGTCGATAGATGCAACTTGTAGAAAGGGATCAACATCAGGAATGCCTGAAAGGATGTCGGTAATGACATTTGTAGTTAAACTAGACATGACAATAGTGGAAGATAGTGGAAGTGGAGGGCCTGCAAGCAAAGTGAGTATGAAATTTAGGTATATAAAAAAATTTATAGTAGTAATCAAGAAATGCAAACTAGTCAATACAACCTTTCGTATGAAAAAAATTGAAATATTTTATTCAGGTATGAAAGTCTTTGGATTTCTTGGGGCTTTGAGAAGGTGCAATGAGGTTTTTTTGGATCATACTTCATGTATAGGATTTGTGATCTATAATAGCCACCAATTGGAAGTAAGTTGTACTTTACTATGTGTAGCAAGGGTAAGCAATGCCTAAAAAAAAAACAAAGGAAAATGCGAGAAACCATTGTATGGCATAAGATGTGATTTTAAGGTTTTGTGGCAATCTCTTGTTTTGTAGGGAAAATAAAGTGAAGATGCATTTGTAGACTAAAAAAGCATGGGCTAGCTCAAACTTTAGAAGAGAGCAACTAATTGCATAGAATAAAAGTGTAGGTATATTTGCTAGCCTAATACCATAAGGTGAGAAGCATACGAAATTGAACAAGAACATCATAGAAATAAATTAAAAGGATGTGCAAATATAATTTAGAAGAGAGCAAGTAATTCAAATTTTGTCAATAGATCAGATAGATTAAGAGTAGACATTGTGGTAGTTACAATAGATAGTGATCATAGTAATTTGAAAGGAACTTACATATTAAGCAATATACGAGAAAAGTGCACACAATGTGAGAAAATGGCACATATTATGTACATGGATATGTATTTCTTAGTTACATAACATCAAATTATACACATTCTGATTGGACTAATATCAAAAATTTATGGATTTGTACAAAGGTTAAATAGGACCAAGCTAAACTAAACTATCACATATTCTAGAGGTACGTTTCATATGCATGCACCAGAGCAGCTATTCCATCTTGTTGGTATTGGTGGTCATAAAATATTTATCTTAGGAAAGTGCATAGACCCTCCAATTTTGTGCAGCTCTTTCGAAACAAGGCAAGTGTTTTTTCAATGTCGGCATCCTAAACTGAGGGCGATGATTGGAAAACGTCCTTAAATTTGTGATGCACATGAGTCGGCCACCATGGGTTGGCTAATCTCAAGGACATGGGGAGGAGTAGTAGTCATCTCCTGGGATGAGTAAGGTTAAAGATTATATATGTACAAAATTATAAATGAGAAATAAAGCTAGTTGAAGCTAAATACTATATACCTTATTTTGTAGAAAGTAAGTGTGCCTACTATGCTAGAGAACCAAATTTAAATTACATTTCTAGATATCAAGTTAGAAACTGTATACAATATTTATTCTCTGAATTGTAGCTGTCGAGCTTTCACAAGAAATATGTAACAATGGTCTATTTTTTTTGGCTCATAGGCTGATTGTATCTAAGTTTGATGTCATTTAAATGTTGGCTTGTATGGTTGGCCAATGTTTCTGAAGAATAGATTGACCAAAGTGTTGCCCTAGTTAGTCCTTCAATGATATTATTGCTTAAACTATTATTATGTTCTAAACCAATTGAAATGGACCATAATTTTCCTATTGTGAAGCTTTCAATTTTTTCACAAAATGATTGAAAACTATGCAACAATTAGAATTTAGAGTTGGGAAATGGAAGGAGTTTTGAGTAATCTATTGTATTTGTGTTTCTTACGGTCTTCTAACTTTACTGAGATTTAAACGAGATGTTACTGTGCGCCAAAATGGGAGCCTTGGAACAGGATATGGAGCAACCTCCCTCCCTGCATGCAAAATGTGGTAGAATCCTTACATAACTCTGGTCTCATGGATTGCAAATTGATTGGTATAGATATTTACTAAATGGGGAAGCCTAGACTTTGCATGCAAATTTTTTGACCGAATGCCTAAAAGAGATGTCATCTAAAGGAATGCAATGATTGCAGAGCATCCACAAAATGGGTTTTTTGAAACAGATTTAGAAACACTCAGGAAAATAAATAAATATAATTACGATGCATGGTTTAAGAATTTGGAGTGACAAAAATCCTTAGCAGTAGGGGAAGCAAGAAAATACGACAAAAATCATTCTAGCAACGAAGAGTTTGGAGAACCAAAAACCATTAACGATGAGGGAAGCAGTTATGTACCTGAAGATTGTGCAAAAGTATTTATTTCTGTCGAAGACAACAAAAGGGAAGGCCAAACCAACGAATTACCAACGCATACATAACTGAGCATTATTTTGGTAATAAAAAGAAGCTAATGAAGAATCAAAGAGGAAGGTGAAACAAAAACGAAAAATAACTTGCCTGAAGATTCGGGCGAAACCGTTATGAAACTGGGCTATTCTCAAATAGGTGATGTCAAAAGCGGAGTGCAGAGCTTGCAATGTGAACAATCCAAATGCACACAAAAGCAGATATTTTTTTAACGCTCAGGTAAATGAATGTAGAAGGCGACAAATGGGAGTTAATGCGTAGTAGAGGGTACACAACAGTAGATGAAGAGGCAAAGATGAATTAAACATAGATATTTTGAACACCAACACCTGTATGGAGATGAAGGAAGGAAAAGTTAATGCGTATCAGGGCCAGCGTGACCAACCTCCTTCTGGATAGATCAATGATTGCCATGACCAAACAGGGAGCAACAGTAATCCTGACAACCCAAGTAAATGCTTGTTTTTTGACGCTCGAGTAAATGAATGCAAAAGGCAGCGAACAAGAGTTAATGCATAGTAGAGGGTACACAACAGTAGATGAAGAGGTAAAGATAAATTAAACACACATATTTTGAACACCAACACCTGTATGGAGATGAAGGAAGGCAGAGTTAATGCATATCAGGGCTAGTGCGACCAACCTCCTTCTGGATAGATCAACGGTTACCACGACCAAATAGGGAGCAACAGTAATCCTGATGACCTGAGTAAATGATTGGAAAGAGGATCAATGACTGTGCACAGATGAAGAACCTTGCCGAGAGCCTCCATGGTTTCCAGACGTCCACTGCAAAAATGAGCTTGGAAAGCTCAATGAGGGACACGCCTTCGATGCAATTAAATAAAATCCAACTAGATAATATATGATTAAAGGGCACATAATCTACTGAGAGGGGGGTGAATTAGTAGATCAAATCTATTTAAAACTCTTTATTACAACATACATATCCAAACATGAAACTGGAATAAAAAACTATTGATAATCAAGAAACCACATAATTACACATTCACAGATGAGAACACCAAATATACATGGAAAACAAATAGAGGAAAAACCATGGTGAGAATAGCTAATAGGATATACTATCCAACTCTAGCTCCTCACAAAGAAAGAATATAATACGAGGATTACAATATGAAGTAGGAAAAATCATACCAAAGAAACCAATCTGCAAATGTATTTGTAGGCACCAACCTACTAGAGACACCAATCTCTAATACAAGATCTAAGCACTAACTCAATAAGTAGAACAACATTCCTACTAGATTACAAAGATAAATCTTGTGGATCATTAATGATGATTACACAACTTACACAAGATAACATATTGCTTAAAACAGTCTCCTACACTTCTTATGATCTTTTGATTATAGTGCACAATGATTGAGAGATGAAACTTGCATTACAAAAATTGAATTACACTTCCTCCAACAAATTCACATCCACACACTCTCTCATACATTATCATTTGAAGTGAGATTATTATTATATACAACACACTATAATAACCTTAATTCATGTCATCCAAGGATTCACAATTAACCAAGATGGCATTAGGTGAACCTAAACTCAAATTACATGTAACGTGTAACATGTTGGTCCTAAATCAAATTAGTTTTGAACAAAATAGCATGATGTCATGAGCTTTCATAGAAAACTTAACCTAGACCTATATTATCATTCCATGCTATTTTCATTGAAATATGCTACAAGTTGGTTCCACAAAGTTTTGGAACAACAACTGGCTAACTAATAAACACAGTGACCAAATTTTACATGATGAACATAACTTATGAAAACTTTGGAATATGATGGAACATGTGTACATATGTACTCTCTATTCAAACCATAGAGCCAAACTTGATTTTAGGAAGAAAATCAAAACATAGAAGTATCGCTAGAGAAATCTCTTTTCCTTGAGTAACTAACCTAATACATTATGGATCAAAATTTTGGATTCCCTCTATCTACATGAATAGATGTAGGCATGATATTACAAGCATACTATAAGAAGTAAGTAGTCAAAATTGTTGTTATCAAAATGCACTTATAATGATAATTCAAGCACTATTGCATACGCTATTCAACTATTAATACTCCTTATTAGACATCAATCCTTTGAAATTAATGAACTCCTTTGACATTATTGACAACCTATGTTCATCAATTTTTGTCTTTTTCATTGATGGTAGAGAGAAAAATGTTGAAACACACGAAGAAAAATCTAATGTTTTTTGGATTAGTAACCACCTCACATTGGTTCCTAATTTATCCACTTCAAAGTATATATCATTTTGAGTTCCATTTCTCTCAAGGTTATACATAAATGGAAAAGGTCAACACTCCCCCTTTGCATTTTTAGCACTTTGTACAATTTGGAAACCTATTTCCTAGATAGACTCCCCTTGAGTCTATATCACATTGCTACTAGATTTCTTTTGCAAGACTACTAGGTATACTTGTATTAGGGAGAAAAATCTCACCCTCAACCTATACTTTCTCTTGATTCAAGTGGAGGGAGCAAAAAATACCAAATTTTTCTAAAGAAACTGAAAATTCTCCTTAAGAAGTGGTTTTGTGAAAATTTATGCTACTTACACCTTTATTTCAACATACTCCAACTTCACCTCCTTTTCTACAACATTCTCCCTCAAAAAATGATACTTTATTGCAATATACTTTGTCCTTGAGTGCATTACCAAATTCTTTTAAATGTTTATATCATTGTTATTATCACAAAGAATGGAAATGGGATCATTAAACACAATCTTCATCTCCTTCAAATTCTTCTTCATCAACAATACCTAAGTGCAATATGAATCTACTGCAATGTATTCCACTTCTTCTATAAGTAAAGAAATTGAATCTTGTCTCTTGGTTAACCAAGATACATGAATGTCACCAAGAAAGAAAGCTCCACCACTTGTACTCTTCTAGTCATCTATGCTTCTTGCCCATTCTTTATTTGTGTATGCAGTCAAAGTGAAATTTTCACTCTTGGGATATTTGAATATCCTCTTTATTCTTTGAAATTATTTTCCTTAGATGCTTCTTGAAATATAGCGATCATCCCAAAAACTTGTATCATATTTGATCTACCTTGAATCACATACACAAAACTACCAATTATAGATCTATACAAGGTCTAATCTATTAGAGTAGATTCATCATCTTTGATAATATTATATCTTGTGACCATAGGTGTACATAATAGTTTGCATTCTTCCATCTTGAACTTACTTAACATTTCCTTTATATATTTGTTTTGAGAAATGAGTATGCCTTTCTCTAATTGAGAAATGTATACACCAAGAAATAAATATAATTCACCAAGCATTGAAATTTTAAACTCACTCTACATTTCATTTTAGAACATCTTACACATGTCACCATTATT
Organism: Sequoia sempervirens; assembly: GCA_007258455.2. NCBI lineage: Eukaryota > Viridiplantae > Streptophyta > Pinopsida > Cupressales > Cupressaceae > Sequoia > Sequoia sempervirens. The sequence continues at coordinate 190,334,470 of VDFB02373365.1, read as the reverse complement.
TCAACCAAAGATAATTTCATCAACATAGACAACAACAATTAGCAGTTGACCCCCTTCTATTTTTATGTATATTACTATTCACATTACCCCTCCAGAAACCTTATTGTTGTAGATACATATTCAACTTGGAATACCAAGCTATAGGAGCATGTTTGAGTCCATAAAGAGCCTTTCTCTATCTGAACACAAAATAAAGATTAAATATAAACACTAAAGTCCTTCTGGTTGCTCAATTTATACTTGTTCTAAATTTCCATCTAGAAATGTTGACTTCACATCTATTTGAAATGGATTGAAGTTCTTGAATGCTAAAGAGTTAAAAAAAATTGATTGCTTCTAACCATGTCACCGAAGCAAATGTCTCCTCAAAGTCAATTCCTTCAACTTGAGGATATCTTTTACACACAATTCTAGCTTTGTTCTTGATCACTTCTCCATCTTCATTTATCTTGTTTATGAAGACCCATTTGGTACTAATAACATTCTAGCACTTAGGTTTTGGAACTAGTTCCCATGTTTCATTTTTCTTAGTCTAATTTAGTTATTCCTCCATGGATTTTATCCAACCTTTCTCTTTGCTTGCTTCTTTATAGGACCTTGGTTCATTTTTTGATAGTAATACAAAATATACTTGCTCATTTACCTTCTTAATTCTTCTCTAGGTTTGAACCTCACTGTCCTTATCTCCTATGATATGATCTTCAAAATGATTCTTCTAAACATACCTAGCTTGTGTCTTTGTGACAAGCTTAGATTAGAGTAAACTTTGAGTCTTTATCACTATTACTAATGGGAACTTCATCTTCTGCTACTTTTGGAATACCATTGGATTGTAGTGTTTCATTACCTCTTACATTAGCACTTTCCACAATCCTCTTTAGCCTTTTATTATAACATATATACACTTTTCTTTTCATATAATAACCAAGAAAAATATCTTCATGAGATCTAGAATCAAAATTACTCAAATATTCTTCATCCCTTTTAATGTAGCACTTATTTCCAAGTATTTTGAGATGTCTAATTGAAGCCAATCTTTTTGTCTATAACTCATATGGTTTTTTACCAATCCTTGATAGGACTTGAGCTCTATTTAAGATATATATTTAGTAAGCTTTCTTGACTTATCATTATTTTGGTCATCTGTTGTATAATCAGGTTCTTTCTTTTAGCATTTCCATTCTATTGTGAAGTACTAGGAGAGGAAAATTTCCTCTAGATCCCATGTTCCTCACAAAATTCACCATACTAGTCAAAAGTGAACTCTTCACCTTTGCCTGATCTCAAAAACTTGATTATCCTTCTAATATCACTTTTAGTTAATGCATTGAATACTTTAAACTTCTCAAATGCTTCAAAATTTTCTTCTAGAAAAGTAATCCAATACATTCTAGTATACTCATCAATAAGCATAATAAAATACTTATCACCTTGTAGACTCCTTTTCCTCATTGGTCCACATAGATATGTATGGTTCAAATCCAATGGATTTGTTGTCAAATATTCCTTAGCCCTAGAAATCCGGTCTTTGTCTTTTTTCCCTGATAACATGGTTTGCAACTAGTATATTGAGGGTTCTTGATCATTGGAATGTTTCTGACCATTCATTTTGAGTTGATATTCACAATATGATAAAAAATGATTTTTCCTAATCTTCTATGCCAAATCCAACTCTCTTCTCTTTGTATAGCAAAACAATTTGATCCATTCATCTCACTTATAATATATATCATTTTCAATTCTATTTCCTTTTGAAATCAATTATTTGGTACTTAATTTTCTGATTTCACAACCTTTAGCACTAAAAGATAGCTTAGAACCTTTATCACACATTTGAATTACACTCAAAAGATTATTATCTAATACTTCAACATACAAAAAATTATGAGTTTTTGTCCTACCAGCATCAAAACTCAAAGTACCTTTACCAATAATCTTGGAAATAGAATTGTTTCCAAGAGTTATAGATCCTCCATCAAATTTCTTGAAATTCATGAGCTTACTTTTATCTCCAGTCATGTGAATTTAACATCCACTATCAATGATCCATAGATTCTTCTCCTTTTTAGCATGTAGTACAGTTTGAGCTATCATGAATTTCTTTGACCATTTCTCTTCTCGTTTCATAGTTTAGACTTTTCTTGGTTGAGAAATATAACATTCTAACCCTTTACTTTTTAATTTTTATAAAGGAGAACTGACAAAATTACTCCTACAGTTTCTAGAAATGTGTCTAAAATTATTCCACTTGTGATAGATAATATTAAAATTGTACAAAGTTACAAATTACTACTAACAAAGTTATTTCTTCTTACTAGAGCCCTTCTACAATTCATAGCCATATGACCAAAATGATTGCAATTAAAACAATAACCAGAAAAGGAATTATTGAGCATTGTATTGTACCACTATTCTCTTGAAACTTTTCTTCTAGATCTCCTATTCTTCCATTGTAATTGGATGAAACCATAACTCTACATGTTTCCATCATTGATTATATTATTTTGTTCAAATTTTGGATTGTTGTCCAGATTCTCCTTAGTAGGCTTCACAAATTTCTCTATCACTTTGTTCTACTATCCATTTGCAAAACCAAAACTAGCTTTGATATGTGGAGATATCTAGCTATCAACAATCTAATCCAAGATCGTAGTGCTCTTTCCAAACTTCATCTTAAGCTGATGATTTTTTTTATCAAGATCTTTCCTTAGTAACACAATTTCAACTTCAGGATTTTCATAGGACCATTGTCTCTTGACAACAACCTCTTCCTCAAAATTTTTTCAATCCTTTTTTCTTCTTCTACTTGAATCTTCAGGTCAATGATCATCTTCTCCACCTTCTCAAGATTCTAAGATACACTGTCTTTAGCCTTCACTTCCTAAACAATTATTTTATTCAATCTCTTAATTTATTTACCAATGTAGAGAAATTATTCCACAAGATCTGCCTCATCATAATTGTTTCCAAAATTCATCTCTACATCATCTTTAGTAGTTTCCATAGCCATGAATATCGCCTTCTCTCTTTCATCTCCAGAGATATCTTGATCCTCTTGATTAGTTGAGTAGCCTTATTAATTAATGAAGAAAATCTTTTGTTTCCTCTAAAATTTATTCCCTTTCAAAGATGACTTCTTTCCATACTTTTTCTCAACATTGTTAGAGTCTTTGTAGATACACTTAGTCATAAAATTCCTTACTTCACCATAATTAAAACATTTGAAATGTAACTTACCTTTATACTTTTTGAAACCTCTCTATAACTTTCTAACAATTTTTTCTTCCTCCAAATCTAATCCAACATCAAAATCTAGATCGATTTTCTTATTAGATGCTTTGAATGTTACCTCTATCCTTATAGTTTTTTCACTATCAAACCTCATTTAATAGGTAGTCAAGATTCCATGTAATTCACCCATTTTTAGAGAATCTTCTTCAACAGAAAAATCTTTAGAATCAAACCTTATTTGAAGAGATATGAGTACCATTTTCACAATCATACCTTCTTTCAGTTCCTCACCAAGACCTCTTATAGATTTTACAACCTCATCAACCCAGAGTAGGAATGTGGCAATGTTATCCTCTTCCTTCATTTTTCAAGAGTTCAAACTAACTTCAATGAGCTTATATATTTACTTATTTAACCTTGTCATATCCTTAATAGATGTTGTGAAATTTAGTATATATATTTTTATTTCCTATAGTGCATGATCTTCACAAATTTTGAGCTATAGATGTAGACACTAAAAGTTGGTCTAGGCTCGCAACTTCAATTTCTTCACCATTGTCATTGTCATAATTAAATAATCTTAATCATTTAATTATATTTCTAAAATTTCTCTTTCCATTTATTAATTAAATAATTATAATTATTTAATTAAATTATTCTACCATTGTTCAATCTTGATTAATTAAATAAATATCATATATTTAATTGTGTTACTAATTAGATTTATTCTCTTTCTAAAATTAAATAAAACAATTATTTAATTTATCTTATCACATTTTTTACTATAATTAAATAATTTTTTAAAATTATTTAATTATTCATTAATCTTTTTCTCCAAGTCAATTAAATAAAATCTTATTTATTTAATCCCTTAATTTGAATATGGAATTAAATAATTTAATTCATAAAAGAGTTATTCCTGACATATTCTTCTATAATTGGGTAATTATTAGTTATCTAATTATTCGTCATCACTTCACTCAAGATCTAAATTAAAGCATTTAGTTATCTTCTAAGTCGATATTGTTTTTAACAAATGAATCTTTCTCAATTTAGTCATTTAGTTATCTAATTCCACCTCTTGCACATGCACATTTGTTAATTAAACAATTCTATTTATTTATTTAATTTATGTGTGAATTCGAACAAATCGTTTCCTTTGTGCAAATACTCAACTTGAAATGCTAACTCTATTCTTCTAATTTTTGAATAGTCATCAATGAAGATTAAATTATTATTTAATTTAATCTCTCAACATTTGTTAGTTCTAACTCTCACTCATTAAACCCTAATTTGAATGGATGACCTAATTCGAATGTCAATCGTTGATTCAACTTTCAATCTCAACCTGTCATTTGAACAATCAATTTTCTATAAATTGGTCATCATTTGGACCATTATTCCTTCTCCCAAAAGCTTATGTGTTTTTTAAGGAACTTGTTTTAATCTTCAATGTTTCATCATTAATAACATATATTGAGGCTATATTTGCACAATACTAAAAATTTGAGGCCAAATATCATTCAAAGGAAAAATGGAGAAGGACAACAAAGGTGAATCATGGATTTTTTGGATGCTTGGTAAGATTGTTTCATGTTTTTAGTTTCCTTTGTCATTTGTTTTTAGATGTAGGTTAGTTTTCTTTGATTTTCTTTAATCTATTGCTTGTTTCTATTTTTCCGCATTATAATAAAATCCACATAGAATAACATTTCCTACCCTAGCATTATTTTCAAATTCCTTTTTCCTAATCAGATCTCTAAGGAAACTTTCAAGAATCTCATAGCCATCTGCAACTAACTACCATACCTCTTATCCATGATCCATCAAGTAAGATTCTATCCTTACATTCCAAAATGCATAATTTGATCCATCAAACAATGATGCCTTATTTCAATAAAATCCTTCTTGAGCCACAAAGTTTGTCATCTCGAATCTACCTCAAGCTATTAAGCTTCTTCAAGGAACTTGGCTCTGATAACAATTAAATGGAACACAATCTACTGAGAGGGGGATGAATTAGTAGATTTTATACCCTTCAATTAAAATGCCATGTTAATGCTAAGAGAAAAAAATGACTTTGGAAAATATGGCTTACAAATGTTTTTGATAAAGGAAAAAATGGGTTTTATAGGGACCTGAAACCACAAAGTTTACATCCAAGGAAAAGATATATCAATAAATTTCACAGAAGCAAAAATGATGCAAAGAAAAAAGAACTAGAACTAAGCAACAACCCCCAAAAATAAGGCCAACAAAGGCCAACAAAAAACTTTCCAAAAAACCCAGACAAAAAACCATGAACAGTTAATCCAAGGACACTCTCTCCATCTCAGCTTCTAGGTTTTGCATCTCCTAGACACCCTTCTTAAATGTTTGAATCATCTGCGGAGAGGGAGGTGCTTTCCTCTTTAGGTTGGCTCTAGTTATCTTTGATATCCCCATGTCCTCTTCCTTGTTTTTGTCTTTATCTTCTTCCAGGTCTACAATCAGAGAACCCTGTTGTGATTTATCCAACTTCTCTGTCATTGTGTTAATGATTATGGAATTGTGTCTTTCCGTTATGTGGTTTTGTTCCATAGTCATCTTCATCAAGTTTTTAATTTTATGAATCTCATCTTCCATCATTTTTTCCCTTCGCGAGCATTATCCTCAACCTCCTTCCTAGTGATATTCTCTTTTTGCCCCTCTTCTGCCTTGCTTAGCGTAGAAATTTTTTCTTCCAATTCTTCTAGTTTTCTTTGGAGGGCCCAATTTTGGATCTTCAAGTTGTTAATCTCATGAAAAGCCCATTTTAACACTCTAAAAATGTCAACAACATTATTCCTAGCAATTCCCACAAAATTTGTAGCCTACTCCCTATCTTGATTGAAGCCACTCTCATCAAGGTTAAGGGTTCTTATATGGCTTACAAATGTTTTCAATTTTTTTGTCTAAAATTAAAACCCACTATATATTATTATATCTAGTTTCAAAATATGTATTTTCTCTTATGATTGGATTTTTTTTTTATTTCTTAATTAATTTATGAGGAAAATGGTCCATAAACTTTTCTTTTTTTTTTAAGCAAAGGCATCAAGCCCATATATTAATATATATAGTAAAGTAATTTTATACATAAGAGGAGGATTTTATAAATCCATGTCTTCCCAGATAGATTATATGTTTAAAAATTAGACTCAAAATACTACATTTTGTATTTCTATACTTTAAAAATATTCTATGTGTAACTACTTCAAAATTTTAGTCCAATTGTCAAAGTTTTGAAAATACAAAACAATACTTGCACTTTTTAGAATAAATATGGACCCACCTTCTAGCAATTCTCTAATAATGGATAGAAGTTCTTAGAGAGGGATAGATAAGGATATGTAGATAGAGTGAGAGAGGTATGTTAAGAGAGTGGGGGAGATAGAGATAGAGATAGGGATGAAAATCAAGGGAGTGTGTGTATGAGAGAGAAATGGAGATTGAGATAGATAAGGATAGAGATATATAAATATAGGGAGAGTGAGGGACAGAAATAGAGAGTTGAGAGAGGATAAGTAGAGAGATATTAAAAGAGGAAGTGATATGGAGAGAGGGAGATATATCCAAATATTGATATAACTTAGGAAAGATAAAAGGGGAAAATAAAGGGAGAGATGGATAGGAATAGAAAGAGGGATATATATATATATATAACACTATGAAAAGATAAAGGGGGAAGATAAAGGGAGAGAGATAGGTAGAGAGGGAGAGAGAAAGAGATAGAGGTAGATTAAGGGAAAGGAGTGGGGATATGTAGAGTGGGAGAGAGGAGGAGAGGGGAGAGAGATAACTAAGTAGATAGAGATGAAGAGAGGGAGAGAAAGAGAGGAAGAGAGGCATAGAGAGAGTGGGGGAGATAGAGAGAAATGGAGGGAGAGATAGAGAGTAGGGAAATATAGAGATATAGAGGTATAAAAATGGATAGAGATAGTTAGAGAGAGAGAGAGTAAAGCAGATGGGGGAGATATGGATATATATGAATAGGTAGAAGGAGAGAGGTATACAAATAGAGGGAGATAGAGAGATAAATAGGGAGAGATAGAGATAGAGATATGAAGGGAAAAAAAGGTGTGTGTGTGTGTGTGTGTGAGAGAGAGAGAGAGAGATATATGGAGATAGATATGGAGAAGGATAGAGATATATAAATAAAGAGAGAAGGATGAATATAAATAGAGAGGAGAGAAGATAATTAAAGATATTAAAAGAGGGAGTAATAGGGAGAGGGAGAGATAGGGAGATAAAGGGATAGGTAGAGATAGATATAACTTGAGAAAGATAGAGGGCATATGAGAAAGGGAGAGAGATAGGTAGAGAGAGATAGGGATAGAAATAGATATATATATAATAAGGAAAGATATATGGGGAAGAGAAATGGAGAGATATGGGTAGAAACAGAGAGAGAGGACAAAGGTAGAGTAATGGAAGGGTGAGATATAGGTAGAGAGGGAGAGAGAGAGAGAGAAGGAGAGGGGAAGATAGGGAGATATAGATAAATAGATAGGGAGGGAGAGAGGGAGGGAGGGGGACATAGAGAGGAAGGGAGGGAGAAAGATAGAGATATGGAGGTAGAGAAAGGGATAGAGATAGTTAGAGAGAGAATGAGAGCGGGAAGATAGAGATAGCTAAATATACAAAGAGGGAAGGAGATACAGAAAGAGATACAGAGAGGGGTTATACATAGAGATATAAATAAGAGGTAAAAACATGGAGTGTGTGTATGAGTGATAGAAATATGGATTTAGTGATAGACAGGGATATACATATATAAATAAAGGGAGAGGAAGGGAGATAAATAAAGAGAGGAGAGAGGAGAAAAATAGATATATATAAAGAGGGAGTGATAGAGAGTGGAAGAAGGGACATGGATAGAAAGATGGAGAGATATAAATTTGGAAAGATATAGGGGGAAAGGAAAGGGATATCTAGAGGTAGAGAGAGAAAGGGATAAAAAGAGGGATATATATATAGGGAAGCTAAAGGGAGATATGTAGGTAGATATGGAGACAAATAAGGATTAAGAGAGATAGAGTAAGGGAAAGCAAGAGAGATAAGTATAGAGGGAGTTAGAGGGATAGAAGGAGAGGGGGGAAAAGGGAGAGAGCTAAATATATAGATATAGAGAGAGGTATAGAGATGGGAAATAAAAAGGAAGGGAGAAAGATAGGTAGAGAGTGAGGGGATAGAGATATATAGAGGTAGAGAACATGATATATTTAAAGAGATAATGGAAGAGGAGAGAAAGGCATAGATGTATAGAAAAATATAGAGAGAGATATAGTGATAGAGAGAGATAGAGAGATAGAGATAAGGGGGTACAAAAAGGGAGTGTAGGTGAGTGGGTGAGAGGGATAGGAGATAGATATAGAGAGGGGTAGATATATAAATAGAGGGAGATAAAGGGAGATAAATAGAGAGAGGAGAGAGGAAAATTAGAGAGATATAAAAAGACGGAGTGATCAGGAGAGAGAGAGATAGGGATAGAGATATATAACTTAGGAAAGATAGATGGGGGAGAGGAAGAGAGAGAAACGGCTAGAGAGGGATATATCTAAAGTTATATATCTAGGTAAATATTGTTGCAAGTATGATTAGTTGGTGTTGTCATTGATTTCAACAAACTTTTTTATTGTCATTGATGAGCTAGTGTTGAGAGGGTGTTGTCATTGATGTCTACGAGAAGGTTGTTAGGGGTGATGCTTTGAATAGTTACATTATGTTGTCATTAGTAAGTGTTACTAATGTCAACATCTAGTATTGCTTTGATAAGATTTTTTGTATGGATGTTGCATAGTCAATTACAATTGTAGTTGGCTTTATGGTGATGAGGAAGTGATGAGTTTGATGAGAATGTATCTTTGGTGCTTGGTTTCCAAGTGCTTTTAAGAAAAAATGAATAAATGAGAAAACGGTGTTGTGTAGAGGTGTTCTGGTATACAAAGTAGTATTCTAGTTTTGCTTCACATTTCTTCATGGTTGAAGATATGCTTGTGCAGTTTGAATATGTTGATTAGTGGTGTTCATAAATTTTATATCCATAATTTAATGGTCTAGATTACTATACAGAGAAAGTTGTGTTCACTAGTGTGTGAATTCTATGTTGTAGTGGTGTCTAGGAGAAATGGTTTTGCTCCACATTTCACTGCAGTATGGTTTTTGGTCTTGTGGTTCTAGAGCATGCTGACAATGGTTATATCTATGTTTAGTCAAAGTTGTTAGTGGTTTCATGCTTCAAAAGTTGATTTCTTGAGTTATAGAGTGTGGAAGGTTGTCTGAGTGTGATGGGTGTGGAAATTCCTCAAGTGAAAGTTATTGTGAAGGAATTTGTTGACTTTCAGGGTGTTCATGGAATATTCTAGAATATGTTGAAGTCTTGTGTGTGGTTTGAAATTTTTTTCCTTTTATTTGAATAAGCATGTACTTAAATGTTAATGGTGTTAACACAGGTTCGACTGACCTTGGATGTTTACACTAACTATGGAGTTGCTTTGGTGTTTTTGGAAGTGTAGAATGGTGTATATGTATGATTTGGGTTTGGGTTAAGATGTGTTGTGGTTCTCTTTCATTCCTTTCCACTATGGGAATGATTTGTACTGACCTAATTTGAATTTACATAGTTGAGGTGCATAGTTGACCTTGGAGAATGTTTCCAAGGTTAAACATGGTATAAATAAGAGTTGTGTTGATGAGGGATATGTGTGTAGTGTGAATGATGTGAAGTACAAAGTGATTGAGTGTGAATTTGTGAGGTGTAGTGTGAGCTTCAATGAGTTAGACTACTGGAAGTAGTGAGAAGAATTTGTCTACAATCTACATAAATATTGTGAATGTGTTGGTGATCTTGTGGTGGACTATTCTGCTGCATTGAGATGGATTTCTCACTATAACATTCTTCTTTCTTCTTTTCTATAATCTAGCAGTAAGCCCTTATTTATTTTAGGAAGTGATCCCTCTGGAAGTGAACCTTTGAATTTAATATTGTAATTACTTTATATTGTAACTGATGCAGGAGCATCCAGTGGTGTAAGGGCAATCTTGCATCACCCAAAAATAGTTAAATTTCAAGTTTCTTAGTTTTTAGATGTTTTTACATTTCTGGATACCCTTTTTGTCATAATGAAATTCCTAATTTATGGTTTTTATTTTCTATTCCTGGGTTGAAAGATATTGCAATTTTAGTTTCCCAGATTTGCACCTAAAAATCTTTCGAGTTAGATTTGAGGCACTTAGAGTTCCCAGAACAACCCCAAAACTTGCTAAAATTGGTGTAGAAAATTTTTAGTGCGTTATTGACTTTGAGACCTTTCCAACGGTTCAAACGGTTCACGAATCAGAGTCCCAGATCAAAAGTTATGGCCCTGGGAAGTTGGCGCACTTTCTAGAAGATACAATTGCAAATGTTTATCTGAAATTTGAACTTCAAGTTGTAATTTTTCGGCACCAAACTGCCTAAACTCAAATTTGAATATTGTTTTGGCTCCAAACTAAAGAGGAGCTCTATTTATGGGTGGGTTTCTAATTTTTTGGTAACTTTTTAGGGAACAAGCTCGCATATTGCAAAAGGGTGATTATGTAGTTTTTTGTAACTTGCATGTGTTGTAGAATTTGGGGATTTGAGATCCTCTACATGTATGAAGCTCCATTTTCTGAATAATAAAATTATTCTCTTGTTTGTGGGTTATTTTCTAAGTCTCAGGTTGTACCCTCATCAAGTGGTATCAGAGCGGGTTTTCTTGAGTGTGAGGACAGATCGCCGATTGTGAGGTAGTTCGCACCAGGACCATGGATGTGGGTCGAGGTCAAGAAAGATGCCTCCAAGAGTGATGCCTGGTAGGCGTGGTGGTGCCAGAGGTAGTCAAGGCTTAGAAATGCTGGTGGAAGAGATGCACAGATAGCCCTCAAAAGACAGATTGATGCGTTAAAAGAGCAGTTGAGAAGAGGGTTAAACCTGAGGGAGGAAAGTGAGGATTAAGGAGAGGAAGAAGGTTCAAATGTAGAAGAGGAAGAAGTAGCAATTGATCAAGACCAAATACGGCTAATAAGAACCATTTCAAATATCGGGAAAAGACCCAGAGCAGAAGTCCCTAGTTATTTCGGAAGTCTAAACCCGGAAGAGTTGATAGACTAGATCAACAAGCTAGAAGAA
>VDFB02373365.1:190271460-190322966 GCA_007258455.2 Sequoia sempervirens | reverse complement strand
TAAGCATCCATAGCTTGTTCGAAAGCACCTGTTTTAGGATTTTAGCCATAGCATCAAGGCAATGAACTATTTGGCTAAATGTTTTGATAGACATGTATGAAAAATGTGTTAGCATAGATAAGGCAGTGAACTCTTTGAAAAAATGCCTCAAAGAAATGAGGTCTCATGGTGATGGAATGCCATGACAATCAAATATTTTTGATTGTCATGGCATTCCATTAGGTCATGAGACCTCATTTCTTTGAGGCATTTTTTCAAAGAGTTCACTACCTTGTCTATGATATTGCTTACTATTATGCTTTTGATAGATTTTTTCCAAGCATGCATAGCTTGTTCGAAAGCACTTATTTTAGGCTTTCAACCATAGCAACAAGGCAACACTTGAACTATTGACAAAATGCTTTGGTAGATATGTATCAAAAAATGTGGTAAGATAGACAAGGCAAAGAACCATTTGAAAATGTCCAAAGAAATGTGGTTCCATAGAATCGCCATGACAAGCAAATGCAATTGGGAGTTGCTCCTATTTATTAGTTATGCAATGTGAAGTAATTGCATAACTGCTTAGGTTGACTTTGTAAAAACTATATTGTAATTGAAATTTTGTCATCTATCGGCATCTAGTTATTAGTTATGCAATGTGAAGCAATGCTTTGAGTTTGAAAGATGTGCAATGCAATGTAATCAACATTATGAATATAAACTAAAAAATTATAAATTAAAGTTCAAAACATAAAAAAGTCAAGTGTTTACAATCAGCCATTATTGATCATTGATCAATCTAAAAAGTGTGAACATTTTTCTGTGTGGAAGGAAAACAAGAAAACAATGGTTCAAAAATGAGGAATTTGTCTTCTGCACCAAATGAGAAATATTCACAATATGTGCTAGGAAGGAATAAGTCCATAAGATTGAGTATGCAAGAACCAAGAATTGAAAAAGTGGCTTACGTTTGACTTCCAAACACAAATTTTAACACTTTTCAATGTTCCAACGTAAGTCAAAAAGTGTATGTGCGTAAGTTGTAAAGTATACACTTGAATACATGTAACTCATATCTATTGAACCATGAATTTATAATGGAAATATGGACACCATCAATAAAAAAGATTTTTATTAATCAAATAGCCATGTACGCATATACATCAATATATGTCAATATAAGTATAAAATATAGTTACAAAAAAGCCATATAGGCTTACGAGAATGCCATATAGGCATACAATGTTAAATATATCAAATACAAAATATGTAGAAAATTTCCATGTAGGCATACAACAAAGGGCTCTACATTCAAAATTCATTTCTCTCCATGCTCTGGTTCAAATACAATTTTCTTTCCCTTTCTTGGGTGACCCGATGGCGATAAATCTGTCACCCATTTCTATTGAGGAGTGCTCCTACTACTCCTCCTAGTGTTTAGCTCCTTGTGAAGTTTCAACTGTTACAATAAGAAGTAAAGACATTAATATATAGAAATTACATTATACAAATTAATATATTTAACAAAATTTAATCACTTACAGCCATCTGACGATCACTCTCCTCGATGGAAATATTTGCACTGATTATGTCAGAGATGGTTCGAGCCCTCGTGAGTTATCCGAAGGAATGAAACTGTAAATCTGTTAATGCTTTGATTTCAATGAACTAGTTCATCTATAACAATGAATGTAAATGAAATTTCTTATTAATTTTGCCCTCATTTCCCCATCAGAGTTTAATGAGGATTGTATTGTAGAAACACCTATATCCATTTCCCTTACATGCTTACGGGTGTTTCTCTCACCCAATATCCTAAAATAAAATAACAAATTATTCTAATCACAAAATAGTTATCGAATTTGAAGTAATGCTTTGAGTGAATGATGTGTAATGTACGTAACCAACAATAATATGATTATCAATTTTTAAAAGCAACAACCTGGAACAATCAGCATTGAAAGAAAAGACCTGTGACAAATTTAGAAAGGAAAAAGTGTCAAACACAATGTAAAATAATATGAACCAATATGCGCGTAAGAAGAGATGATCTAGTCAAAAAGGAGCTTTGATAGTAGCCAACTGAGTTAAGTATGACAAACTAAGTATCAGGTAAGGAATAGAGTAAGAGTCAATAAAGATATAGCCAATAAAATGATGGAGCTAACTTGTTAAGGGCCTATTCTTCAAAACCCTTATTAAACGCTTGTCATAGTTTAAGATATGCAATAAATGTTTGACAATGGAATTAACCTTTTGAGGATGATAGTGATTAAATTGAGGTCTCCTTTTACCATGAAAATATTGAATATTCTTTCTTTGGCCTATCATTATGATTTTTAAGTTTCCTCACTTGGTTGGTCAGACAAACTAGGGGCACCTAGTCATGCGTAGGGACCTATAGGTTAGATTGGTGAAGCAAAGCACCAAGGAGGTCTTATGAGGAAAGGCCTAGAGCAGGAATCAGTGATTGATTCCTCCAACCCCTCTCCCTATCAAATTGGTATCAGAGCAAGCAAAAGATTTGGGATTCATCTTGTATGTCAGAGAAAGAGTCTAGTGGTTCTAGCATCATGGTGACAAATGTTGAGTTGGCCAAGAGGGTTGAACAAATAGAGGAAGACAATAGGGTATTGAAGAGAAGTTAGACCAACTTGAGCAAGCACTAAATGTTATGCAGTTTGATGGAAGAATATCAAAAGAAGAAGAGGTTGTAGAGGAGAATAGAATCCTTGAACCTGACCCTATATTAAAGGAGGATCCCTTCTTGAAAGCATTGAAGGCTTTGAGTGGAAAAGCACTTGAAGGAGTACCATTGTTTAGTGGAAAGATTAGTGGAAAGATGGAGGCTGATTTAGTTATGGATTGGATAGAGGGAATGGAAAACCATTTTGGAGGGAGGAGCCACCAAGTCAAAGGTAAGGTATACTGACGCTAAGAGGTTCAGCCTAACCTGGTGGGAAATTCAGCCGGACAGAAAGGGAGAAGCAGCAACCTATTCACTGAAGGAATGGTTGCCAAGCGGTGAAAGAAGTAGCCACCACCAAGACTATGCACCGGCCAGACAAGAGGAATGAAGTTTGAGGCAAAGAGATCAGGAGATGAGTTCTTATATTGAGGAGTTTCAAAGACTTTGCATGAGGTCCAATGTCATAGAGGATGAAAGTATCAAGGTGGCAAGGTATCTCAACGGTTTGAAGTGGAACATTCAAGAGGAGATGGTTCTCTTAAGCCCCAAAATAGTGCACCGATGTTATCAATTGGAATTAAAGATTGAAGAGAGGAGTAAGAGGAAGCAAGATCAGACTTCTAAGGGCAGAGGAAAAGGCAGAGATCAAAGAGATCAAAGAGGACAACATGGTGGCTACCAAGGTAGAGGAAATTACCAAAGAAACCAAGGAGAGTCAAAACTCATAGAGCATGGAGGTGAAACATCTACAAGAGGTGGATATAACTGGGATAGAGGACCTCAAGGAGGTTTAAACAGAGGAAGAGGAGCAAGCAGGCAGGAGCCTTTCCTTGTATGTACCTGCTCCAGGCCTTTCCTTGTAAGACCTCCTTGGTGCTTTGCTTCACCAATCTAACCTATAGGTCCCTACTCATGACTAGGTGCCCCTAGTTTTTTTGACCAACCCCTCTTCTATCATTCATCAAGATCATACATTGACCTTCTTGCCCCTCCTAAAGTTTGGACCACATCCATTACCTCCACATAAAACTAGACATCCTTGGTCTTCATGGTTCCCACACCGTGATATGGTTATGCAAATGAAAATGAAGAAAAGTAATCATCTCCTTATCCATTGGCTGGAAGAATGCATGTTTAATGTTTTGATACATGATATCAACTCTCTCTTCTGCTCTCATGAAGTTGTTGTCAAAAAATCTAGTATGGTAATATTCTAGAGTTCTAGCTATCTTTTCTTCCTTCCACCAAATGTTGTCCTTAATCCACATGTCTCATAACCATTGGCTTTCTTATTTTTGAAAGCCTGTTTCTCCAGTCACCAATGTAGCTCTCTACCTTTCCAAACTCTTTCATTATGTGATCATCTTTGGATTTTCAGCCTGTACCGTGATGGTTGATGTGCTTTGAATCCTTGCATCTAAGGGGTTTAAAACCTTAGGGGCCTCAGATGAGAAAAAGAAGTAATGTTTTTCTTTTCTTTTTATGTGAGGACGTAGTAGTGAGATAAAAGAGGACTATATAGAAAAATGAAAAAAGAAGACATAAAAATTCATGGACCATACTATATCACCTACATGCTAGCTAACAAGGACATGAACGTAGTAGATTTAGGTATGATAGGGGTATTGCAAGGTATATTTGAATAATATATAAGAATGAAGAAGAATTCAATGGATGAAGTGTCAAATGTTTTCCTAAAGATCTCCCACACCTATTAGGAATTAATCATTTCTAAGCATTTTCCACGTCCTATGGGAAAGTTTGAGGAGGCTCCAATAGTTGAGAGTTTAATGAGTATTATAACTTCTTTCCATGCAATCATGATTAGTTAGAGAACATATAGGGAAACTTGATGAGCTATGCAACAAATGAAGAGAATATAGGGTATTTTGACCTAGTATTAAGCATCTCCAAGCATCTAGGAGATATTGAAGGAGTCTTGGCTGATAGATAGGGTCGAGGATAGAAGTTTTATTTTTGGTAACATTGACATCATGTAGGACATCCATAGTCTTATTCTTGGTTATGTTGACATCACAAAAAATTATATAGGATGGAGTAGAATGTAGCTCTACCTTTGTCAGTTCCATGTTAAATTTTTATTATATATAGCTTGATATGTTAGAGTAAAGGTTTTAATTTAATCATGTTGATTAAATTACCTTTATTCCTCTCTTAAGATTTCACTTTAGTTTGTATTTTGTGACATTTAATAATTATATTAATTATTAAATGTCTATCTATTAGGGTTTCTTTTAGGGTTGCACAATATCCTTTTATAAGGATTCATCATTGTAATTTATCTCTCTCTCGAATGAATACATTTTTCAGCTTTCAGAGCACCCTTGCTAGTTTGTCTCCATCTCTTCTTTCTGTGACAGCTTATTTGCATGCAGGTGATCTTCAGGGTCTATGAAGTTGGCTTTCTCAACTTCTACATGGTATCAGAGCTCGAGACCTGCTGCTTTCTGTTCGACTTCTGAAGAATTTGGAGTTACAAGGGTTTGACAGAAGAAATTTGGGATTCTTTAGCTAATTTGAGAGGGTCTTGGTGCATTTTTTAGATCTGGTTTACAAGCACATGCATCAGATCTAGCATTTTTTCTGAGGATCTGGGTAATTCTATTTTTTGGGTGCATTTTGGGCCCAAACGGACCTCACGGTTGGATTCAGAGTGGCCAAAAACCCATATTTTCATATATGGCTTGACCTATTTGGGCATATTTGATCTGGGAGGCAATTTTTTTTTGCCCAGGGCCGTATGGCCCCCAGGCACGTTTTTCGAGGTCGAAAAATTAAAAAAAAACCAATTTTTTGGTTTATTTTCTGCTGCTAGGGTTTAAAGGCCAGCCGCGGGCAGCCCGGCGGCCACCGGTGACCACCTGCCCGACAGCTTTCAGGCGGTGAACCACCGCCTGGCTACCACTGCCGGCTGTCGCCAGCGGTTAACCACCCGCCACTAGCCAGCTGACCGCCCACCGCCAGCCAGCAGCCCACACGCCGCCGGTCCGAGAGGAGCCACCAGGGTGCCACCAGGGCCCCCTTTCATAATTTTTTTTACCTCTTTCGGTAAATCGGGCATAAATCGGGTATTCAAGCTTTGTTTTTTTAAAACGAGATACCGTTGGAAAGCTGCTTCCGGTGCCGTTCTGATGGATCAGGTCTGATTTCCTAATTTTTCCGTTTTGATGTTGTATTCCTCAGTCAAAGTCAGAACAATATTTTTGCACTCCTAGAGCCATATCTTTTGCATATGGACTCTATTTTTCATAAAAAAAGAGGCGTTGGAAAGGTGTTTTTGTGTTCTTTCTAGATCTACAATTTATGTTTCCATAATATGCCCTAGGTACTTTTTATTCAGTTTTTTGTGTTTTCACACATCTGTCAATTACTTGGACATTTTGGCACCTGGAAATGATCTGCTTGCGTGGGATGGCTTTATTTGATCTGATTTATTAGTATTGAGGTCAGTTAGTCTCAGATTTTTAATTTGAAGAGTTATCATGGGTTTTTCTACTCACCCTTCAGTTGTATTTCTAGAACGGGGTAATTATGAGTCATGGGCAAAGGGTATACTTACACATTGTAGGTGGCTAAATTTGTTGCCTTATTTGTATGATCTCATACCTAAACCAACAACTTCAGAGGGAAAACTAGCTTGGGATATCATTAGAAATCACATAGTAGGAGTTATTTTGTCTAGTGTTGATTCTGACACTGTGTGGGCTATATCGGGCATTGATTGTCCTCACTCACTTTGGACATGTCTTTGGGAGATCTATGGAGACCTCAGTCTTTCTCCATTCCTAGAGGATCCTACTTCAGATTGTCTTGTACCCATTGGTTGGAGAGAGAACACACCTTTTGATCATGATACTTTAAAGGAACTTCAGTATTTAGACACCCTTATATATTCTGATGAATTAGAGGATTGTCTCACAGTTCCTACTCTTCAGACTAAGATTATACTTGTATCAGCATTTTCTCCTATTCTTGATCAGTTTGATATTTCCTCTTCTTTGGCTCCTATTGATTCAGCTAAGTAGGACATCATACATCTTTCAGACATGGCTACTTGGGATTCTTATCTTGCAGGCGTTTTGTCTTTGTTTGTAGAGTCCTATATTGTAGATCTGGAGGATTACTTTGAGGATTTTCAACTCCTCTTTATTGACAGCCATATTCTAGCTGTTAGCCCACCATCATCAGTGCATTCAGAGGTTGCAATTTTTGAGTCTTCAGTTCAGTTTGGATTTGACATCTTTTGTTTCAGTTCAGACAGAGAGATTCTTCAGCATCCTATTATGGCACACATCTTGAGACATCTTGGTCCTTCTCTCTTCATAGGGTTTCTTCATCTTTGTCCTTTGGATCCATTTCTTCCCAAGGGGAGGAATATTATATGCCACTTCAGGATCTCTTTCTGGATTCTACCTCAGGCATCCATATGTGCGACAGGAGTTTCTTCATTGTGGGGGGGCCTTCTAGTCTCTTTCTTTTTCTCCTATGGAGACCATTGTACATGTACTTATATGATAGAAGCTGTCTATGGGGGGTCTTATGTTATCCACCTCCTATCCTTCTGTTATTAGTGCATTTATTTCTTTCATCTCTTTTTGGAGTAGAGTTTTTCCCATGAGGTTTTCTCTATTTCTCCACTTTACAGAGATTTGGTTGTAATTGGGTACCTGATCAGGCCTTGTTGCCGGGACCCAAGTTTACTTTCTTGCATTGTAGTTACCTTTGCTTTCTTGCATATGTTTGTAGCTGCACTTTTGCTCATCTTAAGGGGGGGTGTTAGAGTAAAGGTTTTAATTTAATCATGTTGATTAAATTACCTTTATTCCTCTCTTAAGATTTCACTTTAGTTTGCATTTTGTGACATTTAATAATTATATTAATTATTAAATGTCTACCTATTAGGGTTTCTTTTAGGGTTACACAATATCCTTTTATAAGGATTCATCATTGTAATTTATCTCTCTCTCGGATGAATACATTTTTTAGCTTTCAGAGCACCCTTGCTTGTTTGTCTCCATCTCTTCTTTCTGTGACAGGTTATTTGCATGCAGGTGATCTTCGGGGTCTGTGAAGTTGGCTTTCTCAACTTCTACATGCTAGTGTAGGAATTCTAAGACAAACAATAATGGTTGGAAAATTCTTAAAAGATTTCAAATAATAACCTAGTGAACACATATACTCTTATCACTATATATACACAAATCTAGATTAAACTTAGAATTCATTAACTTTAAGTTCTCTTTATTCTATATTACCTCAGTGAAAGTTTGAGCAAATCTACTCGCACTCGAAGGTGTTTCCTTGAAACCTCCAACAACACCCTATTCAACATCCAAAATCACATATTAAAATACCATTTGTAAAACAATGCTATTAACACATAGAATAAATTTATAATTGTTTACTAACTTTACATACCCCACCGATAGGTGTACTACAAAAATAAGTAGATTGACTGGTGTACCCAGGGTCAACACTGTGACCCTGCAATTTTATTAAAATAATAAAACTAGTTAATCTTGCATTTCACAATCAAAATTTAATAAACTAAATTCAATGAACATGTTCAATTTTACTTGACTGTCAATACCATATGCATCATGCAGAATGTCAGCCGCCCTCTCCATCCCCATAGATGCATACAGATCAGGCTGCGTAGAAGCATATGGATCCTGCATAGCAACCTCCTGAGGGCCGGTAGGGTCATACGAACAAGTGGCTCCACAAGATCGACACACATGGCATCGAAGGCCACCACCTAAAGGCTCCCCTGGATTGCATTGTACAATGCAGCTAGTGTGGTGGATGACACTTCGAGTCAAGGATGTGATCGCCTACAAAGTCTGTACATCAGTACTCTCCTTTGCAACTGCAGGCATCACAATCTGCTCATGAGGCGGCCTAGCGAGAGGTCATCTCCCCTGTCATGTAGGATCCAGCTGTGTACTGGGCCTATCCTGTGCTGACCCCACACCTCTCCCCTAAAACTCCCTCATATCAAAATAATTTAGGATTTGGTTCAATATAAACTCATAGTATAATTTCCTAAGAAAATATTGGGGGACTTCACAGTTATTGCACGTTGGGTAATCAAAGACCATATACCATCTATCATAAAAACGGTTCCTAATCTCTTGGTGGTGGCACCAATGAATAGGAAACCTCTTTGCATTGAGGGTGAGATTTTGATTTGTTCTAGGGTCAGTGAATAGAGAGCACAAATCGCCTTTATTAATCTTTAAATCTCTTACTTATTTATATGATAATTTGTCTACATAATATGCCCTCAATGTTTTCCTCCTATTTTTCCATCTAGATATTTGTTGGGTAATTGCATCTACATTTTTTAACAAATCCTTCAATGAATCTGCTAGATGTATTCTTTTTGTGGTTGAATAATTTTGATCACTCAATCTACTAATAAGATCCTCAACTTCTTTTCTATTGTTTTCAATTTCACTCCTCAAATTTTCTTGAGTGCCATGAGGGTATTGAGAGAATGGTGGGGTAGGTTGATTTTGTTGTTGAGGCTGATTTGGTGGAGGATTTTCCTCCTCTTGTTGAGAATTTCCTACAAATTAAAAAAAAAAACATTGATTTCTAAACTAAAACAAAAAAATTCAATTTAAAGCTAACAAATTCAAAACAAATACCAAACAATACTTACCTCTTGCATCTCTTCGTCGTTGTGGTGCCATATTTGTGAAGAAATCCAATTGCTCTTGATGAATTTTGAAGAAATCACCTCTCCAAGAATGCGAGTGCATATAACAGGGTTTTTGGCCGTGGGCGGAGCTAAAACACAGAAAAAATGAAATGAGAAATGATATTTGGATTTTCTTTTTTTTTTTTCTTTTAAAAAGAAATAAGGCGAATGCGTTATGTCTCGTTTTTTTCTTGTTTGGCCACAAAAGTGCGACCATCTTGGTGGACTTACCCACTAATTTTATTATACATTTTATATCATAAAAATCATTTAAGTGGGAAATATTAATGAAAAACATGTTAAATAAAATAATCTTATATTCAATTAAAAAATATCAAGTTAAAGTATACATAAAACTCAATCTTAATAATACATAATTATGTGTTTCTATTACGAAAATAGTCAGTCTATATTCATAAAATCAAAAATATTCATAAACTAGTCATTCTATTACCCTAAATTGTAAACCAATGTCTTAAGGGGTCCTAATATGACATTTCTTAAGGGGATCAAAGAATTTCTCAAAATTTTGTGAATTTTCCCAAGGCAACCAAATTTAATAATAATAAGATCATGCAAGATTATAATAGGGATGAGATTTCATGATCTAGGTTGGTTGGTTGAAACAAGAGCTATCTCAATCAATTGTTCCACAAGAAAATGTTGTTCACTAACTTGCATTATTCAAAGGGCCACCCAAAATTTACCCTAAGTTCCATAAACCCTAAACCTCAAACTCTAAAATCTAAACCCTAAACCCTAAACCCTAAAGCATTCATTTTGTCCTAGGACCTTAAAATGAAATCTGGTTTCCTTAGGAAACTCCACCAAATTTTATTCCCTTAAGCCATGCCATTTTGTCCTAGGACCTTACTACATATATCCCCTTAAGCCATCCTATTACCCTCAACCCTAAACTCTAAACTCTAAACCCTAAACCATAAAGCCACAATTTTTTCCTAGGCCCTTAATGAAATTTGGTTGCCTTGGGAAACTTCACCAATTTTTGTTCACTTGATCCATGCCATTTTTTCCTAGGACCTTACTACACATAGATCCCCTTAATCCATCCTATCACCATAAACTGTAAGTTGATGTATTAAGGGGTCCTAATATGACATTTCTTAAGGGGATCAAAGAAGCTCTCAAAATTTGGTTAAGTTGTCCAAGGCAACCAAATTTAACAATAATAAGATTGTGCAAGATTATTATATGAATAAAATTTCATGATCTAGGTTGGTCAATTAAAACAAGAGCTATCTCAATCAATTGTTCCACAAGAAAATGTTGTTCACTAACTTGCAAGTCCATTATTCCAAGGGCCACCCAAACTTCACCCTAAGTTCCCTAAACTCTAAACCCTAAACTCTAAAATATAAGCACTAAACCCTAATGCATTCATTTTTTCCTAGGACCTTAAAATGAAATTTGGTTTCCTTAGGCAACTCCACCAAATTTTATTCCCTTAATCCATGTCATTTTGTCTTAGGACCTTACTACATAGATCCCCTTAAGCCATCCTATCACCCTAAACCATAAACTGATGTCTTAAGGGGTCCTAATATGAAATTTCCCTTAATCCATGTCATTTTTGTCCTATGACCTTACTACATAGATCCCCTTATGCCATCATATAATCCTAAACCTTAAACTCTAAACTCTAAACCATCATTTTGACCTAGGACCTTAATGAAATTTGGTTTCCTTGGGAAACTTCATACAATTTTATTCAATTAAGCCATGTAATTTTGTACTAGGACCTTACTACATAGATTCCCTTAAGCCATCCTATTACCCTAAAACCTAAATCCTAAAATCTAAATCGTAAGTTCCCTAAAGCATTCATAAATTGTCCTATATTAATAGTTAATTATTTTTTCATTCAAGTAACATTCCTTAGACATAAATGAGGCTTACACATTTTATCATTTGTATTCAATTAGGCCATTTACATTGAATGGTTTAAGGATAATTCCTAAATAGGTAGCTTACATTTGGAAATTACAAATCTAATGCAGGTTCACTTATATCTTAGAGATCACATGGATCAATTCAATAATAATCGTAATCCACCTCCACACCCTCCATCTCCACCACCTTCACCTCCACCTCCACCCACTCCACCTCATAACCCCCCACCTCCACCAGTTGGTGCAAGCTTGCAAGCACAAATCAATGTCAATGTTAGATCCATTCATGATCAAATCAACATTATTCAAATTGAAGAATGTATCACACCAACTTTGAGGATAATTGCATTTAGGATGCAAAATGTTGTTGATGTTGTTAGGGATATGGATGGGATGTTAGATGAGCATCGATGATGATTAGAGGAGAGGAGAAATTTTGATTCTAAAAAGGAAAACACAAAGAAATGAAGAGATGTAGTAGAGAGCTGCAAGAAGTTTTATAAATTACGACTATGATCTTATAGTTATAAATTTATGAATTTGGTTCTATGGATATTTTGTGTGATGAATTTATGAATTTGGTTGGATGGATATTTTTAGTGACGAATTTATGATTTTGGTTGGATGGATATTTTATTGATGAATTTATGAATTTGGTTGAATTTACGGACTTATAATGATGAATTTATAATAGTGTATATTTTATGACTATCTCCTAGATCATGATTTCTCCTATTGGAAAAATGTAATATATGTGTGTGTGTGTGTGTGTGTGTGTGTGTGTGTGTGTTAAACATAAATGAGATTTTTGTGAATGTTTCAAGTTTATTTTTTAGTATGTGCATGCAAATTAAAATTGCATAGTTCTAGATTTTAAATTTTGAAATTTGTATGTACACATAGTTTAGTTGAATGATGTATGCATGCAAATTATGCATCGTATTTTTTATTTTAAATGTATGTACATGTTAAATTTTCAAATTGTATGCACATGCTAAAGTTCAATCAATGTATGTATGTGTATGTATATGCATGCATATCCTATTTAAACAAATTTGCATATACACATTTCAAATTTAACTATTTCCTATAATTTTGTAAGTTTGTATGCTAATTTTGTATAATTTAATGTAGGTGAAAACTTATATCTGATATCATGGATCAATTTAACATTGATGATATCACCAATCCAACACCTCAACAACCTCCACTTCCTCCACCTCATATCCCACCTCCACCACCTACTCGATTGATGGGGCTCACTTGCAAGAATGTATAAATGATCAAGTGGCATCCATTCAAAACCAAATCAATGCTATGGAAAATCAAGCATTGATTCCACCATGCATGAGATGTTTTACATTTGTGATGCAAAATTTTGTACTAGATGCCATTAGGACTATTGATTTTGGTTTAGATAGGCATCGATGAGAAAGAGAGGAGATGAGGTGATTTTATGCAAATGGTCTCTCATATAAACAAATTTTAGACCTAAAAATATGAAAATCCCATCTAGCCCCTTATTTTATCGACCCTAATACTCAACAACCCATTCCTCCCAATAAATCTAGAATATCCATGAGGTGGTGTATATATCCACAAATGAGTGTACATTTTTGGGATCAATGGTATATGGTATTTGACAGTCCACCACATGCTAATCTGGAGGTCCAATTATATTTTTTGAGGAAACTATATGTAGAGTTTGTTATGGGGAAAAATAAAAATTATTTTGATTTTAAATCATTTTAGGGTGTTGGTGGCAACATTGCCACAAGAGAGGTTAGGGGCAAGGGTTGATCCCCAATGCCCCATGCATGCACAACCTCTTGTTGCTCCTCTTGGTCCTGCCATTCCCACACCTGTGCATCAACATGCGGTGGTATCAACATTAGGATCCCTCAGTATGCTTGCAAGAGACCTTGATCAACATGCTTCTGTGATAGCAGGTAGGGAGCATAGAGACCACAATGATGGAGGAGTGTCTCATGGATTTGGTCCTAGTACCACTCCATAGGTGTCGAGACCACATGTATGTACTAGTTTCCATCATATATGCTATGGAACCAATTAGGCTAGACCTAGTTTGGGTGGATGTGGAGATTTTGGTGGATCATCTGGTTGCCTTAGTTCATTTGTAGAATTTCTTACTATAAACCATCACATTGAGGATAGTGCAATGCAAGTATAAATACACATCTACATGTTGAATTTATAAGAATTTTAATGAATGTATATTAAAAAAATTGCAATACATTTTAATAATCAAACTATTTGGTGTACAAATGGTAGTAGTGATGGTGAAATTATTTGCACTATGAGTACATATGTCGACACTAGGTCTAGTTAGCAACCCTTAGGGGTTACTTTGATTTTGATTTTTTTAATTATATATGAAATAATGTTTAACTTGAGTTTTAAATTTATAATTAAATCATGAACATATGTTTTAAATATTTATGTTGGTTCATGGGAGTCAATCAACTTCCATGTTGATTCCACTTGAGGGGTTTCCGAGCACTCCTTCAGTGTCGAATGTTGCAGATCAGGGGCAGGTACATTTATAATTAAATTGTTTAACTTATATTACTATCTAGTAACAATTGCAAATTTTGAATTTACTATATATCAAGTGTGAATGTACACTTGTAAATATTATAAGCGTTAAATGTCTATATGTATGTATAGGTTGATACGGCAATGAGAATGGGCATTAGACAAACATTAGATGTTGCTGCTACTCATGAGGCCTCTAAATTTCAAGTTGTTTAAAAAACTTTCTACACACAATGTGCAAACTTGAATATATCTATTTTAACCTAATTCAAGTATACATGCTTTAAATTTGATCTTATAGGATTATGTTAGTGCGGCATTCTGCCACAACTCATTCATAGTTACACCTCCAGGAGGACATATAAAGCAGGCTCCAAATATCATGGTAATTTAATTTTTTTATTTTATTTAATTTCAATTACAAATTATACATTTTGAATAACTTCAATTAAATTTAAAATTGAATATATGCATATATATATACATATATATATATATATATACATACATACATACATACATATATATATGTGTGTGTGTGTGTGTGTGTGTGTGTGTGTGTGTGTGTGTGTGTGTGTGTGTGTGTGTGTGCTCATACATGTTAAATTCTTTTTCTTTAATAGCAGGAGACACATCTTGTAGTTGAGCATGTACAAACAAGTCCTAGAGTAGAGGTTGCAGAACCTTAGATTACAGTACAATTTAAATATGATAAATTATAAATTAAATTGAATTAAATCATTTTTAATTATATACTTACATCTAATTTCAACTTTCTTTGTCTTGTTTATGTAGATTGATTAGGAGAATTTAGAGATTGGTCCAAGTGCACCAGAGCATCCAGACCTAGATATGATGGTAATTTAATTTTATGATGAATTATAAATTAAATTTTCATTAAATCATTTTTCATTGTCTTACATATGATTTTCATCTCTTGTATAGAGTGTTTCAGGTCATCCACATAGTTCGCATGGTTTGAAGAGGTCTCTTGATTATAGAGACGATACATGACCTAAACATGATTTTATGGGTTATATTTGATTATTTCATGGACTACATATTTGGTTTCTCATGTAATCTATTGGACTTTATATTTCATGGGTCAAGTAGTTTGTTGGACTTTAGTTCATGGGTTGTACTCAGATGGAATTTATTTCATGCACTTAATATATTGTAAATAATGAATTTTATTATTGTTCAATTTTTTTTTACACATGGAAATTTATGCATTTTATGTTCATAGTCAAGACATTAATATAGGAAATTAATGTGAAATTAAATATAAATATGAAATTAAAGTTGAAATTAATAGGACATTTTAATATTTTTACTTTACAAATTTAGTGATCCCATACATGATATGTACATTCAATAATTAGAAATAATTAGTCAATGAACTTATTCAATTCACGCCAATCAATAATTAGTCAATAAATCATAATCTAAAAACAAAAGTAATCTGTTTATATACCACAAAGGATGAAATTTTAAGAAATAAACAATACCATACAAGATTAAAGAACAAAAGCATTAATAAATTCTATAAACTAAACATAAATACCAATCAAAATGCAACAAGTTTTGCCAAAAAAGTTGTTCTATAAGTATACACCATATTTCCTAGTTCTTTTACAACATTAAATTAAAGAACTTAATTATCCAAAAATAGGTTAAAGTTTTGAAATTAAATCATGTAATCCCATATTTACAAATCATGCAAAGTGTTAGAGAAAACTTAGGAACATAAAATTCCTCTTGACCTCATGTTCCACAAAAAACACTAATTTATAGATTGCCTTAAGGGTATGTCTTAAGGGGTCCTAATACGATGTCTTAAGGGGATCAAAGAAGAGTATAATTAAGTATAAATATTAAGTGATATAAAGAAGTATTATACTTTAGGGTGACTCATCATAACAAATGATATAATTAAGTATAATATTTAGGATATGTGCTAATACGACATGTCTTAAGGGGATCAAAGAAGAGTATAATTAAGTATAAATATTAAGTGATATAAAAAAGTATTATACTTTAGGGTGACTCATCATAAAAAATGATATAATTAGGTATAATATTTAGGATATGTGCTAATATGACACATCTTAAGGGGATGTCTTAAGGGGTCCTAATACAACATCTTAAGGGGATCAAAGAAGAGTATAATTAAGTATAAATATTGAGTGATATAAACAAGTATTATACTTTACGGTGAATCATCATAACAAATGATATAATTAAGTATAATATTTAAGATATGTGCTAATATGACACATCTGAAGGGGGTGTCTTAAGGGGATCAAAGAAGAGAATAATCAAGTATAAATATTAAGTGATATACACAAGTATGATACTTTAGGATGACTCATCATAACAAATGATATAATTAGGTATAATATTTAGGATATGTGCTAATATGGCATGTCTTAAGGGGATGTCTTAAGGGGTCCTAATACGATGTCTTAAGGGGATCAAAGAAGAGTATAATTAAGTATCAATATTAAGTGATATAAAGAAGTATTATACTTTAGGGTGACTCATCATACCAAATGATATAATTAAGTATATTATTTAGGACATTTGCTAATAGAACACATCTTAAGGGGTCCTAATATGACATCTTAAGGATATAATTGATTTAACAATAATTTATACATGATATTTAGTGATTATACACTCAAATATAAAGTTTCAAAGTAGGAAAACATGCACATTTAACAAACAAAATATATAAAATATTGATTTTGATACATAAAAGTACATAGAGTATAATTGTGTATGTACATGTATTTGTAATTTGTACCCGTATTTAAAATTATTCCACACATGTGTGTAGGTTGAATCCAGACATCCTCTCCTTTTTGTTTCAAAGTATGAGATCAATGCGATGATAACTTAAGGATAGAAAAATGGATAATAAATTAATTTTAACTATTAATGTACAATCAATATCAATATATAATCAAAACATGTATTTAAATATAATTTAACTAATAATTACCTATTTTTACCAAGTATTCCAAGTTGTCTAGGTTGAATCTGCATGGGCTCTTCCTTTTGTGATGATAGCTTAAGGATCTATAAAAGGAGAATTTAAATCAATTTCAACTAATAACACACTTGACCAATATCAAAAAATGTATTTAATCTATTTAAAAGGACAATATAAAACTAAAACTATATTTACCTATATTTACTTATTCCACTGAACCATCTCCATCCTCTCTTTTTTGCAACACATTTATGATTGGCTCATGCTCTTCCATAGAAATTGTCCATAGAAATTTATTTGTAGGTCTTCCATGATATTGATCTAGTTTTATATTTTTTACCACCACCAAATTTGAATAGTGCATAATCTTTTTATGTGTTTCATAATATTTGAATGTAGGTAGTCCATTCTTCCTTATCAGGTATTTTCATAGCCAAGTGCAAAAAACAAGCATCGATTCTATTGGAAAACATGAAAAACATCATAAAAAAAATTCTCTTTCTTAAGGGGATCAAAGGCTTGTTCTAAAAATTTTCTTAAGGGGATCAAAAACTTGTTATCAAAATTTTCTTAAGGGGATTTCATAAGGGGATCACTGTACCTATTGGATAATGATAACCATCATCATCTTGTTAACATGCTATTAACTTATGTTTAGTCTCCATACAGTGAGTCAACCGATATTATGTTTCCTCTTCATTCCCCTATGGTACAACAACAACATACACATGTCCTACAAACAAAATTTGTAATAATAACTTGTGTGTATCCATATAAATAATTTACTATTAAAAAGTAACTTAATAAAGTGAAATAAAATGAAATAAATTGAATTAAATTACCTTCTTAGAAATGGTCTAAAACATGTTCATAGTCTTCAAATGAAAACACTTGATCATTTTTTTCAATAGTTCTTTCATATTGATTGTGTGCTTGTGCAGGTGTCAATGATATTTGCTCCCACTGTTCAACCCATTTCGTATTTTCACATGCTTCCCAATCTCCTGAGATACAAAACTGACAAATGCATACAATATCCCTTATCTAGATAGTCCATGTGCTTGTTGTTGAACTCTTAAATGAATGTCATTTAGTAGACCCACTGATTGTCTCACAATCAACTCTAGGTAGAATGTTCTCTTCTTCAACCAACCAAAAGAATCGATGAACTTTAGAGTACTCACTCGAACCAGGTGTAGATAATCTTGTATTGCACCAATCCACAATCCAACATGCATCTTTAAATTTTACTGAATACTTGAATTTCAATTGTTCTCTATCAAGAATTCTTTTGATTCATGTACCAACTCCATCATGTTCTCCTTTACCTTTCCTAGCTTCAAAAAAACTCCATATATGTTGGACATTAAGTTCCTTGTGAACCCTACTTAACCAATAGAACATTTGAGAATTCTTGAACTGCCCTATACAATTGACCATATGAGGTGTTCTATCATCTAGATTCCTCTTTCTCTTAAATTTCTATAAAATATAATTGAAACAATATTGAACAAACTCTAACGAGTGTAACCAGTTGTCACTCATATAAAAATAATACTCCTCAAAAATTTTATATCATCCTATGTGCTATCATCTGCATGTCTATAAACAATATGGACAATCATAGCTACTTGCAATGAATTATAATATTGTGATTGAATTTCCTCTTGTGCAGCTAGAGTATAATTTTCTGCAAAATCAGCCATTGAAAGTATAGTACCAATTGGAAATATGTTTCTACATGTGCGAAATTGGCTATCACGCCATCAAGCATGTTGAGAGAGAATCACATATTTTGGTACAATCTTATTCTTAAATTCTAATATGAATGCATGTACACTAACTTTTATGTAACTAAAACACAATGCTTTCTTATTTTTCCATCTTTTTGAGAATAGTTAACATTCTTAAATATTTTAACATCAACTAATTATTTTCCAAAATCATTATCAACACTTGCATGCATGCAAACTCTTAAGAATGAAATACTTCCACAACTAGTGCATTGTCTTGAAATACAAGAACTTAACTAAAATAAATTTTCATTAGATATTTCACAAAATAAACTTGACATAAACTCCCTTATTGTTTTAGGTGACATATTAATACCACATTCCTACATAATCATGTTAGTATGCAAAGTACAACGTATATGTTGAAAAACATCATAAAAATAATGAAATTGAACATGTTTTTTAAGACAACAAGATATTCATTGTTTATTAATTTTTACATGCCATGGTTTACATTTTTCAAAACACCTTTGACTTATTTTAATATTACCAAGTAACACTAAATCACAACTAAATTTTCTATAAAATTCAGTCTATGTTGTATCTAATAGGTGTTTTGGATGAGGATCACGAACTTTAGACCTCACCCTTAATTTTAAAATGTCTCTAGCATTAGATGATACCATAGTATTATCATGTCAATATTTTTCAATCAAAGATTTAATTTCAACATTCAATTTCATATCAGACCTTGAGAGTCGACCTCTGAAACTTCAACATTGGTTGATAAGATCATTTTCTATACTTTCTCTTCTTTTTGTCACTCTTATCAATGTTTTAGGATGTATTTTTTAAACTTCACTAATATTGCTTACCATTCTTTTATTCAAAGTTTCTTTATTAACTATAGTAGTTTTTATAGCTCTTCTTACTACATTCTTATCTTTAGATTTACTATTTTTTTCCAATAGACTAAATAGCACTAGCAATAGTAGACATAGCATGTTTTATTGATTGGTCTTTTCTTCTTTGTTAAATAACAAAAATGCCTAATTTTTTTATTATTTTTCTCATTATTTGCATTCTCATTAATTACATTATTAGTTGACATTGAACTGAAAGTTTTTTATGATAAAAAAATTGATTGTATAATCTATTAGCATGTGTTCTTATTTGTCTCCAAGAAATTTTACCAACAAGATTATCCAAAACATCACTTTCAAATTTTTTAAAAATATATTCAAAACTATTTTCATTTTCATATTCATCTTCATTTCCATTTTCATTTTCATTTTCATCTTCATCTTCATTTTCATTTTCATCTTCATCTTCATTTTCATTTTCAATTAAAAGATTTTCATTTTCATTTTCAATAAAAAAATTGTTTTCATTTTCATTTTCATTAAAAGGATTTTCATTGTCATTTTCAACAACAAAATGTTTTTCATTTTTATTTTCAATAACAATTTGACTCAAATCTTGAACTCTATAGATATTATCAATGTCAACTTTGTGATATCTAACATTTTCTAAATATCTAATAAACACCATTTCCATGAGGCTCAAAGGTGGATTTGAAGATGTACCTAGACTTGTACCTATTGAAACATTCTCCATAGCATTGGAAGCAATATTTGAAGACATACTAGGAGTAGTTTGTATATTTGTATTATTTTCCACATTCACCTCTTCCAAGTTTGCATCGTCTACATCCATGGTCTCCTTAATGTTTTTATCTTCAATAGTTGTGGAATTGGATGCTTCACCATCATTTATTGATCGAATTCTCATTCTTCTTTCTCTTTGTCTTTGTTTCTCCTTCTCTCTCTTTGTTTGAATTTATTTAGGGGTCAATACCTTCCTATCTTTGTTCTTATTTCGACATTATGATTCCATGATTGAAATTTATGAATGTTAAAAAAATGAGTGTTCCTTGCTTGTTCCTCCTCCAAGCAAGTAGTAATTGTTCACAAAATTCTTCTTCCTCCTTCAAACAAGTGGAAATTGAACAAATTTCCTCTTCCTCTTTCAAACAAGTAGCAATTGAACAAAAATCCTCTTCCTCCATCAAACAAGTAGCAATTAAACACAATTCCTCTTCCTCCTTCAAACAAGTAGCAATTGCACAAAATTTCTCATACTCTTTCAAACAAATAGCTCAATCAAACAAAATTTCTCATCCTCCTTTGAAAACAAATAGGAATTCAACAAAATTTCTCTTCCTCCTTCAAACAAATAGAAAATAAATAAAATTCCTAAATTCCTCCTTTGAAAAAAAATAGAATAATCCATATAAAACCATACATGCAATAAAACCATACATGCAAACAAATTTTTTCATCCTCCTTTGAAAAAAAATAGGAATTCAATAAAATTTATCTTCTTCTTTCAAACAAATAAGAAATAAATAAAATCCATCTTCCTCCTTTCAAAGAAAATATCAATTCAACAAAATTTCTCTTCCTCCTTCAAACAAGTAGCAATTAAATAAAATTCCTCTTCCTCCTTTGAAAAAAAGTAGCAATTCAACAAAATTCCTTTGTCATAGTGTCCCAATGATACCTCCTCTCAAAATTGAAAACAATCCCAACTTAAAGAGCTTCAACAAGGAAAAAGGTGATAGAAAATAGGGAATCTGTCATAGTCAGCAATACAAAATAATTCTCAGACCTGAGATGCCCCTTTTTGATAGTAAAATTAAAAATAATGGTAAAAAATAACTTGAGATTCCATTTAAGAAACGAGATCCCAATTTATAGAAATTAGGATCCCATTTAGTAAACGAGATCCTGAGTTAAAAAAATCAAGATCCCATTTACTAAACAAGATTGTGTTCCATTTTCAACAGATCCACTAGTAAATAGGATCCCATTTATTAACTAGGATCCCATTTTATTTTCAACGAGTAAATTGCAAATGGGATCTCATTTACTAAATGGGGTCCAATTTTTTTAATTTTGAAATGTAGCCCAGGTTTTTGTTTTGTTGACAAGTTTGGGAAAAGGTTTGGTGTAATGCCCCATCGCACAAACACCAAAGGAACAAGTTAAAAAGAAACATTTTTTTTTAAAGAACATAAGGAAAGTACATTAGGTATTCCCATCATAACAATGTTCTAAGTTGCACAACTAAATCCATTGGGGTACGCGAGGTGACATTACCAAACTATCCCATAACAAAGATGATAGATTAAACATTAAATATTCAATTACGCAAATCTATTCATCCATAGATCACCATTTAAAAAGATTCTTTAAAGATAACCAAATGATAAGAATAATCCATATAAAACCATACATGCAATTGAAAAATAAATTAATCATGAAGATATTAAGTATATATATTTCCATAGATACAACATAACATTAATAGTATTTACAAATGATAGTTCACGAATGATTACATGGTATGATAATACATTACATCAGTTTGATAGTACATCACAATGAACACATATACAAAATTGCATCAAGGTCTTCCCAACACACGTGGGAGTGATACATCCATAAATAAAATACATCAGTAGTACAAATATACATCTGGTAACATATGAATCCTGGATCAACAACATCTACAAAACTATGCACTGAATGGTACAATTGCATCCAAGGGGACCCAATGAGGTGTGTAGCATGCTCCACCCAACCACTCCCA
Source organism: Sequoia sempervirens (assembly GCA_007258455.2). Taxonomy (NCBI): domain Eukaryota; kingdom Viridiplantae; phylum Streptophyta; class Pinopsida; order Cupressales; family Cupressaceae; genus Sequoia; species Sequoia sempervirens. Next base: position 190,300,720 of record VDFB02373365.1, on the reverse strand, counting down.
TGCTGGGAGTAAACAAGGAAGGATCCCTGACCAAGCACATCCAAACAGTAACACAAGACTAACTCCAGACAAGATAAGATAATATCTAAAGACCACTCACAAAACTAAACAATGATAAATCACCAAGAGACATAACAATAGACCACTTCCAGAGGATTTCAATAAAACAACTCAAATGTGATGCTAGAGGAGAGTTTCATTGCATGGCCTTACATGGATTATCTAGAAAACCTATCACAAGGTGCTGCCTCCATCTATGGTTCTCTTGATAACCTATCTAAGGCGCTACTCCACAGGGTCACTCATGTGGAATCATTAACCTCTTATGAAGATGAGGCAATGATCTTTCCAACCATGTCCTTCTCAGCCCACCTTTAGTCTATGATAGTACTAACACATGGATGAGGCATCCATAATTATCTTGATTAATGTTTAACTACCCACCCCCTAATTACATTACTTAGATTATCACTTATTACTCTAACTCTACGTGGGTTACCCTGACAACCCCTTTGTGCACCGACCCCCACTTAGAGCCACTCTCCTTAGACACCCAAATCAAAAAATCTAACACCAAGGATTTTGTACCACAAGAACATTGAACCAACAAATGGAACATCCATGAGGAAAAACCATCTCACCAAACTCATATGAAACACATCTATAAAATGGTACAATCCATGTGTAAACTCAAATCACAACCATAGTCAAAACATAGACCAAATGTCAAATTACAAGATCAAATATAAACATCAATTTCCCCACCTCTGGAAGTCCCTAACCAAAAACTCAAGCTCCTATGAAGGATAGAATAACACAAGGGTTTTCTCACATGACACAAATCCAATAAAGAGAAAACCACAATAGATTCAATGAAAATCTCAAGAGTACACAATAATTTCACCAAGTAAATAAATTAATCACTCTAGAATATTCAATTTAATTTAAATCACATATTCTATTTATAATTTTCTCAATTAAAGTATAACATTTCAACTTATAAAATTATCTAATAACTTCATAATCACAGCTTATATAAAACCAGCTCTCTCTCTCTATATATATATATGCATACATATATATACGCTTTTCACATGTATATACAAATATACATATATATGTATATATATAAAATAAAACATCTATTAAAATCATGCTTTTAAATCATATTATAAAAATTAACAAAATAATTCACTATAAAATTTACCCACAGATATATATTTATTTATATATATACACATATATACACATATATATTAACACACACACATATATATAAATATATATACATATATATACATATATATATAATATATATATATATAAACTTTAATAAAATAATGAATTTTAAAAAAAAGGATAGATACAGTGGGTACTGCGTACCTCCCCATGGGGAGGCAACAGTCCCCATTGGTTGCGTACAACAACCGTAGCTATTGTGCACAATCAATGGTAACTATGCGTAGCGTACCATAGTGGGGTCGGGTGGTGGTACGGCCACCATTGACCACTCCCCCCCATATATATATATTTTCAGACAAAAACCAAAAACCTTTCTCTGTGTGTGTGTAGAAAACTTCCTCTTCTCACAATAAAATAAATAAAAATAAATAAAGCTCTTCTTTCTTTTTCTCAAAAATCTAGCCTATCCATTGGTTCTTTTCACTATTTTAAAAGCTCACACTTATCTCACAGATTTTATTAAAAATTCATTATTTTCACATGATATTATCCTCGCAAGATATTCTCTTCCGATTTTCTAATTTTAATATATTGAAAAAGATAATTTATAATTATCACCAACATTATTTATTTAAATTGATTACTTACACCTTTTAATTAATTAAATAACTTTTAATTTACAATATTTAAATTCAAAATTACAATTACTCACAATTAATCATATCCACAAAATATTATTAATTTATTCCATATAAAGTAAAAATAAATTAAATAACAACTAACCATAATTAAAATAAATAAACAACAACCAATACAAAGACAAGGACAAAGCCAAAACCATGACACATGTAACGCCCCACCACACAACCCTAGAGGAAGTTGCAATTAACTACTCAAACACACTAATTTTTTTTTTTTTAAAGTATAATTAACATGCAAGATCACTATCCATTGCCCACAACCTCTAAGGTTACGAGACTGAGATTACTTAAAACCCAAACAAGAAACATGAATTGAAGACATCACATTTAATTACTTAATAAATTAAGAAACACACATATATTCCAAACATTATAAATTACATCAAAGCATAAGAGATACCACATGTTTTTAATTACAATCACTTAACAAACAACACTCATTCCCTGAATGAGGTAAATCCAATAACAAGGTTACAAATTACATCTTCCACCTCAATAACAAATGAGAGGTAATAAATTACAATAATAACTAAAAAGAATGAAGCATGAAAGTACTGGATCGCACAATCTCTTCGACTGGAAATCTCATCCTCATGAACAAGAAGATGACCCAACGGATTAAGGTGCACGTTCCACCCAACCGTGTGATACCCCAAAGGCTCACCCCCTTGTGCTAGGAGATAGTAACAAGGAATCCTATACAAAACCATCAACCTCTAGACACAGGCTAAACCATAACTGAACCAACCAATCACATGAACCATACAACCATAAGAATAACATAACTATAACTCCAACATCACTAAAAAAGGTCACATTGTTTCCAAAAATAAAATAGATCGAGTATGATAAGAAGACCATACACATAAACCCAAATACCAACTGTTGTCATAGAAAGAGTGTCATCATATAATTCATCAAGGGACATCCTTTGGGAATCTTCATAGACTCTAACCCCCACTATGGGTTTCCCTGATGGACTCTACCGAATCTCGGCACCCATGCTCACTCATGTAGAATCAAATACCTCTCGTAAAGACAAGATATATGACCTTGTCATTCTAGGCCTTCCTGTCTCATCCCAAGTCTATACAAGCCCTTGCATCTATGAGCAAGGCTCAATTATCTTAATTAGTGTGAAACACTACCTAACTTCTAAGTACATTGTTTTAGTTATCACTTGATTAGACCACTTCCAAAGGTTTCTCAATTTACCTCTTTGGGCTCTAGCCCCTAACAGAAGCTACTCTTCTACTTTACAACATACCAACCAAAACCAACCACCAAGGGAATCTCAAGTGCATACCAACAAGATTAAACCACTCCAACCCTAGGAGGAACACATAAAGAAAATCCATTCCAAACACGGGAGGAAACAAAAGTCAAAACCCTATCCAAACATTGGAGAAAACAAAACACATAATCCACTCCTTCCATAGGAGGCATGAATAAAAAAAACCACTCCTAATCCATAGGAGACACACCCATCCCCGTTTGTGAAAACTGGGTAAAACAACAGGATAAAACTATACACACTACCCAAAGCAAAACAAAGGTTGACTAACATACTATGACAACCCTCAAAATCAAAAGACAACTCAATTTGGAAGACTTCAAAATATTTACTCTATTTGCCCATTGACGCAGAAGAGGGAGAAGGTATAAAGAAAGGCAACTTGATGATTAATCACCTACCTTGGGATTTCCTAAATCCAAGCCAAACAAAGAGATATTGTTTATAATCAAGTACAAATAATTAAAATTGATTGCAACTACTCCAAGGCATCTAAAATTACATTTGTAATAACGAAGAATTTAGACTAAAACCTTATCTCCCTATTTCTCCAATTTACACAAAATAATCAAATCAACTTGCTAGTTAGAATCATTTGATTAAAACAAACGATCTTATTTCAACATCCATAATGAATACAATCAACTTAAAATTAACTATATTTAAATACACATATAAAAGTCTATACTTAATGTATATATATATATGTATATATATGTATATATATGTATATATAAATACATATATACATTTAAATATATAGTTATCATTTAAATATATCCATTAAAACTTAACTAACTCGATTATTTAACTCTAAATTTCCTCAGTTATACTTTGCTTGAAAATAACTAATTTTGTCATAATTTCATTTCCAAGCAATAAGAAATGTAATTGCAAATATTCATTTTAATTCCCTGATTACTACCAATGTTAGAATCAATTCTCCAATTTAAAGAAAATAAAAATCATTTTTATTATAAAATTAGTATTTGTATCTCCATAATAAAATAACCATCAATATATTTAAATATATATTATTTAAATAAATATAAAAACATTATTTAAATCCTTATATTTGAAATAAAACATTTTTAATTCCAACTAATTTAAATAAAAAAAAACCAATTAAATATATAATATATATTATATAATTAAATAATATTAAAAAAACAAAAATACATATTATATATAAATATAATATATATTATATATATAATATATAAATATCATATATATGTAATATATATATTATATTTATATAATAATAAACATTAAAAATAAAATAAAGTTTATGTTCGACTGGGGAGTCAAACCCCCACATGGGAGGGATGCAGCCAGCGTCCAGCCTCCCTATGTGGAGGTCGCTGCATGTGGCAGTGCCTCCCCCACAGTGTGTGGGGGGTGCTACCACATCAACATCCTCCACAGGGGATGACTGTGGTAGTGGCTGTCAGCCCCCACATGCCCCCACCATGCAATAATTTTTTTTTAATAATTTTATTCAATAAAAAAAATGCAGTGCCCTGTTCTAGGCGGATTTCCCAGAAAGAAAAAAAACACAGGTTTTTTTTTTTTTTTTACCAAAAATTTAAATTCTTATATATATATATATATATCTCAGATTACAACTACATTGAACAAATTTTTCTCAGGTAACCAAAAATACCTAGCAACAAAATTTGCAAGCATAAATTCTAAATTTCATGATGAAAATGGAAATTTGTTTGTTCATCTCTCAATTTTTCTATTGTTGAATCTTTTTTGTGGTTTGATTTTCCATTTCTACAAGAATTCATTTTTCTTCCTCAAGATTTCCATAGAGTTTTTACAAGATTTGACATGGGTTTTGCTTCCAATCAAAACAAAGTTTAAATCCTTTCCAACAACATAAAAAAAATTGTAAAATCTTTCAAAATGAAAACAAAATCATGGAAAGAAACCTTGTTTTTCTCCAAAGCTTAAAAGATTTGTCAATGGTGCTTCCAATTCCTGTTTTGATTCCAACTCAACCAAGGAATCCACTTTGCTTCTTCCAAAAAAAAATCCAAGAACAATAGCCAAACCCTTTCTCTTCTTTTTCCAACCAATTCCCCCCACCAAATTGAAAAAAAAGTCTATTAAAAATGAAATTGGCCTCTTCTCATAGAGTTTCCCCAAATTTAGTCAATGCCCTCTAAAATAATATCCTAGAAATTTTATTTTTTCCAATTATAAATATTTTTCAACTCTATAGTTATTTTCATGTATTTACAAAATATCTCACTTTTAATAATTTAAAAATAAAATTCCTTTTCAAATAAATTTAATTCTTTTAATTTATGCATTTGCAAGATATTTGCATTTTAAATACTTTAAAACACAATTTATAATTCAATTAGATTTAAATCATTTACGTTATTATAAATTTTCTATTTCAAAATGAATTTAAAGTTTTTAATAATTTTTTTTCAAAAAGCATTTAAAATTTTAAAATTTTCTTTTCAAAGAATTTAAGACTTTTAAATTTCCAAAAAGAATAGCTTAATTCAATTCAACACAATTAATTTAATTAATTAATAAAATAAATCCAATCCAAGCTTAGATTCTTTTATTAATTAAATTAAATTAATTAATAAATTCAGTAATATTTTTAACATTATAACTAGATAAATTTAATAAGCAACTTAAATACATAAAGCCATTTATTTACCTTTTCCACTTGCAATTAAATAAAAATTAGGGGGAGATGAACAACAAAGAAACAACTTAACCCGACTAAAACCTGACAACACACTATGACTAGGGTGATGAATTGGCATAGAAAACCTAGCTACTATCTCCAATAAAATATCATTGGCCAATGGACACACTCAAACCTGTGAACCCAGGTGGAGTCGATGTCATGTACCTCTCAAACTGTGAACAAAGAGTATATTGAACATGCATATATATGATATAATAAAACACACCGTGAAGAGGAAATCTCAAAATCGTAGGGCCCTCACAAGCGAGTGATAAAATCTTGTCCCCTTCACCAATACAAGTTTACTAACTGGCGATTCTAACATCAATAATATGATCAGAAGCATAAAACATCATTAATTCCATTATCTGCTAGGTTAATCCAAAGCATGCCATAAAGATAACATTAGAGTAAAATACCATCACATCAAAATATAACATTCATATCGATTTACCATTTGCGATCAAATAGTAACCAAGTGCCAAAGTCACAGCATAACATGTAAACACATAACAAAGAAAAGCAATGCGGATCAAAAGATCCAAAATGGAGGGGTGTTACAACACAACAAGACACAACAAGGTGAAGAACTTGGGACGGGGACAATTCCTTATCAACTCCCTTTTTCAACATCATACCCATTGGGTTAATTTAATGCTCACCTTGTTCTGTCGAAACGTGTGGAATCAAGACTTTATTCCTGCATACAAACAAACATCAAGTAACATGTAAATCTCCATTGCAGACACATTGTGAAAGGAAATCATGGGGTAGCAGGGCGCTCACAATCAAGTGATGCTACTATGTCCTTTCACCAAGACTCACTAGCAACACATCAAAAGACATAGCAACATAGAATCACAACATCGACACATAATATTAAAGAAAACCATAGCATAACCAAATAATCTTACCACCACATTATGTATCATAGATCATCATAATAATGTCAAGAGCAACAAACCAACCAAACTATAAATCCACACACAACCAAGTCGGTGAACTAATCACCATCACAACCCAAGTATAAAAACAACACATAAGAGTATCAAAGAGTATTAGCAACATGATGGGTATTACATTTGGGGATTCAAACCTAGGCCTTGGACCTGGTTTGACCTGCAAGTTGAAGGTCCTAGCAATATCACAAAAAAATATTGACTTTGGGCATATGTCTAAAGCCTTTTTTTGCAGAGTTTTTTGATGAAATTAAAACCCATAATTATAGATTAGATAGTGTAGATTCCAAATATGTAATTTTTTCTTACAATTGAATTCATTTTTTAAATTTTTCATTTAATTTTTAATTAAACATGTCCATAAACTTAAATTATCAAAGTTTTTAAGTATTTTAATAACTTTTTATCAACATAATGTTTTCATGAATGGATTACATGAAAGCATACTTCAGAAAATTCTTTTCAATTTAAAATAAAAATAAAAATTATAAGTTTAGGTCATCTTATACATGACATACATGATTTTTTAAAACACCAAATATGGCCAATAAAAAATTAACAAATAAAAATTTCAATAAAAAATTACAAAAAAAATATGGGAAGTGTGCTTTAGTGAGTTAAAAATCTTTTCCCAAAAGGATTTCGAAAAATATGATTATTTAGGTCAAAATATGGATGATGTACATGAGCATGGTATGGTAAAAAAAATAAAAAATTTAAACAATGGTTTTTAGAAATACCTATTGAAAATCAATTTGTATCATCTTAGGTATTAAAATAAATTACATATTTGGAAACTAGACTCCGAGTACTACATTTTATGACAAGGGACTTTTTTCAAGATTCCATCTCTAAGTGCTTCAAATTTTAAGGTCAAATGTGTCAAATTTTGAAAATCAGGGAAAACACTTCCACTAAATGGCCAAAAAGTGGACTCAACTTCTTGCCATCACCCTACTGCTTTACCTTGGATCTATATTGAATTCAATTCTTCTTGGGATTTTATTCTCCCAGGTCTGATGTAGGCTTGTATTGTTGTAATTTTAGGAAATTTGGTATAAACAAGTATAAATACAAGGTTATTTCACATAATTTCTCCTAAAAATTTCAAGTATCTTAGTGTCCTAGAAATCTAAGTGATCTTATGAGAATTCAAGTGAGAGCATTCAAGAGTTGATTATCAAGCATTTTGGAGAAAAATTCAAAATTCAAGCATCATGTCAAAGTCATCATGCATCATATGTGTTTTTGAGCTAACATTTGTGATGTAGGTTTTCATGATTCAAGCAATCATTCCAAGACATTATTTCATTTCAAGATCAAGAGTAAAGATCCACATCCATTGGAGCCATTTCACATAAGATTCTAGCCTTTATTTCGGGGGTTTGGTGAGTTGCAACATTGCATTTGTTCATTCATTATTCCTTCATTCTGTTTCATTTCATTTCAAGGTTTAATTACCTAAACAGGGTTTGATGAAGGAAAACCCCTATCCACTAACACAACATTTTTTCACTCTTTATGTGTGATTGCAAATCTAGGTGATTTGGAGCTTGAAGATCCTTTGAAGAAAAAGTTGCAAGACTGAAGAAAGTTGTCAAAGATATCAAGAAGTTTTCATCTTCATGGAAACTCACCTAAAGATCGGAATTCTCACCTTTCAAACCTAAAGGTTGGACAAGACAAAAGCTATAGAATATCACTTGAGGATACAGAAATTTCAGTAAATTCCTAATACTAGGATTAAATCACTCCTCTAGGTGTATGAGTCCTACTATACCTCTTTTCACCACTTTTCTGTAGATCCTAGTTTGTCATCTAAAGATTCCAAATTCTACCTAGATTCCAATAGCAAGACTAAATCACCCAGTATAGCATATGAGTCCCAATACACTTAAAAAGTAATAAGTACAAAGTTGTTGGCCTTTTTTTGGACATCTCGAGTCTTCCAAGTGCTTACCTATTTATCCTTAGTTTCTCATTTTAATTTTAAGTTTCATTTTCTAGGTCATATAGTTAGATATTCATATTACTTTCATTTTCTTCATTCTAAGCATTTTCTTAGTGGTGAACCCCCTTTAATCACACCTAAGGAAACCTCCCTAATTATCCTTCCCTCAATTGTGTCACTTGGTTGAGGGATCTTGGTTTCCTAATGATAGATAGAGAGGAAGAGAGGTATAAAAAGAGAGGGAGGGAGGTTGGAGATACATAGATAGATATAGGGGGCAAAAATAGGGAAAGTGCATGTGTATGAGTGAGAGATAGATATTGGGATAGATATAGAGAGGGATAGAGATATATGTAGCATCATAAATTGTTGCCCTTGATAATTTCACACAATATTGACACTCTATTTTACTTATACAATTGCAAAGGTGGTTGTCCTTGCACCAAAAGATCAACTTGTTAATGCTCGATAAAACCATTGGATTTATACAAGATCAAAGATCCATGATCCACAGGAGGTGGTTAAGCCATGTCACGAACCCAAGCACTGTGTTGGCCCACGTCGAAGAGACCAAGGGTGAAACCTTGAAATACCCTTATTTTGGGAACCAAAAGCATCTAGATAGGGATGTGGGACACTAGTCTTTGGATTTTCTCTTTAAAAATTATTAACTTTGAGTGTTGGCCTTGAGTATTTTAAAATTACCCTAGGCCATCCTTTATCCAAAAATATCAATTAGGATGCATATATAAACAATATTTCCCTTTCATTTGAACAACTAAGTACTATTTTGACAAATCATACTTTATTATTCTCTAATTGTGAGGATACATGTGAATTATTCTCTACATGCTTGCTACAACAATCTATTTGTGTTATAATGATTAAATCTCTTGTAGCTCCTCAAGGAAATTCATGCATTATTTAACAACTCTTTTTAGTGACCTATTCTGTGAGATCACTTCATCAAGGATTCCATTCCTAGGATAACATTTCCTTATGCCATTCATTTATTGTAGTCATTTGTTATTTACTCTACCTCTACCCAATAGTGGGTAATCACTCTTTACCATCATTATCATTGTTGTTGTGAAGGTGGGAACACCAACATAGGGGTTTAACTGAGGAAAACTCTTATACAACACAAAATTCTCCTATATCATGTATGCAAGTTAGATCTAGAACTTTCATCAAGGATAAGTTATAGAAGAGTAGAGAACAAACTATACTCGAGTGATTTGGGATCATAACTAGTCAAAACCCTTGGACTAGAGTGTTTACACCCCTATCAATTCATTTTAAGATCAAAATTCAACCACAAGTTCTTCTTTATCTACACATTCTATATCTATATACATTTTTGTAATTTATTTATAGTATATGTGCATTTACATTTTCCAATCTATGGTTATGCATGAATTAGTTTAATTAATCACACAAATCAAAGTTGTCCTCTTTAAAATAAAGGAACCAAACTCTAGAAAATTGGCTCTCCCTTGTGGTAGTTATGTATTCATCAAACCCTAGCCAGTTTTGTTCCAATTTTAAGCCAAAGGGGAAAGGTGGATCTAGGCTAATTCACTTGTTTGGTCTAGATAACTTTTCCAATTTAACATTTTGGTGAACCCAACACATATTACACTTGAAATTTTTGCTTTGTCAACATAAGGTTACTTGAATATCTTGTTGCTCATATGTATTCATTATATGTTAAATTCTAAACATAATGCATTACACCTCTTTGCTCACCACATATTTAGCATGCTAGTAAACCCAACTTAGATCATATCTTGTAAAATTTTCTAATTTAATTTCATCAATTTAAATTTGATTTACTTGTTTAGGGAATTATATCTGAATATATTATTTACATTTTCCAATATTATATTTTTCATTAGAAAAGTAAACATTGAAAGAATTTTTGTTCTTTGTAAAGAAAAAAACAAACACATTCTTCTACCATTTCATTGGAATATTTGTCTTCTCACCACCTTCTTCCATATTTTTTTTCTTGGAGTACTCATGCATGAAGATAATTTGATCTATCAACTCCTTCAAATGCTTAAAAACTATAATTCATGCTTTCATGTGCCTCTTTTTTTTTTGAAAAAAAAAGAGGGTAAACACTTATTGAATCAAATAAAGGATTACAAAGAGAGAGTCACAAGACTCCAAGAAAACACCCCAACATAGAAGCAAAACCCCAATGAGCAGCCACACCCACACAAACTAGAACAAAAACCATTACTCCATCTTATTCACAAAAATCAACCCAACAAGGACATGGGAATACTCCTAGGATAACTACTCCCAATATTCCACTTGCCAACCCCCATTTTCACCAGACAATCAACCACACTATTCCATTCTTGTGAAATGTAGATAAAGGAGAAAACCTCTAACATGGATGTCAATATAAGAATCTTCCTAACCACTGAGACAAGATGCCAATTAATGTCGACCAAATCCTAACTATTCAACATATTGATCAAGATCTGAGAATCTGACTGATAAATGATTTGATGCCAACCTAGAGCACTAGCTCTCTCAATAGAAAATAGAATCGCCAGTCCTTCCATAAAGTTGTTACTTTGCTTCTCTTTATAAATAGAGAATAAGAAGATGACATTACCAACCATATCCCTTCCAACCCCACCATCCCAACATGCCCATGATTACCCCTTGAAGAACCATTAGTGTTAATTTTTAGAACACCAACATGTCAGGGAAGCCAATGGCCCTTCCTTTGGGTCATCTTTTGAAGATTACAATTTCTCATGCCACAACAACACACCTATCTAATGCAAAGAAGACCCAACCTCTGAATAAAATTTGCATCCCCTTTGTCTAGAGGAAAAGACACTTCACACTTAGCAATTATAGTCTCCTGAACCATGCCAAGAATCCTTTTCCACAATTGTTGAATTGGTAGCTTACGTCCCCTAAAAATCCTTTGGTTTCTTTCAAGCAAAATCTGCCACAATATGAAGGAAGGACCAATGTACCACACAATTTGAAGAAAAGAGGCTTGTGCTGGAGGCCTAGCCAAACTTCTCTAGAACTCAACTAGGGAGGAAGAATGAACACAAGCTTGCTTACAACAACCCCACCAAAGATGCTAAATATCTCTAAATAAAGAACACTCAAAAAAAAAATGAGAATAATCTTCTTCACTGTTACCGCAAAGAACACATACATAAGGTCCTTGATGCATATGAAGGGCCAAATGTTTCTCAATACCAACAATGGTTTTGGATTTTGACACCTACAACATAGTTGACACTCACAATGACCTTTTCCATTGGATTCTTTATAGGGAAGTCATGACATTTTTGTACTTTACCTTCCTCTATCATGAACAAACCTTACTCATATGAATCAAGAAAAAAATGTACCAAATACCTGTGATGGCATTCAAGTGAATACAATAACTTACCTTTGGCAGTCCTCTTAGGAAAATACCTTTAAGACTTTGTTTGGAAACTCACAAGGACCATTGATCTTATTGGCCTAACTTATGATTAGAGCCTTGAGAGACCATTCCACATCATATTCAATGTTCTCATGAAGCACTTGGTGGAGACATAGAACAAAAGGATAAGAAACTTTGTCTGTCACCCTTTACATGTCACTATCAACATAGTCTTATGACAATAGTTTTAGGATAGACAATGCAAATGCAATTAGTGACCTTTCAAGTTCTTCAAAGCCTGATATAGGTTGGTAGGACCATTATAAGTGTCTACCCTTCCTTTCTCACCTATACATCCAAACAATATTTGTGATACCAAATCTAAAACTATCATACACCGTCCTAATAAGAGAGTCATACATATAGGTGTATTTTTGACTCCAAAGGCCAAAAAATCAAGGAAACGGGCCTGTAAAACCTTCATACATCATCCTCAATTCTTTCCCCATCATGAAAATTCCAAATCATTCATCCATGCATTCAAATGCTCTCAAACACTCTTCAAACAACTTGGTACATCAATATATCAGACCTTCTATCATATAGAAGCATGTGCAAACTTCATCTTTAGACCTTGCAAATTGGAGATATTATACATCATATATAAAACATGCCTCTCCACAAGTTTTTGTCATTTTTCATTGGTGGAGGGCTAAGAAATTCATTTTTTTTGTTGCCATCGCTTACCCTAGGTAGGGTTTTAGATAGTTTTTAAAAAACTACAATAAATTTCTTTATACCTAATGAAATTACACCAAACCAACTTACAAAGAATGATAATTCATTCCTCTATCAATAACAATCAATTTCAGATCTGTACAATGTCATATAGATCCTTACCATGTAAAATAACATGAAAAAATGTTGGGAATTGTAGGAAAATTCCAGTTTTATTTCCAAATTCTTCTTCCATCTACACACAGCAACCCTTCATTCGAGTTAGAGAATAAAATTTGTACATGCACCATCCAATTATGGGCCCTCCAACCATCCTGTAACTCCCATTAACAACTTTTAACAAACTTTTAAAAAGTTGTCACTTGACAAGAAAAAATTGTCATGACAACTTTTACACCTTTTATCCAAATGACACCTGTTAGGATTTACGTGTCATCAACCTTGTAAATCCTTTAATTTATTTTTCTCCCTTTTTTTTGTACATTTACCCATAAGAGGTGAAACCATTTGACCAATGGTGGTGAAAGAGACAATGTAAATGTAGTGTTACCATTATCATTTGTCCTTTTGGAAAAGGAAAAATTAGCTAAGCGTCCCACTTTGGAATCTTCTAAAATTAGGTTGTTGGGTAAAATTAGGGTGTTGTAAGAGCATCTATTACATGTATGATAGTATGAAAAATTCTCTATGACAAGATATGTTGTTTCTCGACCCCAAACGCTCATGCATGAGAGACGCCTTATGACAGCTATAAGAGAATTTGTAAGAGACTATTTTTGGTATTTTTTGACCATTTGAAGGGGGGAGGAGTGGGGTTTTCTAGGTGGTATTTCTGCCTATTGTTTGGTGAAACCATGGTTGTTTTCATCCTCACAAATCTCTTTAAATTGGGGCCTTGAGCTAAAGTTATTCGATCCAGTTTTACAGGTTTACAAGGTAATAGGGTGTTGCTGAATTTTACAGAGATTGATAAGAGAAGTCTATTGCTACATGTAATATTTCATATTATCAGTAATATACTTTCCTCTCTTTTGGTGGTGGATTTTTTTCCCTTCGGGGTTTCTCCACGTAAATCTGTTGTTGCATGTGATGATTATTCTATCTCTCTCATTCATTCTTCACACTAAGGAAAAAGGTTAATCTACATATTTCAGATTGGAATTCACTCATTTAATTTCATATTTCAAGCTTTCTTCACCTTGATAATCAACATTTGGTATTAGAGCTAACAGTTCTATTAAGGAAGGGATGCTTTCCTTTTAAAATGTTGAAGGTTTTTGCTATAGTGGGAGCTTTTTGTTGTGGGTTTTGCAGATTTGTGAAAGATTGCATAACATGGCCTCCACCTCTCATCAAGATATTGAGAAATTCAATGGCACTGGTTATGAGATGTGGAAGTTGAAAGCGAAGGATCTCCTTGAGGAGAGAGATCAATGGTTACTAGTTTCAGTTGATAAGAATCCATCTACTTCAACCTTGTCAAATGAAGATTGGAAGAAGTTAGACAAGAAGGATCGAGGGACCATTCATTTCTGTCTCACAAACTATGTCCTCTTGAATGTCTCTTTAGAAGACATGACATACAAGCTTTGGAGGAAGATAGCTGAAATATACCACACTAAGATTTTGTCTAACAAGTATCTCAAAAGATGTTTATATTCATTAAAGATGAAGGGTGGTGATTCTATTCTTGAACATTTGAATGCTTTTAATTTGATTATAAGTTAACTTGCATCTATTGATGTTAAAATAGAAGATGAGGATAAATGCATTTTATTGGTTTGCTCTTTGTCAGAATCTTGGGAAAATTTAATTGTTACTATAACAAGTAGTGGTGCAAACCTAAAATGGATAATATTATTCCCATACTTCTTTCAAAGGAGATGAGGAGAAAGACCATGCATAGTGGCTCCCAAGATGCCTTGCATATGCAAGGTAGGCCCAAGGAGAAAGGACCTAAAGGGGATAAGAAGAAGGACAAGTGTAAAGGACAATCTAAGACCCTTGGAAAGAGTAGAGTGAAGTGTTGGAACTATGGTAAATGGGAACATGTGAAGAAGGAATATAGAAACAAGAAAAAGAATGCAGATTCCTCCACAAAAAATTCCTTTGATAACGGTGATTCTGAAGCTTTGATTATTTCAACTAACACAGTTTGTAATGATGCATGGCTTATTGATTCAAGTGCTTCCTTCCATATGACTCCTCATAAGGAGTGGTTTTCTACATACAAAGAATATGATGGAGGAGAGGTATTCATGGGTGATGTAACACCCCTCTAATTTGTTATGTTTTCTTGATAGCTCAGATACTTTGTTAGACTATGTTTTATGTTGTGGTTATTCTATCACTGACAGTGGAGCGATAATGGATTATATTGATGTGACTAAAAATTATATGCATGATGATTATGTTAATATGCTTTATGGTTGCATAGATGCTTAGTTGTGATGACATTGATATCTTTGCTTATTGTAGTTTAATTGATATATTATCTTGTTAGTTGATGTGACATTGTATTGGTGAAGAGAACAATATTGCATCACTCACTTGTGAGTGCCCTGTGATTTCCATGATTCTCTCTTCACTATGTGTATGAAATTATTATATGTATACATGTGTGACATTTTATTTTTTATAGGATTGCAGGTACAGGACATTAGCTTCACCTGGTTTCATAGGTCTGAGCGTGTCCACTACTCAACAGTAATATTGGGAGATAGTGTAAACCATAAATCAGCCTTACTTCAAACAAATGACCACAGTTAGCTGTTATTCCATTTAAAATAATCTAATCTAAGATTCCTATGAAATACTTGACTATGATAGAATATGCAAACTAAATAAAACAAAGATAATGAAATGCAAGCATATAAAAACATAATCAAAAGTTTATTTCATAGTGGATTGGTGCTATTGTTGAAAATAGCCCTTTCCCAATCCTTGCTTAAGCTCCATGACATGAAAATGGTAGGTTGATGATCAAAATGATGGATGGGAAAAATTAGTTCTCAGTTTAAGAGAATGACTTTGCATAAGCTTTGTGGATGAAATTGTGTAGTTGTTGAGGATTTGTTGATGAATGAAACCTTTGTTTTATAGATTTTCAATTGCTAAGAATGATCAAGAGGGAGCAATGTGGGATAAAACATAAGCCAATGAAAAGAGGCCACTTGTTAGCTTCTGATAGGCTTGAGGATGAGCACATTTTGGCCAATGTGCCATTTTAAAATTGTTGAGTGGGGGCACATGTCAGAATTTTAAATTTTGAGTGGGGGATAGTCAGAATTTAAAATTCTAAGTGGGGGACATGTTAGAGTTTAAAATTTTGAAAATGTTGAGTGGGGAATATTCCTCAAAGATGCCATGTTGAAAGAAAATAAGGATTTTAATAAATCAATAAATTGATTTATTTGTGCAAGTGGGTGGTTAGGTTAATTTAAATAGGATTAGATTAGCCTAATGATGATTAGGATGTTGTGACCAATTTGACTTGAATTTTTTATTTATTAAATGAATAACCTTAGAAATGAAATTAATGTTGATGAATGGGCCTAATTAACTGCTTGATGCAAATTTTGCCCCTCTTTGAAGCAATGTACTTGTTGCGTTGGTTCAAAGAATAAACTTTCCTCGATCAAAATTGAAAAAAAATATGATTTTTTTGGATGCCCCAGTGGAAAGAAGTACACTGGTACATTGCCCCCTCGAGAGATCAAGCGAAAAGATTCGATTTGAGGGTCGATCTCGCAATAAAGAGGTTCAAGATGGATGGTTATGGATGATGATGCAAATGAGATAGTTGAGACGGGTGATGTGATATGCTATGATTATGTGATGGATGATTTATGCAAATATATGATTTATGAGATGCTTAGACTAACAAATCTAAATTATGATGATGATGCAATGCATGTGAAATGATCGATGTTTCCTATTATGTATGATATGAATGATATGTGGTATGCTAGTAGTTTGTGGATGCAGGATGGATATATGATGGATGCATTGGTGATGATGATTTAACTATTCATGATGTGATGTTAGTGTGAAAAAGAAGAAATCAGGTGATGACAAGAGGATCCAATAAGTCCATGATTTGACATAACTTTATTAGAGATGATACTGATGATGATAGATGATGATGATAGATTTGCTTATCAAGGATTGGGATTTGAAAAGGGCTACTTACCTTATGTTTGATAATACACGTAGATACGATGCATCAAGGTATACAAAAGTAGGATGGTGTTGTACCTAGTGCGATGTACTTTGACTCAACAAACAGATAGGAGTACTCTTGTTCACACTTGACATACAGAAACCTTGCTAGGACATACCTAACAAAATAAGTATTCGCCAAGTTATTTTACAAGAATGTCCAACAAGCACAACAGATAAAATATAATGATCGTTGCCCCATTCCTATCTCTCTAAATCCTTCATTTGGATATCATCGAGAGGTCCTTGGAATGAGCGCAATAAGATAAATCAAAAGAAAAGATCAAGTACACAAATAGGCCAATGTTCTTCATACCTTCAACCAAAAGGATGTGTTTTGATAGGATAAGAATCCAAGTGATATCCAAAATGATGCCCATTGTCAGAATGATATGTCCTAGGACATGCATTGTATAGGATGATGATGGTTTGATAAGTTGTTTGATAGGCTATTGATATAAGGTTGACTAACATGTTTGAAAATGATCAAAAGTTTGATTTTGTTTTCAAGGTCTATTGTTTCGATTTTGATTTTACAATTGAAGCTTGCTTTTGCTAACTAATATGATTGTTTCTATTTGTGTTGCCAAAGGATGAAGGTGATGATCAATTTATTATGGATGATTGATTATTGCAGGTGAAAATGAGATGAGGCGGATGGATTTTTCAAATATTTGGATGTTTTTGATGTTTTGAAATGTTTTGAAATTTTTGGTGTTTTGAGATTTTACAAATGTTTTGAGATTTTTATTTTTCAAATGTTTTGTGTTTTCCTAAGATTTTATGAATGTTTTTGGATTTTCTATTTTTTGAATGTTTTGGATTTTGATGTCTTTTGAATGTTTTGGATTTTGATGTTTTTGAATATTTTGGATTTTGATGTGATTTTGGATATTTTTAGATTTTGATGTGATTTTGGATGTTTTGGATTTTGATGTTTTGGATGTTTTTGGATTTTGATGTTTTGGATGTTTTTGGACTTTTTGCATGATTTTGACAATTTGGATATGGATATGTGATGATATCAATGCTCTGTTTTGGGTTTTTTTTTTTTGCTAAAAACCAAGCTAAGGTTGATTGATCAGATCGATGGATTGATGATGATGATAGCATTGTTGAGGATACAAAACAATGCAAGGATTTGATAAATCAGGATTGATGGCGATAACATTGTTGAGGATGTCCAACAATGCAAGGATTTGATTAATCATGATTGATGATGATAACATTGTTGAGGATGCCCAACAATGCAAGGATTTGATTAATCAGGATTGATGACAATAACATTGTTTAGGATGCACAAAAATGCAAGGATTGATTGATCAAGATTGATGATGATAATATTGTTGAGGATGCACAACAATGCAAGGATTGATTGATCAGGATTGATGATGATAACATTGTTAAGGATACACAACAATGAAAGGATAGTGTTAAGCAACACAAGGATATCCTGAGATGATGATTTTTTTGGTTGGATTTGATTGATCATGATTGATGAAACTTGATTTGGAACAAAATTTATTTGGATGATTTGATGTGACACTGACATGAAAATTAGATGCAACTAATAGTGATTACTTGGATTGATGTTCGATGCAAGATGAAGCTTGATAAGAACATGTTTTCATCAAAATCTGCCATGGGCTAGTGATTTGGAATTTTTGCTCACAAGTGTTTGACCAATTTGATTTCACATTTTCCAATGTTTGTATCACCACATAAGTTGGAGGATATAGATCAAGATTTATTCCCGAAGCAATATGTACATATCTGTCCCCAGTGTCTAGTAATGTAGGAATGCTATGGAAGGATACTTGGATAGGCATGTGGATGGATGGATATAGTATGAATGCAAAGGATTTCAAGGATTATCTTGTGATAGGATAAGGTGTTCAGAAAATGAATGCTCATTTGGATAGTGCTTCATAGCTTAGATAATGTTGCATAAGATAAGATCAAATGAAAATAGCCCATGTCAAGATGTTTACCGTAAGCAAGCATAAAGTGTGCCCCAAACTTTCATCAAGATCAAGATAACTTGGATGATGAATGCAGATGGATGACAATGGATTGGATAAATGGTTCCTAGATGAAATGGATTTATTATGGCTGAGAAGGATGGAAAGTTGGCTTTATTATGGATGGGAGGAGATGCTTTCACTTGAACTAGCGCATGTAGATTCTTGATTCTACTCATGATGCCTGTTTTCTAGGTTTTTGTCATGGTCTTGCCCAAAGCGGCACCATAGTGGTTTTCACTAGAGGATGATTTTTTATCTTTACTATTTTCAATCCTTTTTGTAATTTTTTTGGATTTTCACATTTTGATTTTTTTAATTTTTTTGAAAGATTTTAAGCTCATGCTGAATCATAAGGTGTTGTTGATGTAGATGCCCCTGTCATAATGTGCCATCGATATCCTGCTTGAAGAAGTTGCTTTGCTAAGATACATGCACTTGAATGGAACTTTTGGGATTCTTGATCTACTTTATTGACACCGGAGTTAATTTTGTCTGTATGCGCACATCACGATAGAGTGCCTTCAGAATCCTTATGATGAAGGGTCATTGCCAATACATGATCAATGTGAGAATTGGATATCATGCATGGAGGCATGGATGGAGTGTGTTTAAGGATAAAAGATGGATTGGTTGATAGCTTGGAATTTTTTACTCTTCAAACCTGGGAAGATGAGAAATGATGGATGGTTATGGAAGTGTGCATGGAATTAGGACCAACTACTTGATACACTTTGTACGTCGCTTGAAAAGCGTGCTTTGTTTTTGCGGACATCTTTGATGGATACTTTTTCCTGTTTTATTTTTCCCCATAGTTTCTTTGACTAATGGAGTTTGATAGGGATGATCTTTCTTTGTATATTTTGGCATCCATGTGTATTTGATTTGTCCTTTATGCTTCTTAGCTTCTTTTTCTTTGATAACGTTCTTAATGCTTTGATTCAATTCTTTCTTTCGAAGCTGGTCCCCATTCGTAGATGGAGTGATGGGTGGATGAAGATTCATGACGTGGTTGGTTGTAGTATTGACATCAATTTCATCATAAGGATTCTTCGTGCTCCCTATGTTGACATTTGCTTGAGATGAAGTTTCCCCCAATATTGTGGAAGTAGTACCTTCATACTTTGATTCCACCTATTTTAAGAGCTCTTGTTTAGAATGCACTCTTTGATAAATGACCATTACAGATGATGTTGTTTCAATTTGTTGCTCCACTAACTCTAAATTATACTGTTCTGTCTGACTTGTTTCCTTGAGCGGATAATGTTGGATATCTGCATACAAGTTGTCCCTAGTCTAAATTTGTGATATACCTAATCTTGACATTGACAACTTTGTTTGACTGTACGAATTAATAAACTTCTCTTATTATGTAACAATGTCAAGAATAAAGGGATCCTATTTTGAATGAAGATCATCTATGTGTCCATCCACAGAAAGCATCTCATGGGTAGATGGAGGAATATGTGCTACATGGATATGATCATCTTGCATAGATAGGAGAGTGTCCATTAGATCATTGTAGTATTTTGGAGATATGAATTTTTGATCTTGAATGATTTCGGAGTTGCTTTCATCATGCTTTGGATCAAGTTCTTGACATGGGTCAATTTCAAAGGATGGATTGCTCATCAAGGGTTCTTGGATGTCATCATTAGACATGGTAAGTGGTTCAATATCCTCAAGTGTTGAGTTCAGGGTTCTTTCAGTATCTGTAACCATGAGGGCGAAGGGGGTCAACATGTCTTGGGAAGGACCATTGCTAGACCTTAGTGAAAGATGTTGATCATGCTTTGGGATAAATTCTTGAGATATATCCTCTAACTCATAAGGAAATTTAGAGACATTTTCAACATGATCATAGGTCAATGGATCATGCATTATGTCGATAGGATCAAATAATCCTAACACTCCTTGAAATAGATCACTAAAGAGTTGCTCTTGATGTATGGTGAGTTGGTCATCGAATGAGGTGGAAACATCTTCAATGTGCTCTTTTATTGGATAGGTTTTGAATATTGTTTTCAACAATTGCGGTGGAGAGATTGTGAATGTCTTCAACCATTGGGTCAAGTGATGTTGACATTTCTTGAATTGTATCATTGTTGGGTATCATTGGTGGATTTTGATCATGATTGAAAGGTGACTCTTAACATATGTTGATTTGATCTTCAGACAAGATAGAAACATCTTCAATGTGCTCTTTGATGGATAGATCTTGATCATTGCTTTCAACAATTGTGGTAAAGAGATTGTCAATGCTATTACCAATGGTTGAATGTTCATCGTTATCCCCAATAGTTATCATTTTTTGTATCTCTGCTTGTGTTTGTTGGGTAGCTTGAGAGGATTTTTGCACTTGTTGAGCTTGTGTTGCTTGTTGTGTGGCTAGATATTGTTGGAATCACCTTTGAAGAGCATCTTGTAATGTCACGTTGTATTGGCCTGATGTGGTGGAAGTTGGTGGTCATGGGGGTGTTGGTGGATTCAAAATCATGTTGGATGTAGTGACAAGTGTTTGAGAAATGCTCGGAGCGATCATGGTAGTGAAGGGTTGAGATGTGATGGGTGTGAGAGTGGCAGTTGGAATGATTGAAGGTATAGTGATGGTTGGAATGACTGAGGTGATAGGTCCTTGGGAGACCATATTTTGATTTGTCAGGATTGATGTTGTCATTTGATTGGATACTATCTGATGGTGCGATGTTGATGGTATATTCAAAGGATTTGATGTGATGGCTTGATTGGTGTTGGGTGGATTGATTTGGATGGAGCGATTGGCGCTAGGTAAAGGGGGAATCCCTGAACCAAGGAATGATGTTGATATGGATAATGGTGGTGGAGATGTCTCTTGGTGCAATGACTCAACTATTTTGGTAAGTGTGGCAATTTGATCTCGCCAAATTTGTTCTTGATTTCGATCTTGACTCCCTTGATATAATTGATTTGGTTTTTGTTTAAGTAAATTTAGAGTGTTTACTTGTGTTTGATTTTGGACAATTTTTTGATTTGGGATGACACTCAGATTTGGCATGATAGGTTGAAATTGAACATTGTTGTGATTGGGAATCATATTGCATTGATTTAGGTAACTTTGATTTTGCATGGTGTTACCTTGACTTGGATTAACACATGGAGTTGTTAACATCTTGTTTGGACTTTGAACAACATTTGTATGATTTTCCATCATATTTATCCCAAAGTTCTCTAGATTCATGTTTTGAAAACTTGTATTTGGTACATTCTCATTTGGCTTGTAGGGATTTGGTGGGATGACATTGTTCGTTTGAAGGCTCATGCATTGATTGTTCAGTTGGTGGATTTGTAGCTTTGGACTTGGATTTAAATCTACCATTGGGAAAGGTGTCCCAAACTTCAATTTGGGCATACTCACATTTGTTGTACTATGGACATTTGTTGAAGGTAATGATCCCATGTACAGTTTGTATAGATGTGAGTGTTGATAATCAATCGGTGTTGTAAGGCTTTGATAGCTTAGTTGACTTGGATTACTCATGATGTATGGATCAAGTTTGTATTCCATGTTCCTCTTGTGTTTTTACCTTGTTGCAAAAGTTACCTCTAGGGTTCTTAGGACTAATGATGAGATGAAGGATTAAAGGTGTAAATGATATGAGTGTTGAATGCTTAGGGATTTTGGATCAAAGCTAGACTTAGGGTTTGATTTTGGTTGGTTTTGATTTGGGTAATGAACTTGTAAACCCTAATATATAAGATGTTATCTAAGGATGAACTTGTTCAAAGGATTGTTGATTTCATTAAATGTATGAGAAAAGATGCATTACCCTACACCTAACTAAACAAGGTGATTTTGATTTTGATGATCTACCCAAGTCTCAGAATGATGTTTTCGATTGTTTGGTGAGATGGATTTTGATAAGTGTTTGGGAGTGGATGGAGTGTTTGATTTGATCCTGAATGAACCTAGGAAGGACTTGTTTCTGAGACCAAGATAGTGAAGAACTTTCCTTTCTCTAAAATTAATTCAAACCAAAAGACCAATGTTTGCTTGAAAAGACAATAAAAAGATAAACAAGCACATGTGTGGGGTTCAATTTGAGTTAATCTTGGTTAATGAATTGATTTTACCACAAACACACTTCTTGCTTAGTTTTCAAACTAAATGTGTATGTCTTAATTCATTTTCATTTCACAAGGTCCTTTATGTGAAAAATCAAGGTTTCGAGAGCATAGTTTCCTATTGTTGACTTTAGTAGGAGAAAATTGAGATGAAATCCAAATGCTTAGAAGCTTCTAAGGATACGAATCCCAAGGGAAAGCAATAACATGTGAATTTGTTCAAGGATATTTGCTTCTCCTAAAGGGTTTGCAATTTTAATGATTCATTGAATGTTGGTTTCAATGTTTTCGATCAAAAAGTTGTGTTTTCAAATTGACTCCCAAGCAATATAACATCCCAGCTCAATTGTTACATTTTTCTTGGTGGGATTTCCTCATGCCCTTCATAGTAGAAGAGATGACTTTACATGCAACCAAGGACAAAATATAAAGGTATGTTAAGAATGAAGTCTTAACCTCTATATTCTAACCAAGATCGGACATGGCAAGTAACTTCTTGGAATCCAAGTTCCAATGCACCACTTTGATAAAATTATTGGATGGACTGGTTCACAACTACAAACAAGGTTCTTAATGACACAACATCAAGGACATGGCATCTTGCGAGCATCCAACAAGCCACTAAAGGCTTTAATCAATCCTACTAGGGGCTCTTATATGTCTTGCGGTAGTACCCCATTCTAAAAGACACTGTACGGCTAAGGCCTACATACCATGAGGACTTGATAGTTTAGTCTTATCCATTTATATAGTAGCCCGAATGAAAAACCGGTTGGAGTTGCCTTTGAGTTCTCCTTTTGGATGTGTCTCTTAGGCAGACCCCTCTAAAGGTAAACAATAGCGAGCAAGCACATTCATGGTTCGATCAACCTTCATTTAGAAATAAATGGAGAATACACAAAATATACCTAACTCACACTCGCACAATATCTTGTTCATTTAAAAACCCAAATCAAAGTGTGGAGGAAATCTGTTATGCAACTTGATGTCATCAAAAAGACTTTTGATTCTCAAGGTCACCGTGAAGCGCGAGAGAAGCACATATGCCTTTTTAGGTGAGATTATTTTGCAAAAAAGATTACAAAGCATAAAAGACACATGTTCGTTTTAAGCCTTCAAAGCAATGATTTGATTCATTTTAAGCACCAAAAGGAAAGATGAAGATTTTATTTGTTTAATTTGTTTAAATCCAAAACCAACTTTAGTTTGTGTCCTAATGTTCATTTTAAGCCTTTGTAGCAAAAATTGAAATGTTCCTTTTAGAGCCCAAAAGTATGTGAGTTGATCAAAAGAGAAAATTTAAAGCGTAGAATGAAAAATCCTTAAAGAATTTAAAAATGCTTAGTGGATCTCAAGTTTGATGCTCAATTCTTCAACTCCGATCTTGCTTTTGTTCTTCGCTTGATTACAATGCTTCATTCCAATGTCAACCTTGAAGTTATTTTGATTCTCATTCACTTAACCTGCAGGGAATAAATGAACTACGCCAATCAAGAAGATACCTACAAAAAGTCATAAATGGGTGACGGCTAAAGTAGATATGCAAATATTTTTTAATGCATTTGTTTTCCTTGTTTAAATATCCAAAAAAATCTATGTTTTAATACTCCAACTAGGAGAAAGAATTCAAATCCTTGAGTCCTAATGGACAAGTCAAGTCAAATCAATATCCATTTCAATGTTTAATATCACTATGAGTGTATCTTGCATTTCATACTTACCATGTTGATGTTACTATTGAATTAAAAAACCATTTTGATGTCTACTGTGAAATCTAGAAAGTCAGATACGCAATCACCAAACCCAAAAAATCCTTAGAGATAGAACACAACATCAATCAGTAATTAATGAGAATAAAGAAAAAATATTGGGAATGATCAACCATTGTTGTAAGCATCATGATGCCCTTCACAAGCTGTGACTAGCAAAGTAACACATAGGAAAATGCAACTGGTAGGTGTAAAGATGTATTCCACAACCTATGCTAGCATCCTTCCAGCCCACGCCCACAATGGAGGCATAGAGAAGGTAACATGATAAAATAAATATAAATAAAATGATAACCATGACTCCACCATGAACTTGTCTCACCCAATAATAAATAAATAAGTATTTTAAAGTTAGTCAAATAGCCCAGATGACCCCATGGCTGAGATGGGATCGTCTGTTGATCCCTAAACCATGTCAGAAGACAATCAAAGAAGATCTTGTCATGAACACTTGGTAGGTTAGGTTATACTTCAGATGTCATCCCCAAACAAGTACAAGCTGCTCAGAAGAAATTTCTCTCAACGACCGACAAAATTAGATGCTGCAATAAAACTCACCAAATTTAGCCATAGCACTTTCAACCTCTATCAGGAAACATAAACCAGTTCAACATTAGATAAAAATATGGTCATACTTTATATGTGAAATTATGATAACAAGGACTACCGCAAACAAATACATAATATGTAAAAAATCCTAGCTTAATTTCCCATTTAAATACATTTACTGTGCCAATACTTAGTTACGGGAAACTTGATAGGGATCTAGTTACGTGTGGAGCTAAGACATGCAATGTGAAGGTGCAGCGTGGCCATCAAAAGTAGCAATAATAATAAAGATAAGAAAAAGTGAAAAGTCATTGCTTTTGGTCATAATTGCCAGAAAATTCCTCCACTTCAGGTGGAGACTAGATAGCACCATCCAATATATGCAGCACAAACAAAACCATTAACAAGTCTCCTATCTTTTTTATGTCCCATTTCAAACTACGGGCTCTTAGGGATTCCTCCATGCTTATCTGATCTACTTCTAACTCTTCTTAGTTGTGTTGCACATTATTTAGGTAATGCACAACCTTATAAAAGTGTCTCTATAACCTCTATTTCTTTTATATCCCTTTGAGCCCCAAGCCTATAGAATCCAAAAAATCTCTTCTGGTTAAGAAAATTTTAGTATCGTTTATGTGCTCTAGAGATCTAAAAAATGGGCGAAAAATGATAATGGAAGCCCCCACTTCATTTAGCATTCCAAGCCTAAGTTAGCAGATCAATTTCAATCCTTATGTAGTTGAAGATACTCTTGTGGGTTTTGTTGTAAGTCTGTCTACATTCATATCTATTCTGAGTTTTGTTTTGGCATTCATGAGGCTCCACACAAGGAGATCCCATGAGGAGCATGTGTGCACCATGATGACAAATGTTCGGCTGAAGAAGGTGGCCATAGAAGGACTTTTGTCCATCATCTATAGCAAAGTGGGATCAAAGTTAAACATAGCGGAGTGCCCTATCTGCTTGGCAGATTTCATGGATGGTGAATAGGTGAGAGTGTTGCCCACCTGTAAGCACAACTTTTATATGGAGTGTGTGGATAAATGGCTTCTTTCTCACTTCTCATGCCCCACTTGTAGACATTTTCTTCTCGACACAGTGGTAAATATCATACAATTTGGCACAAATTAGATCTAGGGAAGCAGACAGACCACTGTGGAGTAGATTCATGTGCCTAGTTGAAGTGGAGAAGAAAAGTTTTGTATAGTTTGTGTATAACTATGTGTTATTGGAGAAAAATAAGCCACAACCTCAATCAACTACTGAGTGAAGGCTTGGAACAAGACCAAATTATAGTCTTAGCTACTACAAGAGTCGGTTAGCTTCTCAGCTGGTCTCAGTCAAGTGAATTGACTGTTTCACAACGAGTTTCATTCCGGTTGTGTGCCACAAGTTTTGTTATTCAAAAAGAATAGAATGAAATAAAATAGTGTTCATGACATTGGAAAGATTCAAAATGAACCAAAATTTTGATATCCTTAATTTAAGATGAAAATGATGAAAAGAATAAAACCCACATCTAGAAAATACAATAACCAAGAGACATGACTGCATTAACAAACTTTCTTACCAGGAACACATTATTAAAATCGCTTAAACATGAGAAGTGAGCCCTTAAATGTTTCTCTACAATACAAGTCCTTGGGATAACATACACTGGCTATATAATACTAACAATATTAGCATCCCTTAAACATGCAGCCCTGCGAAGTGTAAACCCATCTACTAAGCAAGCAGAAAAATACCAATAGAATGATTAACCCAAAGGAATGACTAGTTTATAAAAGCATGCTCCCTTGTGGCAGAACATGGAAAAAAAAAGTTGCACAAGACAGATGATAATTATGCCAAAATATCATGATCTAAGTGAAAGAAGAGTGTTTGCAGGTTTCAGACACAGAAGAATTCAAGATGGGTTGCCCTCCTTCTAGCGCTAGAATGTAAACCTTAAATCAGCCTTACTTCAAACAAATGACCACAATTAGCTATTAGTCCATTTAAAATAATCTAATCTAAGATTCCTATTAAATACTTGACTATGATAAAATATGCAAACTAAATAAAACAAAGATAATGAAATGCAAGCATATAAAAACATAATCAAAACTTTATTTCATAGTGGATTGGTGCTATTGTTGAAAATAGCCCTTTCCCAATCCTTGCTTAAGCTCCATGACATGAAAATGATATGTTGATGATCAAAATGATGGATGGGAAAAATCAGTTCTCAGTTTAAGAGAATGACTTTGCATAAGCTTTGTGGATGAAATTGTGTAGTTATGGAGGATTTGTTGATGAATGAAGCCTCTGTTTTATAGATTTTCAATTGCTAAGAATGATCAAGAGGGAGCAATGTGGGATAAAAAATAAGCCAATGAAAAGAGACCACTTGGTAACTTCTGATAGGCTTGAGGATGAGCACATTTTGGCCAATGTTCCAAAATTTTAAATTTTTTGAGTGGGGGGACATGTTAGAATTTAAAATTCTGAGTGGGGGACATGTCAGAATTTAAAATTCTAAGTGGGGGACAGTCAAAATTTAAAATTCTGAAAATGTTGAGTGGGGAATATTCCTCAAAGATGCCATGTTGAAAGAAAATAAGGATTTTAGTAAATCAATAAATTGATTTATTTGTGCAAGTGGGTGCTTAGGTTAATTTAATCAGGATTAGATTAGCCTAATGACGATTAGGATGTTTTGACCAATTTGACTTAAATTTTTGATTTATTAAATGAATAACCTTAGAAGTGAAATTAATGTTGATGAATAGACCTAATTGACTGCCTGATGCAAATTTTGCATGTCTACAGATAGTAACGGGCTACCTAGTCATACCTTTACCCTAGTATAGTGTGTCGTCAGTTTGAGTTTGGTCTTAGTTTTTATCATTGTTTTCTGGGTATTTTATTACTGTGCAAATTTAATTTGATAGATTAAATGTGTATTGATTTATATATTTAATTAATTGAATTATTGTTGTGAATGATTTAGAATAAATTAATTAATTAATTTAATTTGGTTATGTTGTTGAGTAAATTTTATTATTAAAAATAAACAGTAATTAAATAAGTAAGAATATTTAAATTGGTTGCAATTAGTAAATTGTATTATTGTATTTAAATGCATGTGAACATAAAATATCTAAGTTGTCGAGGGAAAATATATTTTGTTGAAATAACTCTGAGTTAGAAATTTGTTATCTAGTTGTTGAAAATTCATTATCAGAAGAGATATTTTGAAAAAATAACAAAAATTGTTTCGCCGGAGTTTTTGGGTGTGGGTTGTTGAAAATTTGTGAGGAAATTATGGATCTCTCTCAAGATTTGTTTTAGAATTTTACTATAGAATTCTTGGCTATGGATTGTTTCTTTTCTGGAAAGAGGCAAATTTACTGGAGGAAGTTTTGGCTACATTGGCAATTCGAAGTTACAGAAAAGCCCGGCAACAATTCTTGAGGGAATAGTTTTCTCGAACAGGCAACAGTTTCTTCTGGAATAGGTTCTTTTACTGTTTTTGTGAATTTTGTATTGAAAAGTTATTTTTATTATTGTAATACAAATTGGAAATGTTTTAGGAAATAATTTTTCAATACTGTATAATTTCTTGTTTCTTTCTTTTAAAAGATTGCTATGAAAATGA